>CM076689.1:17814496-18326996 GCA_038501925.1 Xenopus petersii | reverse complement strand
CCCCAAAACAACAATATAGTCCATTATGGCTAGACATAAAGCATATGCTTCACAGACATTCATGCGGTTTCAGCAATGGCACCCAATCAGCATGACTGGGGTTTTATGAAAAAGCCAAAATCCACCGTATAAGCAAATGCAGTTTCCACTGGAGGTTCATGGCAGCACTTCTAACTAAGAAAACAGCAATTGTGAAAAGCAAGGCTATAAAATATTACAACCAATCAAATTGCTGCATTCATTGTTCTACTTGCAGCTGGCTTCAATAAGCTAAACACTGATTGGTTGCTATAGGTAACTGCCCATGGGCAAATTTGCCCAGTGTTGACAAATGAGCCCCAATCAGTGATTAGCTTTTTAAAGCCAGCTGCAAGTAGAACAATGAATGCAGCAATTTGATTGGTTACTATGAGTTACTGCCCATGGGCAAATTTGCCCAGTGTTGATAAATGACCAACACTGACACCATAAATTAAACCTGCATGGGGTCGGGTACCTGTGGAATACCTGCAAAGTGGTTGGGTTTCCGGCAAAAAGTCCACGATTCCTTGGCCGTACGGGCAGTCCACGGGTAACCAAGCTGGGAACCCAACAAAGGGTTTGATCCTGCCCTTGTGGTTCTCTCAGTTTTTAAATTTTTTTGGGGAGATTCTGCACCAGAGTGACGTCACTTCCAGGCAAATGTGAAGTCACTTCCAGTTTCGCGTGTCCCCCGGGTCACAAGTTTATATGGGTCAAATTGCAGGTTTCGGTTGCGGGTATAGTCAGTTTCAAAAAATGGAACCGCACACAACTGTACCTTCCGGCTCTTCTGTATTGTTGGGAAGTGAATGCTGTATTGGCGCATGTGCAGCTGGAGCAGTCTACCTGTTCATAGCAACTGTGCATGCGCCTAAAGTGACAGAAATTGCCAAAGGGAAGAGGACCCGAAGAATACCGAAGAGCCGGGAAGATGGCGTCCATGAGATCCGCCGCACGTATACATGAGTAATGAATTAGAGACACTTTCAGGGGGAGGGGGACTATTTAGGGTAGAGGGTTTTATTATTGGGTGGGTTAAGTTCTCCTTTAAAGTGGACCTGTCACCCAGACACAAAAATCTGTTTAATAAAAGTCCTTTTCAATTTAAACATAAAATCCAAATTCTATTTTTTATTAAAGCATTCATAGCTGTTGTAAGCTCATTTAAACATCTCAGCTGTCAATTAAATATTGTCTGCAGACAGGAACCATATTGTGGATACTGTTAATAAGACAAGCCTTGTATCATCTCAGAATCTTGTTTGTGCACCAGAATGGGGTCCCGGTGTCCATCCCCATGCCCTGGCTACACAGTTAAATGGTGAAGAGAACAGGGGAATATGTGGGGAGAGCAGTGACATCTAGGAGGTGCTGAATGGAAAGTGAAAGTAATTGTATGCCCCACCTCTATGCCTAAGGCATAGAGGAGGGGCAGGCAGTATTTGATTGACAGCTGGGTGACAGGTCCACTAAGTATACAGGCATGGGACCTGTCATCCAGAATGCTTGGGACCTGGGGTTTTCCAGATAACTGATCTTGCCATAATTTGGATCTTCATACCTTAAGTCTACTAAATAATCATGTAAACAGTAAATAAACCCAATAGGCTGGTTCTGCCTCCAATAAGGATTATTATTACAGAGAAAAAGGAAATCATTTTAAAAAACTTGGATTATAACGGAGTCTATGGGAGATGGCCTTTCCGTAATTCAGAGCTTTCTGGATAACTGATCCCATACCTGTATCATAAAGTGCCTTTTTTTTTTTTCTTCTATTGCAGCCAAAATTCCCCTTAAAAAATATGCTGGTTTTATCAAAGTAAACAGACACAAGTCATATGACTGCCTAAACAAGTATGGTACAATAAAAAAAGAAAAATGATTTAAACACGTGTGCATTTTCTTCCCCTTTTTTCTTTGAGAAACACAAAAAGCAACAGCAATCTCTGCAGGTCTGCACTTCTTTACAATAGGGAACAAGAAGCTGCTCATTTGTATGACAGGTCAACTCCACAATAGAGTCCTGCATTGGGTTGGGTACCCGCTGAATACCCGCGAGGTGGTTGGGTTTTGTGCCTGATTGTGTTGGTAATACATCTGGGTACTTGGCTATGTTGTAGGACTGGTCCCTCCTACCCTCTCCTGAGTTTGTGGTAAGATTTCTTTCCTTACCTAGCGGAAAAGGGTCCTGTGCAATAGAGTCCTGCAGCGGGTCGGGTACCAACGTGGGTTGGCGGTTCTGTGGGTTTGCAGGTCAGGCCGTGGGTCTTCTCAATAGTGAGATTATGCCTGATTATGCCTAGTGAGATTATGCCTGATTATGCCTGATTATGCCTACTTCTGATGACGTCACTTCCGGTTTACGACAGCACTTCCCGTTTCTTGATGGTCAGACGGTCACGGATCGGGTTGTGAATAAGGTACTTGCGGGTCGGGTAGCGGGTCCAAGCGAGTAAGAATGCGGGTCCGGGTTGCGGGTCCCGGGTAGGGGTTTAACAAATTGGTTCTGTGCAGGACTCTACCGCGCGATACCACATCCGGTTAAAAAGTGTCGCCACGACCGGTTTAAAAAGGTATGCCGGGGGCGGTTTAAAAAGGGACGCCACGGCCGGTTAAAAAGGGACGTCATTTCTGGTTTTCATGGGGAAGTGGGTTGGTAAGCACTAGGGATGCACCGAATCCAGAAATTTGTTCGTGAGTCTGCCTTTTTCAGCAGGGTTTGGATTCTGCCAAATCCTTCTGCCCGGCCGAACCAAATCTAAATTAGGGGCGGGGAGGGAAGTCTCATGACTTTTTGTTACAAAACAAGGAAGTAAAAAATGTTTCCCCTTCCCACCACTAATTTGCATATGCAAATTTGGAAACATTTCTTCGGCCGAATCTTTTGTAGAGGATTCGGGGGTTCGGGTCTGTGGGTTGGGCACGTGTCTGCCCGATTGGACCAGAACAGGACTCTATTCCACAGTATAGGTTACGTAGGTATCATTCACACTACAAGTTTTAACAGCTGGATCAGAGCAGAGGGATTCAATCTGATGGAATTCAATCTGTACTGTGGGAGATGTCACTTATCACAAGTCTGTGTTGGATTCTTGAAACAATTTAACAGTCTGCTGCTTCTGATACATTGTTTCAGGAGTCAGAGCCAGGAATCCAGAGAATATAAACAGATATTTCCATAGCACTCACTTACACCTAACATATTAAATCCACTGAAAATATTCATTTATATTGAAAAGTTACTTAGAATGACAATTTCTTATTCTCTGCTAAAAAAAAAAAAAATGTTCCCCTTTAAGCACATGTCAAACAATAGGGCTCTGGCAGCATTTATGTAAAACAATACTGGATAAAGGTGAAATTAACCAAAACAAACACACTAGGGGTGCTGTTCTAAAGTTTAGATCGTAAGCTCTTTTTGCTAGGGTCCTCTTCACCTTTTGTATTAGTTACTGGTCGCTAATTATGTCATTCTGTATGTTCTTTGTATAAACCCATTCATCGTACAATACTGCAGAATATGTTGGTGCTCTAAAACTAAATCATAATAATAATAATAGTGTAGAAACTCATGATCAGACCAGCAGTATCAAGCTCCAAATAAACATGCAAATTTTCACTAAAAGGTGAAAAAAACTGGCATGGGGGGGTTAGATCATCAAATGATATATACATTATGATATGATGTGAATCTTCATAAATAGAATACTACAGGTATGGGATCCCTTATCCGGAAACCCAATATCCAGAAAGCTCCGAATTATGGAATGGCTGTCTCCCATAGACTCCATTTTATCCAAATAATCCAAATGTTTAAAAACGATTTCCTTTTTCTGTGTAATAATAAAACAGTAGCTTGTACTTGATCCCAACTAAGATATAATTAATCATTGTTGGAAGCAAAACCAGACTATTGGGTTTATTTCATGTTTAAATAAATTTCTAGTAGACTTAAGGCATGGAGACCCAAATTACAGAAAGATCTGTTATCCCCAGGTCCCGAGCATTCTGTATAATAGGTCCCATACCTGCAGGACCAACATCACAAATCACAGGGCCCCATACGACACAATTTCCTGGGCTGCGCCCACCACGAGCCCCGCCTACAGGTCCGCCTTCCCCACCCCACAGGTCCGCCCCCACCACACAGTAAAAAAAACAAAAAAATATTGGTGGCTAAGGTTCCCACATGTTAATAAAAAGATATTGGTGGTCAGGGCCCCCCATAAAAAACATTTGTGGCCAGGGCCACCCCCATAAAAAATATAAGTGGCTAGGACCCCACATGAGAAAAAAAACTGGTGCCCCCCCCCCACATTATAGGAAAATTGGTGGCCAGGGCCCCTTAAACGTCCATGCCTTCCCGAAGTCAGCAGCTCTCAGAAAGATGGGGGGTCCGGCTAATCAAGTAAGTGTGGCGTGGCCGGGCCCCCCTTACCCTTGGGGGCCCCCTACAACTCTCCCCCCTGATGGCTGCAAACAAGTCTAGTGTATTACATAAGCCAAGAGAATTCCACACGTTGCCCAGCTGCGCACTATGTGGGAGTATCTGCAGTGCATGGGATTGTAGCTGTATAATGAAGCTAGATATTAGAGGATCCAGGCAAGTACAGGTATGGGACATGTTATCCGGAATGCTCGGGACCTGGGGGTTTTCAGATAACAGATCTTTCCGTAATTTGGATTTTCATACTTTAAGTCTACTAGAAAATCACGTAAACATTAAATAAACCCAATTGGCTGGTTTTGCTTCCAACAAGGGTTAATTATATCTTAGTTGAGATCAAGTACAAGCTCCAAAATACAGAAAGGTCGCCTCCCATAGACCCCATTTTATCCAAATTTTTTAAAAATAAATTTCTTTTTCTCTGTAATAATAAATCAGTACCTTGTACTTGAGCCAAACTAATTAATATATTTAACCGTTATTGGAAGCAAAAGCTTCACATATGGCCATCCCGCCTACCAATGAAAAACGAGTAGGCAGTCTTGTTTACAGATACCTGCTCGATGTGCCTCATTATCAAGCTCTGGTCACCACCACGGTTGCTTGACTGCCTACTTGTTTTTCATTGGTAGGTAAGAGGGACTAGCCGAAGAGGCAGGCGGGCCAAGCAGAAGGCCGTGAAGGTTTTGAGCGCTGCTGAAATGAGCAGGTATGTGGGGGATTGATTGCGCTGCGAGCAACACAAAACCAGCTCATAAATAATAATGCTTATATTCATTCCCCAAACTTCTCAGCAGACAAACGCTGTCGAAGTTTCAACTAGGGATGCACCGAATCCACTATTTTGGATTCGGCCGAACCCCCGAATCCTTCGTGAAAGATTCGGCCGAATACCGAACCGAATCCGAACCCTAATTTGCATATGCAAATTAGGGGTTGGAAGGGAAAAACATTTTTTACTTCCTTGTTTTGTGACAAAAAGTCACGCGATTGCCCTCCCCACCCCTAATTTGCATATGCAAATTCGGATTCGGTTCGGCCGGGCAGAAGGATTTGGCCGAATCCGAATCCTGCTGTAAAAGGCCGAATCCCGAACCGAATCCTGGATTCGGTGCATCCCTAGTTTCAACCAGCGAAAATTTGTTGGTGTGAGCATTTCAAAGCGAACTTTTGCTAGCATTACTTTCTTCCTAGCGAAACTTTGTTAACACACTAGCGCTTAGGTCAATTTGAATAGTGTATATATATATATATATATATATATATATACATACATACACACACACTTAATATATGTCTTTATTAGTGATATATGATGCAAATGCTTGAAGGGGCCACTTATTATTACAAATGTTCAAAATAAATAGAAAACAAATCCTCTATTGTCCTAGACAAGACCCTAAAACAAATGTGGAATGAGTTTCAAATCGTTAAAAAAAATGATAAAAAAAAAATATATTTAACAGTTACAACTTTTAAAAATAATCCCCCTTTCAAATATGAAAAAACGCCAGCGTTTTGTCTTTTTTTTTAATGACTTTTCGGCATACAGGATATGATGTCACTGACATAAGATTGAGGAGGATGTAGCTTTATCTTATCAGTTCGCCGGGTACAAGGTGGTCGAAGGAAACTATGGAGAAGGGGGTAATGTTCTTTAAAATTCGCACTTTAGTGAATTTGCGGAGTAACGATTATTCGTCTGAGCGGTAAATTCACTTGGTGATAGGGCGTGAGACTGCGCTAGCGACAGTTTATTTCACTAGTGAATTGTCCTCTAGGCTTGTTAGTAAATCGGCAATGTCCCTGCGGATGGGATTTCTGACAAATTTTCACTAGCGACGGCCACTTCACCCTTTAGTAAATCTGCCCAAAAGTAGCAAAATGAAACTCTCCTCCAGCAAAGACCAACAGTGCCTTGCATGCTTCTTTATAGGTTTGCTATGAGCTAGCTTTCATTTTAAAAAGTCAAAAACACCTCTACAGAGAATAAAAAGAGCCAGATAGATACTGCTTCTAGCAACAGTTATATTAAACATATAAAACAGTTCTTTATACATACATTTTCATTAGGAAAAACAATATTTGGGGGTTTACCTCCCTTCTAAATAAAAAAAATGCATATATACATTTTGGATTAAAGATACTACTCATGAAATATCATTTCAGTTGGCGGCCTGCAATGTGTTCTAAACAACCAAAGCAAAAGGCAGACATTCTATTGCCCCGCAGACCCTATAAAAACACACACACCATCCAACCAAATGGGCATAAATAAGTGTGTGTGTATAAAGCTAAAATGTGACAAAGTATTATTTTTTAAAATTATATTTGTTATTTTAAACCTACACACATTTTCCTATCAAATTACTTTAATACAGGTATGGGATCCCTTATCCAGAAAGCTATAAATTACAGGAAAGCCATCTCCCATAGGCTCCATTTTAAGCAGATTATTCTATTCTCTTTTTTTAAATTGTGTCTCAAATATTCCATATAATTTATCAAAAACTGTTGTACCTATTTTATTTTATTTTAAATGTATACGCACACATTGTGAACTTGGTCAGAACTAATATATAATATTTGACTTATATAATATATAAGTCAAATTATGGCAATAGGGGACAAGAATAATGAACGTTAAGCCATTTGGATAACCTGTCTGACTGTAGAAACAAAATGATATTATTATTATTATAATTAATGATAATAATAATAATAATAATAAAAAAGGGATTACGTACAACTTTCTGATAGATATGACAGGTCACATTCATTTCTCCTAAAGAGGCAGTAAAGTATAGTATGTTATTAACAGATCTGCATTTATACAGAAGAGGAGGAGCTGTTACACTGCTTGCCTTGCTTAGGAATTTTACATTTATTGAATGCTGCAATCTGGCCTTTAAAACTAGATGGCGCTGTCTTGAGAGTGTCAAGGCAATAAAATGGCAGCTTCCGTGTGTACATATAAACAGGTATGGGATCTACTATATGGAATGCTTGAGATCTGGTTTTCATAATCTGGATTACTATACTGTAAGGCTTCTAAAGAATAATTGCATAATTATATAAAACCCAATAGGATTGTGTTGCCATCAACATGGATTAGTTACCATCAAATACAAGGTACTAATAAAACAGAAATACTTTCTTAAAATAGACTCTATGGGAGACGGTCTTCCTATAATTCGGAGCTCTCTAGATAATGTGTTTCCAGATAAGAGATGACCTGCCTGTACTCTACATATAGAGGCACATTTATCAAAGGTCGAATTTCAAATTCATGTGAATTATTTTTAACTTTAATAATTTGAAAATATTTGAAATTCGATTGGGGGGTTATTTCATAAAAAAATTGAGTATATAAAACTAGAATATTACCGATCTGAAAACTCGAATCGAATTCGACTAAACTCAATGTCAGGAAGGCTAGTAGTGTGTTCAAATTTGGCAGGTTTTAGGAGGCGAATAGTCGAATTCGAATTTTTAAAGGGCCAGGGTTTGATAAATCTTAAAATTCGAATCGAGATTGGATAATTCCCAAATCGAATTTGAGAGGTTTTTTTTTTCGAATTTTCAATTTGACCTTTAATAAATCTGCCCCATAATTTACTCTTCTAGAACTATATTTTCCACAAATCATCAATCCTTGCTTTATAGGGGATGCTCTCCTAGAAGGTTGGGCTCTAATCATGTGACGAAAAAATATAAACAATACACACATATCTCTCTCTCTCAGAGATTAAGAGCATGACAGACTGCGCATTAAACCACTACAGATGGGGAATGAAATAGAAAAGAATAGCTTGTATGCAAGAATACACCGAATGACTGGACCTATAATAGTAATGCACTTTTTAGTAATCACTTTCCCACTAAATACGCTTTATTTAGCCATGTGGCCAAGATTCCATAGGGATAAAGTGGTTGGGTGATTGGATTGTACCTTTAGTTTTGGTGCTGGTGGAGGCTCCATCGCTGCATGAATCCTTCCTGAGCCTCTTGGTGTGAGGCCTGACGCTGGACCTCAGAAAATGGCGTTGGTCTTGCTGGAGTTTAGAGGGTTCACTTGGGGTCAAAACCTGATCGGGGTCTTGGCTGGGGGCGTCGGGAAGGGGTATATTACCCTCTTTTATGCTTTTCTCTTCTTCCCCTTCTCCTGCTGCCTCTTCTTCCTCTTCAGCCTCTGGTGCTCTCTTGTTTGGCTTCTTTAACCTTTCCTCCCCACTCTTCAGCTTTACTGTCATCCTGCAGGAATATAAAAGCAAGAAGAAAATCAGAGGGGCGGCAAATGAACAAGGGGGGCTGGGGGAAGGGCACCAGGGGGCAAAAATGCCAGAAAATGCCCCTGCCCTGGCACAAATAAAAGGAGAATAAGAAGTTAGAGAGAGCCACTGCGAGAGATTCTGAACAACATGGCCGCCATTGTTAGTGACAAATCCTTCCCTACTGTCCCGGCTAAAAAACCCGGGTTAAAGCATCGTCCCAACTTCTCAGGGTCGAGCTCCTGGCCGGGCAGAAAAGCCTAGGGGTCCAGGGACAAGAGGCCGATACCCAGAATGGGTTTTGGAGGAGAAGGAAAGCGGGAGATCAGAGCTGGTTTTGTTGTTGCTTTTGCTGAGCAAGAAATCCCCGACATGATTATCAGGCAGCAGCAACCGCCTCGCTCTGTTCGCTCTCCCGCCTTATAAAAGTGCTTTGGGGCGGCAGATTCGTACCCATTTCGGTTTCCCTCGCACCCCTGAGGGCTCTGCTTCCTTCTCACCATGGAGCCGGGTTTCTCCAAGCCCTGCTCCGCCCGGGATCCCTCATAATATCGGAGGAGGGAGCAGCTCAGCTCTGCGCCTTCGTCTCCTGTGCGTGTGTCTCTGGCTCAGGCTGAACAGGAGCCTCACACCGAATGCATTTTCTGCAGCCAGACGCGCGGGGGTCCCCGTATTCGCACCCCGATAACTCGGCAGCGCAGGGTCGCACAGACCGCAAACCCGGCGCAAAAGAAAGAGGAGATTCCCAGCTTTCAGAGCAACTGCTCCGATTGTGCGTGCGACTTTGTTATTTCAAACAGGGCGCTACCAAACAGGGTCATCTCTGAGGGGTTTTGTGTTGGGAGCTGAACTTTGCTTTGCTACGTCATCAGCCTTGCAGCGACACCAAAACCCAAATTTGCCCCTTTTCCCCACCTTGTTGCCACAACACACCCCAAATAAACCCTGTGGCCCCTTGGGGACAAGTTAGTGGAGAAGTTAATACCAGTCTCTGAAGTGATTTCATAAGAAATTCAGTTATTTAGAGTCATAATGGAGTCAGGAGCAGCTCCCACAAAATGGATGTACATGGGCACATTTATATCTATCTCCACATGGGCACACTGCACATCTGTATACTGTATATATATTTATATATATATATATATATATCTCTCCACATGAAAAACTCCAGCACTCACACCACTTATGAATGAGTGAATAAAAAATGATTTGTTGTCAATGTTTCAGTCCTGCTGAGAGAGAACCTTTCTCAAGACATCCTTCTTAGCAGAACCAAAACATTGACAAAATATAAATATGTTCCACTCATTAAGTTCCATAAGCGCTCCAGTGGATGCCATTTTCCCTTTTGGGAGTGCGTTGCCATATAAATATATATCATAAGAAAGATGAAAGCACTCATGGCAAAAGTTCAATTCAAGCTAATTCTTCACTACATCACAGCAAAATCGGACGTCGGCGCGTTTCGATCTGCTAGGGACCATCGCCAGGACAGATCAAAACGCATCGATTTTGCTGTGATATAGTAAAGCATTTGCTTGTATTGAACTTTTGCCATGAGTGCTTTCATATGATATATGGCTTTTTGGTTAGCACCCGTCTATTGGTATTAAGGAAAGGTGAGTGCCAGTTACTAACACAGAGAAAGGTCCCTGTGTGGACTGAAACGTCACGTTGGCTTGTGGTCATTTTTAATACAGCTTTTTGAGCACTTCACAACATATCTTGGAGTTGCTGGTTATTCTTTACTTTATATATTATAAAGTGATAGCACTTGCAGGATTTATATACCATTTTTGGTATACAAATAATTCAAATGCCATCACTTTATAGTTCACCTTCTATGAACTATTCACGCATGAGCACCCAGGTCTCGACTATCTTCAGGGTGCGGCCCATACACTCTGTTCTTTATTTTTATATATATATATATATATATATATATATATATATATATATATATATATAAATATACACACACATATACACACACACAAACATACATACATACATCTGATGTTGAGTCACAGCTTAGATGAATGAGACCACAAGCAAAATCCAGAACTGACAGTCACAAGTGGCAGCAAGAAACAAACACAAGCAACTGGACAGAGGCAACCTGATGAGCAGCTCATCCTAGACCCACTCCAATATCCAGTGGGCACACAGTAATGACTTTCCTTTTAATCTGAGTATAAATCAACCAGGTGGCGTCTGGGAGGGTGATGGCAAAGAGGAGAGCCATGATTGTGTAACAAGGAAGGGTGAGGAGCAATTATGGCATAATCACTGTCTCCCAAACACTCACCCTCCCACATGCCAACTAGCACGGGCACCTTGGCCTATGGCAAATAAGAGAGAGAACACTATTTGGGGGATCAACTGACCACATATTAAGGTTATAGCTGATGTAGAACTAGAACTGCCAAAATTCTCTGAAAGTGCCAAGACTACTTTTAATGTAACAATAATAATAGAAGTAGAGTGACAGGTTGGTGTTCCCTGAACCAGAAAGACCAAACAGTCAGTTGGCAGCTGTTGACACCCATCACCCTATTCACAGGCACCTGTTTCCTCTTCTACAAAGCTACTTATTCACAACTGGTACAAGCAAAATTCACTCTGGAGAGCCAAATTCGATTCAGTGTATTTTATTCAGACACAACATGTTTCGGACAAACCTGTCCTTCATCAGGTGATAATTAGCACCTGATGAAGGACAGGTTTGTCCGAAACATGTTGTGTCTGAATAAAATACACTGAATCGAATTTGGCTCTCCAGAGTGAATTTTGCTTGTACCTTGGATGCTATGTGGCTTGGATGGTGCCACTGACTCTGTTGGATGGAGCCCTGATCTTGTTGGAGTGAGGGACCACCCGACCAATATTTGTACTACTTATTCACAACTGGGGGTACTAGGAAACGGCATAAGGATCATCTCAGCAGCCATGTTTGCTTCCCATGGAACTGCTGTAATGGGGCACTGGTCCCTCTAAGTGTCATTAATATGATTCTATTGGGACTGGAAGCAGGTAAGTGCTGTGAATAGGATTCTATTGGGACTGGGGTGCCAGGGAGCAGGTTCCAAATGCCATGAATAAGGTTATACTGTATTAGGATTGGAGGGCCAGGGAGCAGTTGGGTGTCAGGGGTTCATCATATGCAATGGGGGGGATACATGACCCTGTTACTCCAATGGCAACACTAGTAATGATGTAGACCCTTCTCAATTCCTCTAATAAACAGAGAACTATCACGTGACACCCAAGCCCCTATGTATTCCTCCAGTAACTAGAGACAACTTGTCACTAATATCACATGACTGCAGCACTTCCCTCAATAAAGAAACTCCCCCCCAGTGTCCAACCTCATCACACACTGACAGAGACTTAGAAACTGCAGCTGTCGGGAAACTACTGCATCCTTTAAGTAAATACATTGGCAGGGGATTGTGGGAGTTGTAGTTCCGGCACAGCCACTATACCCATGACTAGGCGTAATATTGCCCACAATTCTAAGAGCTTACCTGGTACATGAAGGGTGATGAAGACAGCTGGGCGGGCCCAGTGCAACTCTTGCTCCACTCCCGGCGAGGGGACTAACGGGACACCCCGACTGAAGGACCCTAGGCCTGTGCGCCAGGAAAAAGCACTACACAGGAAGGGGAATCCAAAAGAAGAATGGCAATACAGCGAGAAGAAGCAAAGGCAGCCGCAAGGCCTCAGCATAAGTTCCGTTTCAGCCCAGCACAGACCGTCCACCTTCCAACCCAGGACCGCATCTGACAACGACCCGCGCCAAGCCAGCCTGCCAAAAACAAGTCCCACCCCCCAGAACCCAAACAAAGCCTCCGATTAGCCTGACTGCCAGACAGGGGCGGGGCACCAAAAGAAAGGGCCAATAACATAGCACAGCGCAAGAGCGGCGCTGGGACTTATGGGTAAAGAGGACGTCGGAAGAAGGTGCCGAACGGGGCTGTCTGAGTTATTTCATTGGTCGGCGGGAATAGCCAATTGCAGAACGTTTTTCAAATAGTGAAAGAGGCGCAGGTTCTGGTTAGGGCGGTCCTTTCTTCTTCCATATAATTGGCTGAGACGCTGACACAGGGGAATGCCGGAAGTAAAGCGCCCTTCATTGGCTGGTATTGTTGTTCCTCGTTACTATGGATCAGAGGCGCACTTCCTGCGGTGTGAGATTCTACCCTAGCAATCCCCTGTGTTAGAATGTTATAGAATGGCCAATTCTAAACATCTTTTCCTTTGGTCTTCATTATTTATTTTTTTATAGTTTTTTAATGGTTTCCTTTCTTCTGACTCTTTGCAGCTTTCAAATGGGAAAGATGGGCGGTCACTGACCCCATGTAAAAACTGTAAGGCTACAAATGTATTGTTATTGCTACTTTTTATTACACATCTTTTTATTCAGGCCTCTCCTATTCATATTCCACTCTCTAATTCAGATCAGTGCATGGTTGCTAGGGTGATTTGGACCCTAGCGACTAGATTGTTGAAATTGCAAACTGTAGAGCTGCTGAATAAAAAGCTAAATAAATGAAAAAACACAAATAATACATCATACTACACATTAAGTCAAAGGTGTAAACCTTCTAAAAGGGTTGTCTAGATACAGATACAAATTGTGCCAGAATACTGCTGTTTGCATGGTTATTGTGAGATGAACAGGCCTTAGAATTCTTTAGCTAGGCACCTCCTACCAACCCACCACTCCACTTCTGCTGCAAGTCCATTCACTGGCTCCATATTCCCCCTCATAGTCTGTCATCTCTTTACAGTAACATTCACGGTCAGGTCCGATCTGGGATTCAAAATATTCTTGGCATTTCAATAGTGACTTACAGCAGCCAGTCCAGCATTTGCCAGAATCCACAGACTGCCAGTCCAGACCTGTTAAGAACATCAACTATTCCTCCCAGGGCCGGAACTAGGGGTAGGCAGAGCAGGCACGTGCCTAGGGTGCAAAGCCGAAGGGGCGCTAGGCATGCACCTTCTCTGCCTCTCCCACCCCCTAGTCCGGTCCCCAATTGCCATTCTGCCTGGCGTGTGCCGTCCTCCTTTTTGCGCCGCATTTTTTTTTTCATGTGGGAGTGGTTTCTCATGCACACGTTATTCCGCACATACGCGTGAACGTTTTTCCTGCCTCAGGCGCCTGCCTGGGCTGGCCCGGCACTGATTCGCCCTTTAAAGGGAATGTCAACCCAAAATAATGATAATGCCTTATAAAAGAAATCACAATTCTAAGCAACTTTGCAATATACATTCCTTACAATTTTCTATTGTTTTTAAGTTATTTCTATATGTATTGCTATTGAAAGTAGTGTCTGTCCCTTTCTATTCTCTGTTCTGATGGCTCAGACTTTTGATACAATGTAAGGCAATGCAGCCGATTACCGGTACTAGGATTTACCTTGACATGGATATGGTGTCTCATAAACTTCCACTGGCAAAGAGTGAATTATAACGAGTTGGTACTGCCTAAGAAAACTCACCTGAGCACTTGCATCATAAAAACCAGCAGTTCCAGTGCCTGGCCTTTAGAGACGGGGGGCCTAGAGACAGCAGACCCGGCCACAAATCCGACCCTAAAGGTATCAGCATAACTGTGTGACAAAAGGATTTTATTTTTAGTATAGGGTTCCCATGTTTTCTGGTTACATTTATTGGGTAGTGATGTCAAGGTTGTATAGTAGTGATGTCAGAGGGCAGGACTGGGCTAATCTGAGGTAGCGATTGGGCAAATCTGGGGGAAGCAATTTGTTAAGAGCATGGGGACTGGTGGAATGGTTGGCCAGATTGGGGTGCAGCTGCACTAATCAGGTCACATCATCTCCTGCTGGTATTTTAGTGGCTGGGTGGCATCTTTAGTGTGGTGTGATCACCTGATAAAAGCTGGTTATGCATTCTATCCATATACCAAATTAGCTAATAAAAAAATGAATAGAAATAAATTTAGCTTTGCTGACGTCTCTTATTTACAATAGAGTATATGTATATCTTTATTACACTACCCCCAAAGTACCACTGCACCCCACAGCAGCCTCTACATATCAGACCCAGGGATAGTATCATACATTCTGGCTTTTATTATACCAACCTTACAATTAATTATAGCGCTGCTGTCAGGAAAAACTGTGTAATTTTCCCTTGTAACCTTTACTTGAATGCCATGAGACATGTCACATTTTAACGGAACATATCCAAGATACGGTCATTTATCACCCTAGATGCCACCAAAATTCTTATTCACTCTCTCTCACTCTCATCATATTGCATCTAGACTATTGTAACTGTATTGTAATTAATCGGCCTTCCCCGGCAGAGATTGTCGCCCCTCCAGTCCATAATGAGAACTGCCACCAGGCTTATACACCTCAGCAACTAATGACCCTGACATTCAAAGCACTTCATAACTCTGCCCCACCCTACACCCTACTTCTCTGAACTCATCTCAAGATACTCGCCCAACCACTTACTACACTCCTCTACTGACCTGCTCCTCTTCTCTCATTACCTCCTCACATGCTCCCATTCAAGACACTGCAAGGGCTGTAGCCCTCCTCTGGAATTCTCTCCCACAGTCTGTCTGACTTTCTCCCAACCTTTCTATTTTCAAAAGATCTCTTAAAGGACAATGAAAGGTTAATACTGAGTGTGTTTGCTAATAAAGGCATCCTGACTTAGTACTCACTGCACAGCGTCAATCCTGCCTCCCTGCTTTCAGTCTGTAGTAAAAGCAACAATAAATGAAAAGCCGATACCTTTTATGCAACAAACGGGGTGATCCCAGGCTATTTTCCATGGTGCTCTTGACACAGTTCAACAGGTCTGTAGTAAAAGCACTTCCTTCACAAAGCCGGTCTGGGGGTTGGATGAAAATATCATATTTTGCCCACCCCGCTGCCTCGGGCAGCATAGAGACTCAGTACAATACTTTTTCTCACTCTGAGCATGTTACAAATCCGAAGCTCTCCGCCCTTCTTTCGTGACGTGCCCTAGACATATTTACATGCAAGTCATTCCTGGCCCCCCAGCCAATAGGAATGAAAGTGTCCCGTTGGTACGAGGATGCTACATTTGTCTGTGTCATTTATTCTTGATAGACTCCAGATTACTGTGAAGACAGATTGTGATCTTTCTCTGCACATCAGGTTTGTGTAATGTATGCGATGACACCCGTCTGGTGTCTGGGGAGGGAATTTTTCACGCATGCGCATTAGTGTGTAATGAAAGAAGCAAACAGTGCATACTTACAAAGATGGCCGCGGCGTTCTCCAAAAGGTGCTGGAAGTTGAAGACTTATATAACTAGTTAAACTAACAATCAGATGCATTAAAAACCATGTGATCTGCACTGCATACAGGAGGACTATTCAGAGGTAAAGTAGTGGCAAGGTAGCTTTCGTTCTCCTTTAAAACACACTTATTTAGAGAAGCCTACCCTCATTCTATTTAGCTACCAAATACAATACCATATGCTACATCTCCCACCATGTTTATTTCTGATCATACTCACTCCCCACACCTTGTGTCCCTTTCATCTTGTAAGCACACCAATCACATCAGCAGTTCCCCTTCAGTACCACCACCATATTTCACAGCAAGTGTTTGGAGGCTTTTTTATAGAGGCATCTGAGACCCCCCACGATGCTGTGCCCTATTCCCAAGCCTATAGAGAAAGTACACCCCTTAGAACCTCTCCGTGCATACATGAGAAAATACGCAAACTTTACACAGACTGAGAATTATGTCTAAGCCTGACCAAAGGCTGGGATAACTTGCAGCCACACCTGAAACAGATAGGGTTCAAGCAAACTTGTGCTGACAGGGTCATGTTAGCTGCCAAAAGCTATGGTTTTTAGTGTTGTAGGCACTAAATATCTAATTTAAAAAGTTTAACATCTGAAACCTGTCACTGTTGTTTTTTTTTTTTAATGTTAATGTATAGCATGGTGAAACTAAATATATTTTAGTTTTCAGTTTGCAAACCACTTACATTATATTTTAGGGCACTGTGAAGCAGTTGCTGCCTTTTTCAGAAGCAGAGGGGAATCCATGTGGTTCGTGGACACTTCCTAGCAGTTGCAACTGACACTGCTCATTTTAAGATCTTTGACCTCTCGCAAAGATAATGCTGTCTATTCTAAAGCATATTGTTATTAGCTGGAGGAAGTTGGAGGCAGCATTGATCCAGAAAATGACAAACAACAAATCAGATGTATTAGGAAATAAACACAACAGTGTCATTTATTTGTGATTTGTTTCCCCTCTTAACAGGGAAGCCAAAGCCCACATCAACTGCAAAAACCTTTCTCAGATGGTTCCTGGAATGGGGAATATTGTGTCTGTGAAGTGAAATGTCAATGGCAGCAAAGTCAGCATCCTTGCTAATAGGGTAAGGGACTTGTGTCTGATAACTAAGAGATATGCAAATCTACAAACAGGAATTTAATCCCTTTTATTTTTATGTAAGACTTGTGAGCACATTTCTTTCTTTCTTTTTTTTTTTAACCCATGAAGAAATAACATTTCCGTACACATTATATATCCACCAATGTTCTATATGCTGTGTCTTATAATCTCATACTTTTTTTTATCCACCTTAATGTGCACAAGAATTTCCCCACAATTTCATTTTTGTCCAGGTCTTTTACATTTCGTACTGTGTTTTTCTATTTTTTTTTTCTATTTAACCACTAGGAGGTACTAAAAGCAAGTTTCACTATTCCTGAATATGGCTGATAGGGTCCTCAAAATTGTATCAGTAACAACAATAGCAAAGCTAAAGAAAAGAGGGCTAGAAGAGAAAGATATAAAGTGGGAAAAATCACTTTTTAATTAAGTGAAACACCACTTAATAAACACCAATATTAAATCTATAAATATTAATATTAAATCTATAAATATATCAGACATACATGAATCTTTAGGTTAAGAGGAAACCATGATAGTCTGGATCTTTTATAGACCATTTTCCACTCCTTCTAAAGCAGGCAGTAATTCAACTTTTTCTTTTTTTACCTTGCTCCATATTGCCATGGTGTATTTTAGGTATCAAACAACATCCATTATGGAAAGCAGAGGGATTTTAATTAAGTTTAATTCCAAGTTGAATGATGACTAGCCTAAGGGGAGGTTGGAAAATGGCCTGTAAGTCCGAGGCAGACTATAATGGTTTATTTGTTCATATAAAAAACATACTGTATTTTCAGCAATATTATGCAGAGAAATAATGTTCTGTGCACATATTAAGCTTTGCATTTGTACTTTAAGAACAAGGACAACCTTAATCACTAAGGATTAAGTATTAAGGATCCCAGGATCCTAGCCCAGGGGCCGTGATTACGTCTTTCCTTGGTCCTATATGTGTATATTTAATCTATGTATGCGATTGTTGAATTTCACCAATGAACAGGGTATATTTTCTGTCCTTTTTATAACAAGCAGAAGACAAGCAAAAAATATTTTTATTTAAGTGTAAATTAGAAGCATATGCATCAAATCTTTAGATTCTTGCAAATGCCAGAGGGGCTTCTGTAAGAAAGTCCCTATTTATTATGCTTATGGGTGCTGTTTTGTGTACCTGAAATGCCAGGGTCTATTTCAAATCTCAGTCCAGGCCTGGCCAAGCATGTTCTTTATATAACTTCTCTCTAATTATCTATCTGCAGAAGGAGATTTTTGGTAATTTCTTTATTTAGCACCCAGGAGCATGGTCTTCTCATTCAAGAGAGTTTCCAATGTCCTGCTGCTCTTCAGTCACTTTTGGGCATTGAGGTCCCTCACTACTATTTCACAAAGAAGGTGATCAACCTGCCATCTTGGCACAAGATATTCATAACAAAGCAGGTCTTAAGATGGCCATAGACTGGCAGATTTCATATCAGACAGTGGCGTAACTTCGGATGCCAGGGCCCCCCTGCAAAAAACAATTTCAGGGCCCCCTCTGCCCAAAATAGTGGGAGAATTTCATGTATAATATCCCCAGAACTAATAGAAGGATGGCACACTCACAATTTCAGATATAAATAGCCCAGAACTATAGAAGGGTGGCAAAGTGGCAATTACATGCACAATTACAACTTTGCACAGCAAGGAAAGAGTTAAACAACCAGAAGGCAGTGCAATAAATGTGATTTGTATCCTTACCGCCCTCATTCTTTCTATGCTGATAGTGTTAATTATGCACATAAAAAGCTGCCTTTCTCACTTAAGTGTAATTCATGTAAAATATGTTAAAGATTCTGCCGTCTTGTGCCCCTCAGTGATTTCTAATATCCTTATTATTTATAGTAGGGGGTACATTATCCCTTATAATACATGAGTGATACTCAGAGTTCCCTGTATAACTCAGCCTGCAGCCTTGTGCCTTTATATGGTCACAGAACCCCTCAGTGACTTCTAATATCCTTATCATTTACAGTAGGAGCTACATTATCCCTAATACATGAGTGATAATCAGAGTTCCCTGTATAACTCAGTCTGCAGCCTTGTGCCTTTATATGGTCACAGAACCCCTCAGTGACTTCTAATATCCTTATCATTTACAGTAGGGGGTACATTATCCTTTATAATTCCTGAGTGATACTCAGAGTTCCCTGTATAACTCAGCCTGCAGCCTTGTGCCTTTATATGGTCACAGAACCCCTCAGTGACTTCTAATATTCTTATCATTTACAGTAGGGGATACATTATCCCTTATAATACATGAGTGATACTCAGAGTTCCCTGTATAACTCAGCCTGCAGCCTTGTGCCTTTATATGGTCACAGAACCCCTCAGTGACTTCTAATATCCTTATCATTTCCAGTAGGGGGTACATTATCCCTTATAATACATGAGTGATACTCAGAGTTCCCTGTATAACTCAGCCTGCAGCCTTGTGCCTTTACAGTATATGGTTACAGAACAACCCCTCAGTGACTTCTAATATCCGTATATTACAGTAACGCAACATTAGCACTATAGTGTAATTTTTAATTAATGGGATTAAATGCAATGTCTCAAATGACCCGCCTCACAAAACACAAAAATCATCATGCCAGTAGCTTGCTATTAATCCCTCACCTCGGCACCTGTAGTACCCACATAGCTTGTTCCCGTAGCGCTTATTGCTCACCCTCCATCCTGGCCGTTGCTCTTGCTTTAGGGAGTTACTTGGCTTGTGTCCGGGGTGAAGGGGGACAGTCCCCGGTAGGATCTGCCAGAATGGGGCCTTGCTGTGCAGTTGGTAAAAGCCTGTTACCCCTACCTCCAAGCGGCATGTGACGGGGTAGGCAGGAGGCAAAAGCACAAGTCCCCAGCAGGAGTGGGGCCAGGCAACACACATCGGGGTACATTATATATAATGAGGAGTGTAGCCCTGGTTTTCCCGCGCACTGTTTGTATCCTGGGCTGAGCTAGAAGATTATAGGTGTTTGTGAGTCACTAGCAGGGCACTGAGCAGTGCTGTAAAGAAGCCACATGGTGACTCTGCAATGCGGAGGTGGACTCGGGCCATTCAGGACTTCCCCCCCTTCAGAACAGGACAGGACTCCCCCCCCCATTCAGAACAGGACAGGACTACCCCACCCCACTTCAGAACAGGACAAGACTACCCCACCCCCCTTCAGAACAGGACAGGACCCCCCCTTCAGGACAGGACAGGAACCCCACCTTCAGAACAGGACAGGAATACCCCCCCCTTCAGAACAAGACAGGACTACCCCACCCCCCTTCAGAACAGGACAGGACTACCCCACCCCCCTTCAGAACAGGACAGGACTTCCCCCCTTCAGAACAGGACAGGACCCCCCCCCCCTTCAGGACAGGACAGGAACCCCACCTTCAGAACAGGACAGGAATATCCCCCCCTTTCAGAACAAGACAGGACTACCCCACCCCCCTTCAGAACAGGACAGGACTTCCCCCCTTCAGAACAGGACAGGACTCCCCCCCCTTCAGGACAGGACAGGAACCCCACCTTCAGAACAGGACAGGAATACCCCCCCCTTCAGAACAAGACAGGACTACCCCACCCCCCTTCAGAACAGGACAGGACTTCACCCTTTAGAACAGGACAGGACTACCCCACCCCCCTTCAGAACAGGACAGGACTCCCCCCCTTCAGAACAGGACCAGGACTTCCCCCCACTGCTAGGGCCTTAATAACGCTACTGCATACATACTACATACTGAGCTGGGACACTCACACAGGAGACAGCAGCAGCGCGAGAACAGAGGAGAGGAGTGGGAGGGGCAGAGCCACGATGGAAGACAGGATGGCGGAGCGGTCCTAGAGACCGCTGGGATTCACCGATACAGCTTCTGCTGATTGGCATACTACTGAGGAAGCAGGTCCCCACCGGGCCCCCTGTACCCCCGGGCCCCCACGCGACTGCGGGGCCTGCTTCCTCGGTAGTTACGCCACTGATATCAGACGAACAATCATACGTCACTTCTTCCGACCTGCCACTAACTATTCCGATTAAGAACAGTAGTAAAAGAACAAATCAGATATATTGGCCATGACAGAAATTGTACGAAAGTTATGTCTGACAAATAGTAGTGACAGTCACCTACTCATATCTTCAGACATTCAACTTTTTCTTTTTTTACCTTGCTCCATATTGCCATGGTGTATTTTAGGTATCAAACAACATCCATTATGGAAAGCAGAGGGATTTTAATTAAGTTTAATTCCAAGTTGAATGATGACTAGCCTAAGGGGAGGTTGGAAAATGGCCTGTAAGTCCGAGGCAGACTATAATGGTTTATTTGTTCATATAAAAAACATACTGTATTTTCAGCAATATTATGCAGAGAAATAATGTTCTGTGCACATATTAAGCTTTGCATTTGTACTTTAAGAACAAGGACAACCTTAATCACTAAGGATTAAGTATTAAGGATCCCAGGATCCTAGCCCAGGGGCCGTGATTAAGTCTTTCCTTGGTCCTATATGTGTATATTTAATCTATGTATGCGATTGTTGAATTTCACCAATGAACAGGGTATATTTTCTGTCCTTTTTATAACAAGCAGAAGACAAGCAAAAAATATTTTTATTTAAGTGTAAATTAGAAGCATATGCATCAAATCTTTAGATTCTTGCAAATGCCAGAGGGGCTTCTGTAAGAAAGTCCCTATTTATTATGCTTATGGGTGCTGTTTTGTGTACCTGAAATGCCAGGGTCTATTTCAAATCTCAGTCCAGGCCTGGCCAAGCATGTTCTTTATATAACTTCTCTCTAATTATCTATCTGCAGAAGGAGATTTTTGGTAATTTCTTTATTTAGCACCCAGGAGCATGGTCTTCTCATTCAAGAGAGTTTCCAATGTCCTGCTGCTCTTCAGTCACTTTTGGGCATTGAGGTCCCTCACTACTATTTCACAAAGAAGGTGATCAACCTGCCATCTTGGCACAAGATATTCATAACAAAGCAGGTCTTAAGATGGCCATAGACTGGCAGATTTCATATCAGACGAACAATCATACGTCACTTTCTTCCGACCTGCCACTAACTATTCCGATTAAGAACAGTAGTAAAAGAACAAATCAGATATATTGGCCATGACAGAAATTGTACGAAAGTTATGTCTGACAAATAGTAGTGACAGTCACCTACTCATATCTTCAGATAGGCAATACATGCAGAGAAATTATCGTTGGCGGACAGAAATCTTCTAACCTGTCCAATTGATCTGATTTCCATGGTACGAAAAACTATCTTTGCGTCTATGGCCAGCTTTAGGGCCATGCAATCTTTGCCTTGTATGCAGTGTTCCCTCTAAACTGTGTTGTCAAGCATCAACACACATTTTGACATTAGAGGACTCAGCAAACTGTGGAAAACATAGACTGTTGTGCATTTAGCCAAATCTTGAAATCACGGAGCACCAGCAAATTTAAAACATCCGTTTATTTAGAAAATAGTTAAAAATTAACAGAGCATAGTAAGCCCAGTGGCTCCATAGCTTTTACGCGTTTCGTGGTTAACCCACTTCCTAAGAAGTGGCCATTTGGTAGCCCGTATGTGGATTGTCAACCTAAATTGAGGCTCTGTTTGCAGTACACATGGTTTTTATTTAACCAAAACTTGCCTCCAAGCCAGGAATTCAAAAATAAGCTCCTGCTTTGAGGCCACTGGGAGCAACTTTCAAGGGGTTAGAGAGTAACATGTTACTCACGAGCTACTGGTTGGGGATCATTGCCGTACAGGCTGGCTAAACTGTACCCCCAAGTATCAGATACATGTCCTAAATGTAATCTTGCGGTAGGACTTTCTTTCATGTTTTCTGGGAATGTCATCAAACAATTTTGGTCTGTTGTTTTAAAGTACATTAACGAGAGCCTGGCCCTCCTCAACATTCAATGCCCAATGCACAAAAGTTGGTTTACTTGTCAAGAGGATGCCCAGCCAAGTTCAACGCAATATGGGACTCTTGGTTGAATGCTCAATCCTTATAAATAGGTATGACTCACAAAGGCTCAGTTAGCTCCAGGGCCGGAACTAGGGGTAGGCCAAGTAGGCACGTGCCTAGGGCGTAAAGCTGGGGGGGCGCCAGACACATACCTTCTCTGCCTCCTCTTACTAGTCCTGTCCCCTTTCTGCCCTTTTGCGGACTGTGAGCACATCCATTTGCGCTGGTCTTCACGTGCATCTATCTGCGCTGGTGTGCACAGTCATCTATCCACGTTGGTGCACATTCACGTCTATCCGCGCTGGTGCACACGCACGTCTACTGGCGCTAGTGCGCATGAGCGTCTTTTGGCGCTGGTGCTGGCGAGGCCTGGCACTGGTTAGCTCTACTATCTTCCTATCTCTATCCCTTTCCCCATTTTACCTGTTTTGACAAAGGGCCATAGTAGCCTGAAACTTTAAGTACAATTTTTTCACTTTTTACAAATAATACAGAGTGCTGCTGCTTTTATTGATCTAAGCACAGAGATTTAACCACTGGGTGATATTTGATCGCAGCATAAACTGTCAGTAAAAATATATTTTTAGTATTTGTAGCTCTGCAGTGTCTGACTGGCCCAACGGGCTACCAGGAAAACTCCCAGTGGGCCCAGGTGTCAGGGGCTCTTGTGCTGCTAAAGATTTGGCCTATTTCAGAGCCATTTCTTTGAGAACAAAGAGGCTAAATAGATGGAATAAAAGATTATATTATGTAAAGAATAGAGACTAAGATAATAAAAGAATAATAGTACTGAGTGTGGGCCCCTGGTCTAAGGTTTTTGGGTGGGCCCCTGGTATCCCAGTCCAACACTGTAGCTCTGTATGCATGCTTACCTACATTTTTATAGAGACTTTCCTTCCCTTCAGTCAACTACATGAAACATTTTATCTTATTTAAAAGTAATTTTAATAATATTTAATAGTACTTTTGAGAAATCAATTTTAACATTATGATAGCAATTAGAAATAGGCGATTTTGTATATATCCTTCTTCAAAGCAAGCAAACCTTTCCTTAATATTCTTTCTCACTTCATTAATATGCACTCTGTCAGCAGTTTGCTTTGGGAACCACTTGTATAAGACTATGGGGAATGTGGCCATGCAGAAACAGATAAAGCATATCCAGTCACTTTTGGACGGAAGCTTGATTTATACAGATGTACCATATAAATTGCAACCCAGTTTTCTTTTCATGTCCACATATAATATATAATAAATTAAATGAGACAGGTCCAGCAAGTCCATACTTATAAATATTCACTATGCATACCTCCCAATATTTTGGAAATAAAAAAAGGGACAAACAAATAGATGTTTTTTCTTTAAAAGTCCGCTTTTATTAAAAAAAATCATGAATTTTTCGTGATTTTTGCATTCCGAGTTCAGTAAATAACTCCCATAGAGTTTTTTTTAACTTTGAATGAACTCGAATGACCTCATAACTCAAATATTATCTTATTTAAGATAAAAACAGAACGTCTAAAACTAGAATGAATATTAGAAACTCAAATCGAATTCGACTAAACTCGAAACAAGTTTTTTCTCTGTCAGGAAGGCTATTAACATCATCAAATGGGTCATTGTACTTCTTCCATTGACTTCTACATGAACTCAGTAGGTGGCAAATAGTCGAATTAGAGTTGTTCCCAGGGTCCAGGTATGATAAATCTCGAATTTGAATTTAAATTAGAGTTTGTATTATTCCAAACTTGAATTTGTGAGTTTTGACCAAAAATCCAACTCGAAAATTCGAATTTGAATTTGAATTTACAATTTGAACCTTAATAAATCTGTCCCCAAATGTTTGATGAGAAAAAATGGCATATAGCATTTTTGCCATATTATGCATCCAGTTGCTATAGTCCTTCAGTGCATATAGTCTATATTTCTTAAATATATTAGCATGTGCTTTACTTTCATTACTCCCCCCACTTTTCCAGAAGGGTGCAGTGACTCTTGCTTCATTTATATTATTAGCCTGTACCAGTAACTGACATTTGTCCAGTTCTGTAAATTAATGTAAATACATTTGATGTTGTACTGGTATGACCCTTTGCAATTTGGCCGTACCATGATGTAGATCACTTTGGAAACCCTGAAGAGCTATGTATTCATGGTGTAGAATGGCCTGGACAGTTGAATACATCTCAGCCCTGGTCCTAGGCTTAACAATCACATTATTCTAGATAGAATGCAATGTTATTGGTTTATACTATCACTTTGGTCTAAACAACCAAATTGTATTCTTAGGTATTCACCTGTGTTTTGGTCATAAGCAAGACTTTGTACTTTTTAATTTATTGCAATGTAAACTTTGCAACCCCTCTGCTTCCATAGTGGTCAGGCCTAATTTGCTTTCCAATTTAGGCTTATGCTCTTACATAGTATAATAAAGTAACGCATAGATTTAATAGGTTTGATATACATTTTACTTATTTATTCATTTACACTTTACAAAACCAGGTGATAAATAATACAAAAAAAAATGATTTTATTAAGTATTTCATGTACAATAGGTGATTGGTGGAGGGTATGTGAGTGTTTCCTCGCATGAAATCTAAGTGACATAGCTAAACATATTTAGTGCCATGTGTCACCTCTCATCATTCATTTACCTGAATAATCTCTTATTGAATCAGGCTGCTTAGAAACAGTGGGTTCTATCAGTGGCGTAACTAGTTGTTACTGGGCCCCATAGCAAATTCAATTTAGGGCCCCAAAATATTTATAAGTTGGCCTATTTTACCAAGATATATTAAAATTGCTAATTAATTAGGGTCTCACTGGGCTCCCTACACTCCTGGGCCCCCCTGCAACCACGGGGTCTGCTTCCTCTATAGTTACGCCCCTGGGTTCTATATTTTTCAAGATCTTGCTACCTAATTATTATTGCCTAGCTATAAGGCATTATAGCTAATTTGTAGCCTTGAAAACAAGCTCCCTGTATGAAGTGCTGGAAGGACATCAAATAGAGCCGGTAACTTTGTCCTTGCTGATACCATGCAGCTCCTCTTCATTGACAAGTGTTCCCATAAGGCCAGATTATCCACTGAGGGCCGTGATTCACAGCCGTTCTGACATCTGCTGGTACCAAATATGAACTGGGAAGGTGCAGAGATGTTCCATCATTTCATAACATTCAGAAGTAATTTATATCTTCGCCTTATATTCTTGTATTGGCAGACAGAGGCAGCTTGAGTCCCTCAAGTCAGCTCTTAGTACAAACTTCCCATCACTTTCCATCAGTGAAATATTTACTTGTGCACAATAAGGAATGGCTTGATACATATATGTGCATTTAATAATTATGGTCATGCGATCTGTTTCCTTGTCCCATGGACACTTTCTTTATTTTTCCTTGCTGTTTATGTGGCAAAGCAATACTTCATTGCGTATGTGCCACCATCAGCACGGCGACTCCACATAGTCATTGTCAAGGCCTCTACGAAAGCGGGCAGTTAGGGATTGACTGATGACAATGACACGTGGAGCCATGCAGTCTTCTCGGCGATGGAGAATGTTCCAGATGAGGATAGCAGCTGCCAAGGTAGCCAAAAGGCAGGCAACAATGTCCAGATAGCAGGACCAGGATAAGTGGGTGTAGGGTCCAATGCGATAAAAGGTCACCAGTCCAATGACAAGTACAAAACCTGTTAAATAATCAGAAACAACGTATGTTACACATTGATCTCTTTTCATTGTCACAACATATGGCACATACCCAATTGGCCTTTGAGTGTGTGGGCTTGCCAGTTCATTAGACTCCTGTGTGACCTACTGAGCCGACAAGCAGTCACTGGCTAGTGTTTTAGCCATGTTATTGCTGGCATAAATGCACATGGGCTTTGATGATAGTTAATGACATACAACAGTTCATACCTCAACGGGGTTATTTATTATTTAAAAAAAGTTTGACGGAACTCCCAAACCCGAATCCCCTTAATTTACCAATAAAACTTCTTGAAAAAAATCAGTGCGACAAAATCGAGCATCAATTTGGATTGTGAGACTTTTTCAGGTTGTCGCTCAGAAAACGCAACTTTATCGAATTGCCACCGCAAGAAGTCGAATTTATTGGATTATCAAAACAAAACCAACGCCAGCAGCCCTAAACTATAAAGAATCCTAAACGTTAAAAACATCTGCCATCGACATGATTTGTACAGGTTTTAGCTGGAATATTTCAGATTCAATTTTTTAGCAGATTCAGAGCATAATAAATCTTGAAAAATTCAAGTTTTTTTTCCTCTAGAAAAAAAAAATGTTCCCCTTTCAAAAACTCCACCAGAAAAAATCGAGGTACACAGGATATGGGGTTGTGTTTGACTCCCCTCATCTATGAGCTATTTGGATGTGCTAAAAAGAGACAAGGTTACAAACATCAGTGTATCAGGCATTGTTTTGAAGGATATCAAAGGCGGAGAATATGTTTTCACCACAAATGCCACCAGAACTGATCTTCAAGTTGGAGAATTAATAGCCATTTTTACCCTAAGGCTAATTGCATACTAGGCATCCTCGGATTCTCTCTCCAGGCAGCCCTGGAGGAATGCCCAGCCTGAAAGCCAGTAATACTAATGGCACACTAGCCAATGCACTCCCATCCATTATGCCGTGTCTTGGCACAAAGTTGACCTTTATGGAGACAAACGGAGCAGATATCAGTGGAAATACACTGCATAATGAATATCAGAAGAAGAGGTTCCTGTAATGTGTCTTTAGTCTTACTGGCCTTCACACTGAGCGTCCCCTCCCCCTCCAGGAAAGCTTGATCATACCATTACCAATGTCTTTTCGCCTTCATGTGGCCAATTGTCAACTGCATTGATCTCTCTGGGATGAGAATTAGACTTCTTTCATTTTTACTTTTAGAGAAAAGTCATGGCATCAATGCATGAAAGAAATACCCAAACGTAATAAGCCTAAGGCAGGGTTTCTCAAACTGTGAAGCTGGCCCCTATGGGGGACAGAACAGCGACCATTGGAGTGTAGCCTGAAGGCAAGTTAAGGACAATTTTAAGTTAAATGCCTGTAACCATAGAAAGTCTGTGCACAGATTTCACGTGTGTCTCCCTCTCCCGTGTGTTCCACCTGTACATCCACTCACTGCTGAGACCGGAAGTGATGTCACACCTGATGCATTTCGCTGAGGTCAGCTTCTTCAGAGGAGAAGAAGAAGACGCTGACCTCAGCGAAACGCGTCAGGTGTGACATCACTTCCGGTCTCAGCAGTGTGTGGATTTACAGGTGGAACACACATGAGAGGGAGACGCTGGCAGAACCCATCTCTTGTATTGCAAAGATTCACCTCCATGATCTGCACTATAAAACAGGATTGTTTTATATTCGATCACAAGTGTGACTAGTAAAAAGGAATACCCTGGAGATGATATTAATATGCTGTTTTGAAATCAGGAATCTTGTAAATTGCCAATCCCACCAGAGAGTGGAGAAGCCACATGCTGAGTTTTACTGATTGAAGAAAACACCATTGCACCTTATATTAATTCATTTTAGCTTTTGAAGCAAGCACTACAAGCACCTTGTTTGACTTCATTATAATTTTATTTTGGAGATAGCACCTTGTAGAAATCACCATAGCACTTTAAAACATACACGAAAAATCTGTGCATAGATTTTCTATGGTTCAAGACACACACACAGATTAGTATTGTAACACTTTGGTGAATGCACTAAATATTGCACTAGGTTCTGTTATTTGTTTTTTCAATAGCCTGTAGTGCTGATCTATAATTGTATCTTGATTTGATGATCCAGTGGAGGAACTGTGAAAAAGATCGGCAAAGGAAAAAATTCTGAGGGTTTACTTTTCCTTTAAATCTTGCAAATCTTTTTAGTTTTTTGCAATTTTAACTCTGTTATATGTTCTTCTAGAACAGGAATTCTTAACCCATGGGTTAACACCCAAAACTGTATCCCCCTGTTACATAACATGGGCCACCATGGTCTTTTTTTAAGGGATGGTTCACCTTTAAATTAACTTTTAGTAATAATAAAAAAATGAAAACCAGTTTCAAAGTGTCTTAAAATATTACTTTCTACATCATACTAAAAGTTCATTTAAAAGCGAACAACCCCTTTAAGTTAACTTTTAGTATGTAATAGAATGTCCTGTTCCTAGCAACTTTGCAGTTGGTCTTTATTTTTTTAATATAGTTTTTGAATTTGTCTTTTGACCCTTTCCAGCATTCAGATTGCTGAACCAAGCAGCCAAAAAACTATTTCCTTATGAGGCCAAAATTGTTACTAATTTTTAATTACTTGTCTTCCTATTCATATTTCTCATTAACACCACTGCCAGGTTGCTAGGGTAAATAAGACCCTAGCAGCCGGATAGCTGCTGCAATACCAATCTGGAGAGCTGGAAATAACTGAAAACCAAAAAAAGGAGACCAATTGCAGATTGTCTCAGAATATCAACAATATTGCATCATACTAAATGTTAATTTAAAGGTGAACAACCCCATTACTACAGCACCATTTCTTTCTATAATTCAGTTACTTCAATACCAGCTGTTGGATTCTAACAGCAAATAGCTGATTTAATGTGGGTCCCATTCTACAAAGGTTAGGAAACACTATTCTAGAAAGCTCTTAAAGCCTATTCTGAAGGTCATTTGGGTTGAGATTTCTGGGCACTTCTGGAAAAGGCATGCACCTCACAGCAGCTCTCCAGCCACGGACATTTAATTGAATTATTATTACCAATAAGCATCCATTATCCGGAATTCCGCTATCCAGAAATCTCCAGATTACAGAAAGACAGTCTCCCATAGACTTCATTTTATCTAAATAATCCAAATGTTTTCCTTTTTCTCTGGAATAATAAAACAGTACATTGTACTTGATCCAAACTACGATATAATGAATCCTTATTGGAGGCAAAACCAGCCTATTGGGTTTATTTAATGTTTACATAATTTTCTAGTAGACTTTGGGGAACTATCGCAAAAATGAAAATGTAATATAAGCTTTATCATGCTGAAAAAATAAACTTTCTAAATACAATAAACTAAATATTCTGAATAATTTCTGAAATAATTAATTTTATCTTCACTATCCCTCTCTCAGCATCTGTTTCTCTTCATTCGGTCTTCTTGCACCAGTTGGGTGTCATATAGTCATTGACAGTTAGATCCAATATATCTTAGAGGAGGGGCTCCCTTTCCTAGCAGATGTATAAGAGCTCAGTCAAATAACTGATTCCAGTACAAAACAAAATCTAACAAAATAACTGCCTTTTGTACAAATTCTGCATGTAGAGAGACATGTTGTCTGGTGATTTTAATAGAGTGAGCTCTAATATATCTTCTAGGCAAAAGGAGCCCCCTATAAGATATATTGGATCTAAAGGCCCCCCATACACGGGCCAATTAAAACTGCAGACAGACCGAATCGGCATCTTATTGGGCCGTGTGTGGGGCCATCCGACGGGCGTCCCCGATAGATATCTGGTCAAAAGTCGGCCAGATCTGGATCAGGCAGAGTAAAAAATCCCATTGGATCTTTGCCGCACCTGTTCGTTGACGTGGTCCCTCTATCCGACCGCCCGTATTGCCTCTATTCTGATCCGATCGTTGGGCCCTAGGGCCCAGGATCGGATCAGCCCAATATCGCCCACCTCAATGTGGGCATATCGGGGAGAGATCCGCTCGTTTGGTGACATCGCTAAACGAGTGGATCTTCCTGTGTATGGCCACCTTAACTGTCAATAATTATCTGACACCCAACTCCTGAATGAAGAGAAACAGATGCTGAGAGAGGAATAGTGAAGATCAACTTGATTATTCCAGAATAATCTTCTGAAGCTTATATTAATTTTTCATGTTTGCAACAGTTCCCCTTTAAGGTATGAAGATCCAAATTATGGAAAGATCCCTTATCCGGAAAGCCCCAGATCCCGAGCATTCTGGATACTGTACTTAAAGGCCAGGGTCAGCTTGCTGCATCTCACTAAGTTTTTTAAGATGCAGCAAATTGAATCCAACAATTGTTATAATGTATTAAATCGACATTACTGTCTTATGCCACTGTTTGGCCACTGTATTCATATCTATCTGTTTTGCAAAGGAAGGAAATTCTCGGTGTTGTTATTTTGTCTCTCCCTGGCACACAGCAACATATGCGCCTAAATTTAGCCTGCCCCTAGTTTCCTCTTTTTGTGCTGCAGTCTGCTGTGTAGTCAGGCCCAGGGACAGAGACTGGAGGGCGCCAGGATGTCCCCACACAGGACGAGGAAATGCCTGTTACTACCTGTTATGCAAAACGGGCCTTGAAAGCCTGGGACATGTAACTCCTGTGTGTGTGTGTAAGGACAGAAAAATCCTGAGGAAGCAACTTAAAGGAAAGTGATACCCCCCCAAACAATGTAGGTCTCTATAAAAAGATATCGTATAAAACAGCTCATATGTAAAACCCTGCTTCATGTAAATAAACCATTTTCATAATAATGTACTTTTCTAATAGTATGTGCCATTGGGTATTCATAAATAGAAAATTGCCATTTTAAAAAATAAGGGCCGACCCTTGGGATCATACGATTCACGGTGCACACAAACAAACCAAACATGTTAGGTCACATGAGCCAATTAACAGGCAGAGTTGTGTCTATTGCTTCTACACTCCTTCCTGTTACAGTTAGGGGGTTATTTATCAAGGTCCGAATGGGGTTTTCCACGCTTATTTATTATTATATTTTCCCGAAAATTACCTTTGCAGGAAAAAGCTCAGAATTTCAAGATTTTTTTCATGAATTTTCACAGAAAACTTTTTAGCCCTTGTAGTTTAATAAATTATGAAAAATTTGTGATTTTTTTAAAAGTCCGATTTTATTTAAAAAAAACACATTTTCGGGGAATTTCGGGTATTTGGAGCTTAGTAAATAACCACCTAAGTGTTGTAGTATTTCTGGTCAGGTCACAAAATGGTGGTTCAAGGCAAGAGATGTTAAATGGAAATATTTACTTAAATATATATTTCAATTTGGTAAGATACTTTCATATGCCACTTAATTTGATATGAACTATCTGTTGCTTAAGTGTTCATTTTGGAGATATAGTTTTCCTCTAAGGGGAAAAAATGTGTCAATGGAAGCAATATGTTCATCTTTCACCGATGAATTATCAACTCACTGCCCTGGCTCGAGAGTAGATAATTACGGCTTTGCCGTAAAATTTGCGAATTTCCTGCGAAACGCCAAAAAGTTTGCGAAACGCATTGAAGTCAATGGGCGTCAAAATAATTTTAATGAGTGCCAATTTCAACGCCCGCGTCAAATTTTAATTGTGTTTTTTGGAGTTATTTGGTTTTTTAATTCAGCAGCTCTCCAGTTTGCAATTTCAGCAATGTGGTTGCTAGGGTCCAAATAACCCTAGCAACCATGCATTGATTTGAATAAGAGACTGGAGTACGAATCGGAGAGGATGAATAGAAACATGAGTAATAAAAAGTAGCAATAACAGTATAATTGTAGCTTTACAGAGCTTTTGTTTTTGAGATTGAGTCAGTGACCCCCATTTGTAAGGTGAAAAAAGTGAAAAGAAAAAGGCAAATAATTCAAAAGCTAATGAAAATAAATAGTGAAGACCAATTGAAAAGTTGCTTAGAATTGGCCATCCTGTAGCATACTAAGGGCAGATTTATAAAGGGTCAAATTCAGAGTTCATTGGAGTTTGTAAAAACTCCCATAAACTCCCATGAACTCATAATTCTAACAAAATACGACCATTTCGAAATTTATCAAAAGATTAGAATTTTTCAAACTTGGTTGAATGGGATCGACCCACAAACTCGAATCGAATTTGAATCAGCTTCAATTCGAGTTTTTTTTCTGAAAAAACTTCGATTTTTAGGAAGGCTGCATACAACTCCAAAATGATCCCTAGGACGCCCCCTAAAGGCTTAAACAGCAATTCAGCAGGTTAAAGGTGGCGAATAGTCGAATTTGAATTCATAAAGGGCCAGTAAATAATAAATTTATAAAATCGTAATTTAATTTTTTTAAAAACTCGAATCGAATTTAAACTATTCCCTAGTTGAATTCCACTTAAAAAGAGCTTAAAAATTAGAATTTTCACTTCGACCCTTGATAAATCTACCCCCATAAGTTAACTTAAGGGTGAAACACCCCTTTAAGTAAGGTTATGTTTTTAACAGCTTATCTATGTGTATATCATATATTTTGTGCATCATTCATATATAGGGCTGTGATCTTCAACCTGCAAGTCTCCATCTGCTGTTAATCTTCCAACAGTTAGGGGCAGATTCATAAAGGGTCGAATTTCAAATTTGAAAAACTTCGAAATTCAAATTCAAAAAGACCAACCGACATTAAATTAATGTGTTTTTTTTTTTTGGCCGAATAGGTCCGTTTTCGATCAAATATAAATTGTACCAATCGGAGTAATCGCTCATTCGAATCGTACCACTCTAAGTTTTTCCCCCCAAAAAAACTTTGACTTTTCAAAGTCCACCAATTGACTCCAAATAGGTTCTAGGAGGTCCCCTATAGGCTAAAACAGCAATTTGGCAGGTTTTAGATGGTGAATGGTTCGAAGTCGGATTTTTAAAGAGACATTTCATAATAAATTTCGAATTTTCAATTTTTTTTCTAATTCGATTGAACTTGGACTATTCCCTAGTCGAAGTACTCAAAAATAAGCTTGAAATTTGAATTTTTTTAAATTAGAATTTTCACTTCGACCTTTGATAAATCTGCCCCTTAATATGTTGAGGATAGTTGGATCGTTGCAGATTGAGAATCATTGCTGTGGGCTGAGACCTGAACTATGGACAATGCAGACAGTGCACTAGGATCCAAGCCTTAGGGTTGGTGAGTCTGTTATGTTAGATCAGGGGTTGCCAACTGTTTGTTTTTTTTACATTCAAATGTAAAAAGAGTTGGAGAGCAACACAAGCATAGAAAAGTCCCTGGAGTGCCAAATCAGGGCTGTGATTGGCTGTATGAAGACAGGCAGCCTAATGAGGTTCTGTTTGGAAATACTGTTTTTTTTTTCATACAACCAAAGTTGCCTCTAAACCTGGAATTGAAAAATATGCTCCTGCTTTGAGGCCACTGCAAGCCACTAGCTGGAGATTACTGTGTTAGGTGATGGATTAGGTTTAGGGTTGCCACTTTTTCTGGAAAAAAAATACAGTCCTTCCTATATCTTTATCTTTTTTTCCTATTAATATCATTGGGATCAACCATCATTTTTCCCGGCCAGGTCAGTAAAATACCAGCCAGGTGGCAACCCTAATTAGGTTGGGACAGGCCCAATCATTGTCTACTCTGAGAGCCTTCACATTTATAGTTTTATGAGTGTTAACACAGAGTATTCAAATTTGAAGGCACTGATGTCATTGTAGCAATATGATAATATTCTGTTTTACTGTTAGCCACACTTACTAGCCAGCTGGAATACAGCAGCTATGGCTTCTTCCCACCACTCGGAATCCTGAGAAACTATGGGCAGCTCAACGAGTCCCATCAGGAAGATGAGTTGACCAGCAGTCAGGGCAACGGTGGCAATCAAGTTACAGGCCCTCATCATGTCAAATTGCACTGGAAAGGAAAGCAGAAATAGAAATTACATCCCATAATATTGCATACCGGGTAAATACTGCAAGCCATCTCATACAGTGCACGAACACGCATACAAAAACACTACAGTCATAGCCAACTCGTACTTCTAAATTGGAAAGTCAGCTACACTGGCATGCCGTTTGCATAAAGAGTAATGTCACTTGCACTAGTGTAACTAGATAGTATTGGGTCCCCACAGCAAATTATTTTTCAAGCCTCCAAAATGTCTAGAGGTTGACCAGTTTTACCAATATTTATTGAAATGATATATGAATTAGGGCTTTATGCGGCCCCTGTACCTCCTGAGCCCCCCTCCAACCGCACAGTCTGTAGTTATGTCCCTGGTCACAAGCCTGTGTTATTTAGAGAATATTCCCTTTTCTTTATTTGCTGGTATATTTAACCCAAACATGCAGCTTGGCAGCAGCTTTGTATATACAGTAGAACCCCCATTTTACAGGGGACCAATACAAAATTGAGTAAAATCCAGTAAAAGCTATAACTTTCTTTGCTTCAGTACAATTTTGGCTGCATGTTCTTGGAATCAACAAGAAAGTTGCAGTCTTTATAAGGACACAGATAGTCTAGCAATTATTCTCTTCTAGTTCCTACCCTCTCTATGGATGAGTGCAGAAGAGCTTATTTTGGGGTGGATGATAAAATGTTGGTGCAGACATAGTTACTGTAAAACAGGACACTTAGAAAACAAGAGTAGGCAAACTAAAACTCATATCATACTAATGGTGTTGAAGTCATCTAAGGATGGCAAACTGTTCCCAATAGAGCAAACTGACAGCCAGACCCAGACTGGCAATCTGTGGGTTATGGCAAATGCCAGAGGGGCTGCTATAGTGCCATAGAAAGTCAGTATTTAGTGGGCTGGTGGGGTCTGTTTGGGCCTCTGTTCAGGCTGATTGGGCCTCTTTGTACCTGAAAATTTAACATTTTTACTTCTAACATACTATTGACTTTGTTTGCTAGTTATAATTTTGCCATAAAGAATTTGCTCAAAGCTTTTGCATTACCTTTTTGACTCTCTGTGTTCCTCTATGAGGGGGCTGCCATATTTGTGCAGCAGGAGCATTAGAAACTTTAACTGACAGGCTGAGATGGGACAGACAGGTTTTTGGAATTTTCACCCGAAATCTCAGATTTCTTATGCTTTTTGCTTGAAAACTTTGGGGTATTGTACGAAACCTAGCACACGTCAAAAAATCATTGGGACTTCTCCCATTGACTTATCTGCAACCTCGACAAGTCAGAGATGCTGCATTTTCAGATTCTGACTGTTCCATCCTCAGGGTTTAATAAATTCAGAAAAACCCTTGATTTTTAAAAGTCCGATTTTATTTAAAAAAAAATCATACATGCATAGTGTTGCTTTTCTCATGGAGTTGGTTTGTGCAAATTATGCAAATTAGGATCTCAGTATGCTATTACCAAAAAAGCAAGGAGCATTACAGCATCTTTAAGTTATTTTGCAACATGTACCTAGTGCAGGAAGGTATTGCCCATTGTGCTATAGAATTTTGGGCCTACCGACATTGAAACAGATGAGGTAGCATAGCTACTGGACCAAATAAGGTATATCAAGGGGTAATTTAAGACTTATGAAGTAGCAATAGAAGCTACAGTGCAATATATATAGGAGAGCATTATCATCTAGACAGCTAGAGGAGCTGACACCAAAATACTTTACTGTATAAACAGTGTTTTTTGAAGTGTGCAGTATCGATATAACTCTCTCTCTCTCTCTCTCTCTCTCTCTCTATATATATATATATATATATATACAGTATATATATATATACACAAACTACTGGATAGGTGCACTCAGAAAACAATGGAAATGCCTAGGTCCTGGAACGTATATCAAAATCTATAGAGCAAAGAAATCCGCACTCATAGGTCTTTTGTGGAGAAAAAAATAGGTTTATTCAACGTTTCGGCTCTTAGACTCGAGCCATCATCAGGACGGCTGATGACGGCTCAAGTGTAAGAGCCGAAACTTTGAATAAACCTATTTTTTTCTTCACAAAAGACCTATGAGTGCGGATTTCTTTTCTCTCTCTCTCTCTCTCTCTCTCTCTCTCTCTCTCTCTCTATATACCACAATTTAAAGACCGCACCAATCAGGTCTTGGAAAAAAAAGTGAAAAATTTTTATTCAACGTTTCGGCTCCTCACTTGAGCAGTCTTCAGGATTAGCAAATATGGCTTTTTTGACCTTCACACAAGCATGTGAATGAATGTTTACCGAGTCTCTCAGGCCTTTTGGTAAACTCCAAGCATGTTTTCACATGTTTTTTTTTAGTAACAGCTTCTAATTGTCCCATAAAAGCAAGTGTTGAAAGACTTCATTTCAGAGTTTACAACATGAATGATTCCTTAGGCTAAAATCAAAGGTGGCAAATCCTCCACTGTAATTTTTCTGCTAACAGAGAGATGCCACTGACTGCCACTTCCTCCTGACATTCACTTAAATTTCATTCCATCTGTCACGTGGCAGATTTTGGCCCCAAAATGCCCGTGCACCTATTGAGCCAGCTCAAATGAATAGCATGTATATGCAAAGTATAGGGCACAATGGACTCAAGGGAACCCTGGAATGAGCACCTGCCTTGTGCTGCTGGTAATTCCAACTGACTTATGTCAAGAAAATTGACTGTCAATGCTGCAATGGACCAATATTGCCAGTGGGAAAGCATTTGCAGTACAGCAGATTTACAGGCGACTAATCTCCCCATGTGCCATCTCCCCATATGTTATTAACCAGTGGGCAGCTCTTGGAAGTTACTTTGCTCCTAGGATTTGTCTGGTCCTGCTTTAAAGCTTCCCTTTTTATTCTCCTGTAAGAATTCTCTGCTTGAAATCCCCCCAGGACTCACACCCGACCCATGAAGAAGCAGTAGAGTCAGATATTAAGCTGCTGTGTTTATTTATTGTATATTCAGGTGATATTTTTTGCATCAACCATGTAAAACATTTTGGCTTCACAAATATGTGTGTCAGAGACAAAAGAAGAACTTATATTGTTGTAGGATGTGAAGTAAATACTCCTTTTTAGAACAGAGCGGGTTGAACCAACCTTCTGCTCTTTGGTAGAATAATACAAATAGGCAAATAACACAGGTTCTCTGACTTAATTTCCACCATATTTACATTTTACTGTACAGTTATGGGACCTGTTATCCTGAATGCTCAGGACCTGAAGTTTTCCAGATAATGGATCTTTCTGTAATCTTCATACCTTAAAGGAGAACCAACCCCTTCATTATAATTTTACCTTTGGTAAATGCCCCTAACTCTTTACTTACCTCTCTTTGCGGATTCAGCATAGTGGAGCTCACGGGCAGCCATCTTCTGGCTCTTCAGTAATCTTCAGGTCGCCAATTTCCGTCAATTTCTGCACATGCACAGTTGTCAAAAACCCGAAGACTGCTCCAACTGCGCATGCGCCCATACGGCACTTACTTTCCGAAGAAGCCCGAAGATAAGAAGATGGTTCCCGTGAGCTCCGCTGCTCTGAATCTGCAAAGAGACGTAAGTAAAGCGTTAGGGGCATTTACCAATGCTTACACCTAGGCTGGGGGGGGTCTATTTAGGTAGTGGGGTATGGGTTTTTATAATTAAGGGTTTGGTTCTCCTTTAGGGTAACGGCACATGGGCAGATTCGGGGAGATTAGTCGCCCTGCCCCGGGTCATCAATCTCCCCGAACTGCCTTCCCCTACCTTTCCGCAGGCTAGAATGAAAAATCGCCAGCGGGATGGCACTCGCGGCGCTTCGTTTTCTTTAAAAACTTGGATTATTTGGATAAAATAGGGAGATGGCCTTTCCGTAATTCTGAGCTTTCTGGATAACGGATCCCTTACCTGTACTAGAATTAAAGAAATAGGGGTGAGATTTACCAAAGGTCTCATTGGGATTTTTGATATTTTCAGTTTGTTTTTTAAATGTTTAATAACCTTTCCCTGACATTTTGTATTTTTTACCAGTTTTGCTCATGTATTAAAACTTATTAAAAGCTGACATTTTGGGAAGATGTTTTCTCCATCTTTCCCAGTCAAATCCAGTTGTTTAAACTGACTTACTTTAAGTTTTGCACAACTGCTCACAACCCTGTTTCTGGCCCAGCTTGAAGTAATTTTAATGCAACGCAAGTCTATGGGGCTTTGATGCTAAAAAGAAACCCTTTTTCACATCTTGTCATAAACAAAAAGTTTTATTAATTCTTACATCTTAGAAAAAGTGGCGTCTTGAAACTCAACACCAGGACTTGCTGTGAGTAACTGATGGATATAAAGGAAAGGAATTGCACACAGGCAGGACTTTTATCCACATACATAGACATGCCCTTTAACAATTGTGTAACCCATTTGGGAAACTGCAGGGGCCACATCTGAGGCATTGGTTATCAACAGTTTTGCCTGCCATTGTTTAAGGACCTTTATCAGTGCAATTGTTTGCACTTGGGCAGAGTGAAAGTTCAGTAATTAGTGTGCAAGGCCAAATTTTTGTTTCTGTTCTATCGATCATCCCTATTCTTTTGCACACCCAGTATGAAATGCCTTTTGCAAAACAAGTAATAGTAGAGCAGTGGGAAGGAAAATGAACTGTGAATGTTTATTGCCAGTGACCTAATGCAAATTCTCCTTAAAGGAGAAACAAACCCTTAATAAGAAAAAAAGCTTACCCTACATAGACCCCTCTCCCCCAGCCTAGATGCCCCCCTGGGCAAATGCCCCTATCTCTTTATTTACCCCTCCATGCAGATTCTGTCCAGCGGAGTTTGGTAATCTTCGGAATCAAACTGGCGAAGCGCAAATTTCCGCTAGTTTCGCTGCATGCGCAGAAACAGAAAATTGCTCCAACTGCACATGCGCCGGTTTGCTGATCCCATTCCGAAGGTAATAGAAGAAGATGGTGCCCATGACCAGAGTCTGCACGGAGGGGTGAATAAAGAGTTAGGGGCATTTGCCCGGGGGGAGGGCAGCTAGGCTGGGGGGGGAGAGGGAAGGGGGGTAGGGTTTTTTTTAATAAGGGTTTGTTTCTCCTTTAAAGGAACAGTACCACCAAAAAATTAAAGCGTCCTAAAGTAATGAAACTATAATGTACTGTTGTGCTGCACTGGTATAACTGGTGTGTTGCATTCAGAAACTCTACTATACTATAGTTTACTATAGTTTAAATAAACAAACTGCTGTGTAGCCATGGGGTCAGCCATTCAAAGGTGAAAAAGGAGAAAAGGCACAGGATACACAGCAGATAACAGATAAGTACTACTATAGTTTATATAAACAAGCTGCTGTATAGCCATGGGGCAGCCATTCAAGCACAGGATACACAGCAGATAACAGATAAGTACTACTATAGTTTATATAAACAAGCTGCTGTGTAGCCATGGGGGCAGCCATTCAAGCACAGGATACACAGTAGATAACAGATAAGTACTACTATAGTTTATATAAACAAGCTGCTGTGTAGCCATGGGGGCAGCCAGTCAAGCACAGGATACACAGTAGATAACAGATAAGTACTACTATAGTTTATATAAACAAGCTGCTGTGTAGCCATGGGGGCAGCCATTCAAAGCTGAAAAAGGAGAAAAGGCACAGAATACACAGCAGAAAACAGATACGCTCTGTAGTATACAATGGGATTCTTCAGTACTTATCTGTTATCTACTGTGTATCCTGTGCTTGAATGGTTGCCCCCATGGCTACACAGTACAGTACATTATATTGGCTTTCCTTTACAACTCCTACAACTATATTATTTTTTGGTTGTAAGGATTATTACAGCATCTTATGCTGGGAAAATTCTACTTATGCATTGCAGTTATTCATGGATTTTAATAAACATAACAAAGGGGACTTGGTGCTGAAATGGACCTAAACAGAGTTTTAGGCTTCTTTGACCCAACATATACATCATTCCCATAGCCCTTCTATCAGTAATGTAGATTTGGGTAAAAGGATGAGTACAGAGTACTTAGAGTACTTATATACAACAGTCACCCTGCATCCTTGTAGGCAATACAGTGCCAGTGTATCAGTATAAACAGCAAACTGTCACAGTGGCCAATAAAAAGGGCAACCATGTGAGAGTTGTAACCTTGAAAGCAAGAATGTTACAGGCATAAAAACTTAGGGGCATATTTACTAACATTGGAAAAAAATATCTGGAGAGATTTCTGGAGATGTTGCCCATAGCAACCAATCAGCAATTCGATTTAAACCAATTTTCGTACGATATTCGGTGCGTGTATGGTGGAAAAAGAGCCGACCGATATCAGCAGAAGACTTGGATATCGGTTGGCTCGTCGATCGGGCTGGACGGAAAATTTCGATTGGGTCCCTTTGTTAGTGCTGAATCGTCAGAAACAGGTAGAATTTGATTGTTTCTATCTGTATATCTGACGATTCAGCTCTACACGTGTGTATTGAAACAAACGATCTTTCTTGGAAACATCTTTTCTAAGAAAGATCGTAATTGTTACGTCTATGGCCACCTTAACTTAGAAAACAAAAGAAAAGAACTAATTGGTTAGTCCCTGTGTAAAATCTATAATGACGTAGTAGAATTCTTAATGAATCAGATGAAAGTGAGTGTGGGACTGGTCAGACCAGGGATGACTGTAGTATATGCCTTCTGTTGGACACTTTGCTCATCTTATTAAATACACCATGGTGGATGAGCAAATATAATGACCTTGGTGGTTCTGTGTATGTTGTGGTCTACAATCCTTGGGTTGTAGCCTGTGTTAATTCTCAGGGTTCCCTTTCTGAGGGATTTGGTTATAGCATAACTAATACATTGGAATTAAAAAAATGACTCCAACATTTCTCCAATGCTTTTTACAGTATATAGTAATACTCCTTTCTACTTTCTGGGCAAATCCACAAATCAGGGCTGTCACACCTAAATAATACCCTGAGTAATTTTGGCTTGATTATATTAAACTGTAATCAGACATGGGGGGGAGAGACAGACTTGTTTAGTGGTGGGAAAAATGTGCTTAATTCTTCCAACTTCAGATGCTGGTACAAAGAACATGGATTCAGAATAACGCGGTGGGATTCTCATAGGAGGACTATTTTGCATTTTAATGCAGCATATGACCTGGAGAGCTGAGAGAATGTTGAATAATACTGCTTTAAGAATAAAAGCCTGATGTTGCTGCACTACAGCTCCCAGCATACCTTTACCTTTGATAATAATATGTTATCAGCAACAATTGAGTAAAGTGCAGTGATTCTATTTAGATCCCCATTAAGAAAGTGATCAGTATACATATAAGAATGGATAAGAACGAGTGTGGGAATTGGAGAATCCAAGTGCCAATTATATTTTCAACAATGGGAACATTCTCCATCATTTAAAAGTACAATTTTAGAGATGACATAATATCACTGATTCTCTGTCTGAACATCACTTTGGCTATGTTTATCCAATCCAAATTGAGACTTGCAAAACATAACTTACAATATGAAGAGACGCTTGATTAGGATTTGGAATTTACATTATTTCTAGCTAGAATGATGAAAGGTTTTGTGTATATGTGTTTAGACTCACTAAATCAGAGCAGCACAATTTGGGTATACAACTGCTGCTGAACTGCATTTCCTATTATCTTCAACCAGTCATGCTCTAAATGGCTGGTTAAACCAATTATTAGAAATGGGAACTCATCCTCTCTATTTAAATCGAGGACGAAAAGGCTGTAGTTGGCCAGCTGGCATATATCGCAATATACAAACAATCCCTGTTTTGGGATTTTGTAGTAGGTTAATGGAAAAAATGTCTCAATATCCTTAAAAGGTTTGCCTTTAAATGAAGTTTTAGTAAGTTATAGAATGGCCAATTGTAAACAACTTTTAGGGGCAGATTTATCAAGGGTCGAATTTCGAAGTGTAAAATACTTCCAAATTCGACCATCGAATTAAAATACGTAGAATATCGAAGTCGAAGTATTTTTCACCGAATTTGGCTTACGAATGATAGAAGTAAAATCGTTCGATCGAGCGATTAAATCGTTCGAATCGATCGATTTTAGCGCACGATCAAATGATTTTACTTCAATGTGTAAAGACTTAGAAAATGGTTATAGAAGGTCCCCATAGGCTAACATAGCACTTCGGCAGGTTTAATTTGGCGAAGTATTGAAGTCCAAGTTTTTTTTAAAGAGACAGTACTTCGATTATGGAATGGTCAAATATTCGAACTATTTTGACTTTGAATCGAATTCGAAGTAAATTCGAAGTCGTAGTATCCTCTTCGATAGTCGAAGTATCCAAACAATTACTTTGAATTTCGAATTTTTTTACTTCGAAAATTCCCTCTAATTCACTTCGACCCATGATAAATCTGCCCCATAAATTAGTCTTCATTATTTATTTTTTTTAGTTTTTGAATTATTTGCATTTTACTTCTGACTCTTTCCAACCTTCAAATGGGCTTCATTGGCTCCATTTAGAAAACAAATGGTCTGTAAGGCTACACATGTATTGCTATGGCTACTTTTTATTACTCTCAGACCCACTTCTTTTCATATCCCAGTCTCATTCAAATCAATGCATGGTTGCTTGGGTAATTTGGACCCTAGCAACCAGACTGCTGAAGTTGCAAACTGGAGATCTGCTGAAAAAAGCTAAATAACTCAAAAACTACAAATAATAAAAAATGAAAACCAATTGCAAATTGTCTCAGAATATCAGTCTCTACATCATACTGAAAGTTAACTCAAAGGTGAACAATCCCTTGAATATGCTGATAATTGGTTGAGTGCAGAGACCTCTTGTCTTATGTGTATTGTATTTCGTGACTTCATTTCTCAAGAATGAAAATATCTGAAGCTTTGCTTATTCAGAAGAAAGTATTATAGCTTCGAATACTATAAACGAAAATATTTGTTTTGCTTTATTGTCCCTACGAGTTTACAGTCACCACAAAATAATTGTAGAAGTGAGGGAAGTATAAGCTGCTGTGTAGATACTTACACTTGACTGTGTTGCGAGATTCCTGTAAGCCAGATGGCTCTGACCCCCAGCCAAGTGAATGGCACTCTCTTTCGTCCCCTTGAACCAGGAGATTGTTGCCAACCAGTAGACCTTTGCTGGTGAAGCACATCTTCCACAGCCCCACGCTGCGCTTGCGTCCCTCTTCCAATGTTTGGTACACCCAGTTTGGTGTGAATGCAGCCACGTTGTTGAGAACAAGTGACACCAAAGCAACGACCACAGCCACGGCCACCAGTTTTTGCATGCCCATGCCTGTTCCTTTGGACTTTTAGCCCCTCAAATGGGAACTCCCCTGCCGCACTGCACGGGGTCAGGAGAGGCTAGAGGACATCCCCACTCATTCTGATACTCAACAGCCCCCCAGGAGTAAAAAAGCTGGGTCGGCTGGCTTCGAAGTCCCATGAAAGGGCGATGGAAAAGTAAGAATCCAGCAATCGTTTTAACTTTATCCACACTCCTGTAAGTCAACCCCCACCTCCTCTACTTGGAGATGCAACAGCATTCCCGTGTGGACCCCTCCAATCTAGGAGCCCCCAGAAAACAGCTGAAATTGGACTCTCTCTCTCTCTCTTTCCCACTCTCCAAAAGAAACAGATGTGTTCCAGATGTGGCTTCTTGTCAGTCAGCTTCAATCCTAAGCCGGTGTATCTTTGCAGGTCAGAAAAGCAACCAAGGTATTTACACTTTCCAGATGGAACAGAACTCTCCCTGCAGAGCTTAGTAATTGGCACAGACTGGGGAACAAAGAGAAAAGGCCACCCTGCTGCGGACTGTACAGAATGAAAAGCAGGCTTCTGAGTAGCTTCAGCTTGTCTGTGCAAGTGTTCGGGAAGGCAACAGCAAATAGGAAACATTTTTTTCTTTCTGCACGGATATATATATATTTTTGGCATGGTATTCTGTTAATTTGTTTCCTCTCTATGTGTCTCTCAGAAAGGAGGAAATGGATGTTTTTCCATTGCTGGATTTCCCACCCCTTTTTTTTTTTAACTCCCCCCTTATTCAGTCAAACGTGGGGCACAGATAGAAGCTCCAAACAGAAATTTAAAGCAGGATGCTTTTCCTGAAAGGCAAAGTCCCCTTTCACAGCCTCATTCCCCCCCCCCCAACTCTTAGCCCTTATTCATCCCTCCTCAAAATAAAAGCACAGCTGAAGGAGGAGGGACAGGGTCACCAGCTAAAGTCAGGACAAAAGCGATTCCATTACATATTTCGCTTAGGGGCAGATTTATCCAGGGTTGAATTTCGAAATAGTGGGAGTATTTTTGAACTCCTATAACTTCAAAATTTGAATAAAAAAAGACCAATCGAAATATATTTTAAAAAAAATCGAATTTTTTAACTGTGGGTGAATAGGCTGTGTTTGTATCGAAGTTTTAGCGAATTCGATCAATTTACTAACCTACGAAAATTCGCCAGGGATGGATTCGCTCACAGCACAACACTTCGCCAGGCGTAGATTTGCCAGGACAACATTAATTCACTAAAATCCGAAGTTGCGTCCAGGGCGCCGAATGCTGGCGAAGTTGCGCTAGCGTTACTGTGCTAAGCGAAGTGAAGTTGTGCTAGCGTTGCCTAATTTGCATATGGTGGGAAGTTAAAGTTGAATGGACGTATATGTTGCAGCAAATACATTACACTACACAAGCCCGGGAAACCTTAATAAAAGAAAATAGAGTTGTTATAAGGCCCTGCACATGAGCCCGGTGTATAGTTTATGTGCCATATGTGAGGAAATGTAGGGGGGAAGCCGGTTACCCCAAAAACATTTTACGCTCTTTTTCAGCCTATCACCCTGAAAAAGGAAAAGACGCCAGCGTTTTTTGGGACTTAGAAAAATTTTCAAATATTTTTTTAGGAACTCATATCTACTCTATTGCACTTCGCCTGGTCTGAGGTGGCGAAGGCAAGTCTGGCGCTGGAGGTAACGTTCAGTAACATCCGCATCTTAGTGAATTTGCGTAGTTACGTCCATTCGCCAGAGCGAAAATTCGCCAGGCGTTAGGGAGCGAAGTAAAGCTAGAGTCTATCTCCTTCTCTAGCAAAGCTGGTGAATTTTCGCACACGTTAGTCACTTCCCCCATTAGTAAATATGCTCCAAAGAAAGGTCCTAAGCTGACCAGCTATGGCTTGTAGTATAGTGGTCTCAAGATATCAGACATAAAGGAGCAATCTTATCTGAAGACCTGAATATTGTATTATTTTTTTTTATAAAACTTCCGCATATTTCTCAGTGGTTGCAAAACCAGCATGTACAAAAGATTCTTACCAATTCTGACTAATAGAGAAATGGAATGGGCCGTGCAGTATAGTGTTATAACTTAGGGCAGACATTCAGATTCTTATCCAGATTCATTAAAGGGGAACTATCGCGAATTTAATATAAGCTTCATGATACTGAAATAAACTTTCTAAATATAACCAATTAAATATTCTGAGTTGTTTCTGAAATAATCAAGTTTATATTTACTATTCCTCTCTCAGCATCTGTTTCTCTTTATTCTCTCTTCATGCAGCAATTGGGTATCACATAATCATTGACAGTTAGAGCCAATATACAGTATCTTATAGGGGGGGCTCCCTTTCCTAGCAGATGTATTAGAGCTCACTCAAATAACTGATTCAAGTACAAACAAAATAACTGCCTTTTGCACAAATTCTGCATGTAGAGAGACATGATGTCTGGTGACTTTAATAGAGTGAGCTCTAATACATCTTCTAGGCAAAAGGAGCCCCCCTATAAGATATATTGGATCTAACTGTCAATGAATATCTGACACCCAACTGCTACATGAAGAGAGAATGAAGAGAAACAGATGCTGAGAGAGGAATAGTGAAGATAAACTTGATTATTTCAGAAACGGTACAGAATATTTAATTGATTGTACTATATTTAGAAAGTTTCTTATTTCAGTATGATGAAGCTTATATTGTATTTTCATTTTTGCAATAGTTCCCCTTTAAGATGCTCTTAAAGGAACAGTATAATAACAGTGTAATTTGGATCTTCATACCTTAAGTCTACTAGAAAATCATGTAAATATTAATGAAACCCAATAGGCTGGTTTTGCTTCCAATAAGGATTAATGATATCTTAGTTTGGATCAAGTACAAGCTACTGTTTTATTATTAAAGAGAAAAAGGAAATAATTTAAAAAAAAATTGGATTATTTGATTATAATGGAGTCTATGGAGACAACCTTTTCGTAATTCAGAACTTTCTGAATAATGGGTTTCTGGGTAACAGATCCCATACCTGTACTATATATCTGCTCTGTGGCCGAACACTTTTTTTTCGTTTACCCTATACCATAAGCTGCAGCAGAAGCCCTCCATAAAATCCCATAGTGCCCAAAGCTGCAGAACCTACTTTTTTATATGGGACAGTCTGAGTTCTTGCAGAGGGACAAAATGTAAGCTCTTCTGCAAGGGGCCCTCTTCACCTGTTATATCGCTTACTGTTCAATATGTACTTAATTCTATATGTTCTTTGTAGAAACCAGTTTATTTTACAGTGCTGCAGAATATGTTCACTGTGGAATATGTATGTTACACTGTAAAAATACTAATGCTAATAATAATACACATTAATAAAAAGGCTATTTAGAGAGATCCTGGTAGACCTTGGATTTCATGAATCATGATACTCCAAGCAAACAGTTTTAGATTCACACGCAAAGACTCAAAATAACAGAAAGGAAGTTCTCAGGGTTCTGAGCCAAATATTTGTAACTATGAAGGGAAATATATTGTATATATGAATACTTGACCTGCCGATTGTAGGTCCTTTATATTTATCATCTCCAAGACTGTAAAGTGTGAACCCTTGGGATCTAATTAGGTTTATAGCTTTAGCAGGGCCTCCGTGCTTTGGTATTAGAGATGCACCGAATCCAGGATTCGGTTCGGGATTCAGCCAGGATTTGGCCTTTTTTCAGCAGGATTCGGATTCGGCCGAACCCAATACGAATTCTAATTTGCATATGGAAATTAGGGTGGGGAGGGAAATCGCGTGGCTTTTTGTCACAAAACAAGGAAGTAAAAAATGTTTTCCCCTTCCCACCCCTAATTTTTCAGGTTCGGCCGGGCAGAAGGATTTGGCTGGATTTGAGGAATGTTGGCCTGGAACATAGTATTTGTACCTGGATAGAGAACTGGCTAAAAGATAGACTACAAAGAGTGGTGGTAAATGGAACATTTTCTAATTGGACCAGTGTTGTTAGTGGAGTACCGCAGGGCTCTGTACTAGGTCCCTTGCTTTTCAACTTGTTTATTAATGACCTGGAGGTGGGCATTGAAAGTACTGTTTCTATTTTTGCAGATGATACTAAATTGTGCAGAACTATAGGTTCCATGCAGGATGCTGCCACTTTGCAAAGTGATCTGTCTAAACTGGAAAACTGGGCAGCAAACTGGAAAATGAGGTTCAATGTTGATAAATGCAAGGTTATGCACTTTGGCAAAAATAATATAAAAGCAAGTTATACACTAAATGGCAGTGTGTTGGGAGTTTCCTTAAATGAAAAGGATCTTGGGGTCTTTGTAGATAACACGTTGTCTAATTCTGGGCAGTGTCATTCTGTTGCTACTAAAGCAAATAGAGTTCTGTCTTGTATAAAAAAGGGCATTAACTCAAGGGATGAAAACATAATTATGCCTCTTTATAGGTCCCTGGTAAGGCCTCATCTGGAGTATGCAGTGCAGTTTTGGAATCCAGTCCTTAAGAGGGATATAAATGAGCTGGAGAGAGTGCAGAGACTAAGTGCAACTAAATTGGTTAGAGGGGCGGAAGACTTAAATTATGAGGGTAGACTGTCAAGGTTGGGGTTGTTTTCTCTGGAAAAAAGGCGCTTGCGAGGGGACATGATTACACTTTACAAGTACATTAGAGGACATTATAGACAAATGGCAGGGGACCTTTTTACCCATAAAGTGGATCACCGTACCAGAGGCCTCCCCTTTAGACTAGAAGAAAAGAACTTTCATTTGAAGCAACGTAGGGGGTTCTTCACAGTCAGGACAGTGAGGTTGTGGAATGCACTGCCGGGTGATGTTGTGATGCTGATTCAGTTAATGCCTTTAAGAATGGCTTGGATGATTTTTTGGGCAGACATAATATTAAAAGCTATTGTGATACTAAACTCTATAGTTAGTACAGATATGGGTATATAGAATTTAATTAAAAGTAGAGAGTGGTGTATGTATGGTTGCTGGGTTTTCTTTTGGAGGGGTTGAACTTGATGGACTTTGTCTTTTTTCAACCCAATTTAACTATGTAACTATGTAACTATGTAACTATGTAACTATGCTGAAAAAGGTAGAATCTTGGCCGAGTCAGAACCGAATCCTGGATTCGGTGCATCCCTAATACCAAAGCATATGCAAATTAGGATTCAGATTCGGTTTGGTATTCGGCCAAATCTTTCATGAAGGATTCAGGGGTTCGGCCGAATCCAAAATAGTGGATTCGCCATTCGCTGCATTCCTATTTGGTATGCACAAGTTGCTAGCCTCGGCCATTGTAAGAGGGTATATATTGCATGTTGGCATAGATAACCTTTCCAAGAAGGTAATGGGAATTATCTCCATTACCATTATTATTATTATTACTACCATGTATTTATAAAGCATCAGCATATTCACATTGCAGTACAATAAATGGGTATATACAGGGGCAGAACTAGGGGTAGGCAGAGTAGGCAAGTGCCTAGGGCACAAAGTTGGGGAGCGACAGGCACGTACCTCCTTTGTCGCCTATCCCATGTCCGGTCCCCTTTCTCCCCGCGGTTTTCCGTTGATTAGCGCTTCCACGCATGCGCGCTTTGTTTAGTGTATGCGAGCGATTGTCGTTACTGACCCAGGTTGCCTAGGGCACCTGACCAGCCTGGCCCGACTCTGGGTATATACATTGATCATAGCTTAAACACAATCAGTAACTGAAGAGTGTCAGACATCTTTTTTGTATGATGTAGAAAGTGATTTTCTGAGACACTTTGCAAATGGTTTTCATTTTTTATTCAGCAGTTTTCCACTTTTCAACAATCTGGTTGCTAGGATCTAAATTACCCTGGCAACCATGAACTGATTTGAATAAGAGACTAGAATATGAACAGGAGAGGCCTGAATAGGAAGATGAGTAATAAAAATTAGCAATAGCAATAAGGGGCAGATTTACTAAGGGTCGAAGTTAAAAAAACTTCGAAATTCGACCCTCGAATTGAAATCGATATTCGAAGTCGAGGGATTTTTATCGTATTCAATCGATCGAACGATCGAATATAAATTGTTCGACCGAATTATTAAATCGTTCGAATCGAACAATTCAAATGATTTTTATCGATCGTGCGAATGATTTCTATTAGACCCAAAAAAACTTAGAAAAGTGCTCTGGAAGGTCCCCATAGGCTAACATTGCACTTCTGTAGCTTTAATTTTGCAAAGTATGAAGTCGAAGTTTTTGTTAAACAGGCAGTACTTAGATTATCGAATAGTCGAACAATTTTTAGTTTGAATCGTTCGAATCGAAGTGGAATGGTCGAATATAGCCTATTCGATGGTCGAAGTACCCAAAAATCTACTTCGAAATTCGAATTTTTTGCAATTCAAACCATTCACTCGAGCTTAGTAAATCTGCCCCTTAATGTGTAGCCTTAAAGGAGAACAAAAGTACTAAAACAGGTATATACATGTAGTGTAGCTAGTTTCAGGATTAAGAGTAGTCATTTCACCTACAAGCAATGTTGACTAGTTATACATGCAGTGCTGAGAAAAGCAAGGGATAATTTTCGTAAGACAGCCAAGGCAACCAGATCTTATCATAAGCTTCCATATCATTTTGTAACATATATGTCATTCTCTCATTAGCTGCTATTTTTGCTTTCAACATAGATATAGGAATAGTAGCCTTTTTCCAGTTGCATGCGATGATCAGTCTTGCGGCTGTGAGGATATGTTGTGACAACCTATGGGCCGGATTGTAGACTCTGTTGGTCCCAGAATTCCGAGACTATACTGCAATTCCACCATACATGAAGCATTGAACCATTTTCTTGGCAACCTCTGAAGCAGTATGGATCACAAGATGGGAAGATCTTATGAAGACGTAATGGTACAAGGTAAGTTCTGTGCAGGAGTTTAATCTATCTTAGCTACGATCAAGCACAAGGTATTTTTACAGAGAAAAAGGAAATATATTTTAAATTTTGAATTATTTGATTGCCATGCATTCTATGGGAGATGACCTTCCTGTACAATACATGTGGGCATGTATTGGATCCTGTAGCTCTGTTTTGGGAGGTCCTGCGATCCTATTGGATCGAAAACAGACCAAGTCCGACAAAATCTATGCTAGTACCTTTTCTATGCAGGAAACTGGCAGTGTGGCAAAATGAAATGAATAATAGGTTACTTTTAGAACAGTTTTGCCCTTTAATATTTTTCTCATTATAAACTGAGAATAAAATTATAATGTGCAACGGTTCAGTTTTGCATTTCTCACTCCCCCGCATGGCACGTCGCTCACTCCAGCAGAGATGGTCCCCACCTTCTGACTGCGTCATACTGATGGCAGGAAAAGAGATATCAAGGTCTGTCTTTTTCAGCAGCAGCCAATGTGGTGACTGTACAGAGGAAGGTCTGTGGAACACACCTTATCCTCTCTGCAAAGCCCTGCAATGGAAAGGTCTGATAAGAACTGTAGAGTATTAATTGAAGGAGCAATGCTCTGCGGGTCTTTATTTGTCTATATTTAAAATTCAGTGATTCAGAAAATTTGGGATTTTTTTTTAAATAAAATCTGATTTTTTAAACCCCAAGGATGGAATAGTCAGAATCTGAAAATCCGGCATCTCAGACCTGTCGAGGTTGCATATAAGTCAATGGGAGCAGGTCCGGACTGAGAATTAAAATAGGGCTAGGCCCTGGCATTTCAGGTACACAGAGGCCCAAACAGCCACCACCAGCCCACTAAATAGTGACTTTCCATGGCACCTTATAACAGCCCCTCTGGCATTTGCCAGAACCCACAGATTGCCAGTCCGGGCCTGAATGGGAAAAGTCCCAATGATTTTTTGATGTCCGCTTGGTTTTGTGCAATACCTCAAAGTTTTCGGGCAAAAATCCAAAAAAATCGGCTAAAAAAATCCAAAAAAATCGTGAAAATCTGTTTTTTTCCCGCAAAGCAAATTATTGCGAAAATGTAATAATAAGCGCAAAAAAACCTGAGCGGATATGATCGGAGTTTGTAGCAGAAAATATTGAGATTAATTCAGACTTTGATAATTAACACCCTAAGTCATGGGTGAGAGAGTCTGGTCCTGTACCTCGCTGGGAGTTGGGGTGGGGGGCAGATCCAGGACAGCTTTGCCCAGAGCCCTTTCCATTTTGACCCTGCATAGGGGAATCTACTATATACTACACAGTGCAGGCACCGCTGATAAAACTGTTTTATTGCTGCTGTGTGTCTGTGACTGGCCATCTAGAATTAAGCACAAAATACAGTTTCATTTATAATCATTTCAGTTCCCCTAACATCTCACTTGCACTTCCATTTTCTGTGTTTAGTTTATTCTGTTCATTCTATATACTGTACTTCCATTCTCCTCCTTATTCTCTTTATAACTTCCTTTCTATCCTATAGATTTTATCTTGTAATCAGTCTACTGTTAAATTCTCTTGGTTTCTTCACTAGCGCTTGTTGGCGATCATCCAGCCATCCTTCTCCATGTCTGTTCCTCATGAGACAACCCATTTTTTGCCGGTGCCCAGTATCTTAGTAGGGCAGGCACCCTTGATTAGAACAGGAAATCCTCTGAACACATTATGCTGGGAAAGAGGAAGGTGTTTACTGATGGGAAGAGCCTGTGTGTACGTGTTCTCGTGTTTAGAGGGGCTTGTGCAGCATGTGAAGCCTTCTGTTTACATTCATAAACACACACAGCTTTGTCCTTTAAACATCCCCAAAAAAATGAATAAATACTCTGCTGAGCCAAGATTCATGGGTCACAAGATCCTTTTCTCCCGGTTTGTATCACCCTTGCTTGACTGCATTCATTCTATTCCTGAGGGTGACCTTGAGTTTTCTATTTGTGGAACTTGAGGAGCCATCAGAGGATCAATATATTCACAACATAAAATACAATTCATATAAGCCTTGTAACACTCAGCAGTGGACCTGTTTGCAAAAAAAAACAAAAACATAATCGAATCTTTCCGTTATCCGGAAACCCGTAATGTAGAAAGCTACAAATTATGGTCTCCCATAGACTCCATTATAATCAAATAATCCACATTTCTAAAAATGATTTCTTTTTTCTCTGTAATAATAAAGCAATACCTTGTACTTGATCCAAACTAAGATATAATTAATCCTTACTGGAGGCAAAACCAGCCTATTGGGTTTATTTAATATTGACATGATTTTCTAGTAGACTTAAGGTATGAAGATCCAGATTACGGAAAGATCGGTTATCTGGAAAATCCCAGAGCATTCTGTATAACAGGTCCCATACCTGTATATATTACAAAAACAGATGCAGAGGAAGAGCTTACAGGACTTGTTTAATAATGTTTAATCATCTGCGCTCATCTTTTACGTATATGTTTTATGGTGATGACTGCCAAATATCTGACTGCCAGCACCATAGATTCTGTGTTTGCAGTTTCTTCATTGATCTGTCAGATGACCAATAACATATAACTATAAATAACATATGGCTTGTCTCTTCTCTGACTGTACAGTGAAGCAGTTTGGGAAAATATGGCTTGAATATGTGTGAAGACCAAGAGGTTGGATATAGCCAAGGTTTGTCTAGGAAATATGGGCCATTCCAGGGGGCTTAAGAGAAGCAGAACAGGAGTGGCTATTCTGCCAATACAGTTTGGAATGTTGGTAAGCAGTTTTTATTTCTAGGAGCAACAACTACGCCAAGCACTTATAGGCCATTAGGAACCACAATTCATCACTCCTCTTGTAAGCCACTCACTACAGAATAATGGACAGAGCTTATGTCCAGATTGGTCCTAGTACGGCTGCCTTACCCATCACCTTTTTGCACTGGATGACAGCAGCAGTCAAAACAGTAGTATGATGTTACCCTAAACCTTTAAAGGAGAAATAAACCCTAAAAATGGATATGGCTAAAAATGCCATATTGTATATAGTGAACTTATTGCACCAGCCTAAAGTTTCAGCTTGTCAATAGCAGCAATGATCCAGGACTTCAAACTTGTCACAGGGGGTCACCATCTTGGAAAGTGTCTGTGACACTCACATGCTCAGTGGGCTCTGAGCAGCTGTTGAGAAGTTGAGCTTAGGGGTCGTCACTAATTATCCAGCAGAAAACGTGGTTTGTAGCTGATGCTACAGGGCTGATTATTAAATTCTGATACTAATTGCACTGGTTTCTGTGCTGCCATGTAGTAATTATCTGTATTAATTACTAATCAGCCTTATATTGTGACATTTCTATTCTATATGTACTGTATATTGTGAGTGGGTCCCTAAGCTCAGTAAGTGACAGCAGCACAGAGCATGTGCAGTGAATCAGCAGAAAAGAAGATGGGGAGCTACTGGGGCATCTTTACTGCTAAAGGGCTGTGGTTGCCTTGGGCTGGTACAGAAGCACATAACATAATGTACAACATAAAACAACATTTCTAGCCTACTTTTTAGTTAGGCTTTAGTTCTCCTTTAATCAATGTTGGACTTGGCCAATCAGAGAACCTGACATCCACTCACACAGCAACTAGATGACAGTGTCAAATGAAGACAGTGCCAAATTGTATAGCGGCTATATAGAAATAAGAAAGGGTTGATTGGATTTATCCAAAACGGAGGCCCCTGTGGTACTCTTGCAGGTCACTCTGACCATGCCTTCAATTCAAACTTTATATTAAAGCACTGTTGTAATACAAGACATATACAGAAGTGTTAGAAACATTTTTAGAAAGCTACTCCCTTTCCTTTGTTTACCCTATTATGTCAGTGCTTATTTCCCTTATCATGAAATACTACACCAGTGACAAAGTGGCTTCCTGAGAGTGAGACCTGCTATGTGAAAGTCCAAGAAGAGTATATTATACTGAGCCCATATGGATTTAGAAAGACTGTTTATGACTTCAAGGACTTTTGCTTAATTAGTTCAATACCTAAGAATTTGCTCACGAGTTATGGCTTGGTAAAAGACTTTCAGGCATTTGCCTATGGAGACCTTGCAAAGAGTTTACTCATGGGAGCAACAATGGCCGCCCATATTTATATAAATGTTCAGATTAATCTGTGCAGAATAACCTATTCTAATATTTAATTGTCTACAAAGTTTTTTTATTTACTTTCATATGTATTTATTTAGAAAATATTTAACACATTGATGAATTATTAGTATTATTAGCCAGCATTTATAAAGTACAATTTATTCAGCAGCGCTGTACAATAGACAGACAGACAATAGTATCAACATTATATACTAGATAGTTATGGGACAAAAGTTCTAGTAAAATGAGTGTTTGTTAAGTTTAAAGGGGTGGTTCGCCCTTAAATTAACTTTTAGTGTGATGCAGAGAGTGCTATTCTGAGATCATTTGCAATTGGGTTTCATTTTTTATTATTTGTGGTTTTTGAGTTATTTAGCTTTTTATTCAGCAGCTCTCCAGTTCGCATTTTCAGCAATCTGGTTGCTAGGTTTCAAATTATCCTAGCAACCATGCAATGATTTTAATACGATACTGGAATATAAATAAGAGAGGGCTAAATAGAAAGATGAGTAATAAAAAGTAGCAAAACCTATACATTTGTAGCCTTACAGAGCATATGTTTAATAGATGGGGTCAGTGACCCCCATTTGAAAGCTGGAAAGAGTCAGAAGAACAAGGCAAATCATTCAAAAACTATAAAAAAAAAATTAAGGCTGATTGAAAAGATGCTTAGAATTAACTATTCTCTATAACATACTAAAAGTTAACTTAAAGCTGAACCACCCTATGTTGACCTTTATATTACTAATCTCCCCGAACTGCCTTCCCGCCAGCTAGAATCTAAATTGCCGTCGGGATGGCACTCGGATTACTTCATTTTCCGATGTCGCCCGAAGTTGCCTCACGAAAAACAAAGCGCTCCGAGTGCCATCCTGTTGTTAATTTAGATTTTAGCTGGCCGGAAGGTAGTTCGGGTAGATTAGTCGCCCGAAGAAGAGGCGATTTGTTGCCAGGCGACTTAATCTCCCCGAATCTTTGCATGTGTCTCTACCCTCAGGCTTTGGAAGATGACATCAATAAAATGAAGAATAATAAAGCATCTAATAATTTGTTTTGGGAAGCAAAGCTTCAATATATCCTTATGTTTGTATAAAAGGGTATTTAAATCAAATCTTGTTCAGTGTTCTGGCTACTTTTCTATTCTCTGCTTCAATGGAAAAAGCAGAGTGAAAAAAAAGCATAGAAAATAATAATATATTTATTTTCTCCTGTCATGTGACTGGACTAATCCATATAGCCTAAGCCAGAAGCACCCCATAAAACATTAGTGGCCAGGGGCCTATATAGTATTAAAACAATACATTGGTGGCCAGGGGTTTAATAAAATAATAATTATTTATTCATAGCTAGAAAATAATGTGAGACCTGAATAGGAAACATCTATAACTGTGTGGTTGTTCCCTTCCCCAGTGAGGCACAGAGCAAAAGAGAAAAATAAAACGGATGTTTCTCTGCTGTTTTTTCCGTATCTAGACAGTTAATTATTTGTTGATTGGGGAACAGATACATAAAGTATTTCAGGCCTCACAGGCTCCTTTGTCAAGTTTAACAAAGCGCCTTTGAGGTTTGAATGTAATTTCATCCTTTGATGATTTGTCTTAAAATAGTTACAGAAAATTTGCCAGCAACTGTCTATGGGCTACTGCTTATTGTGTGCCCAGAACTGTAGTTGCATTCAGTAATGTAACTAGAGCACCCGGGGTTTGGGTACAGGCAGGGCCCCCCATCCCTGAAATGTTGGCGCCAGATTCCCGTCTGCAAAAGCATTCGCTGGGCCCTGGTGCGATCTCACCCCGGCACCCCCAGTAGTTCCACCACTGGTTGCATTAATAAAAGCCCAAGGGAGCTGCCATATTGCCTATATCTTTATATGTAGTCTCAGGGCCGGAACTAGGGGTAGGCAGAAGAGGCACGTACCTAGGGTGCAAATGTGGAGGGGCGCCAGGCATCATACCTCTTATGCACCTTGCCCCTAGTTCGGCCGCTTCTTTCCCCACCTGTAGCAGCAATCGCCATCTTCCTAGGCGCGCACAGACGCACACTCTTCCTAGACGGCTTGTGCGATTGATCGCCCTTGTGCGCGCGCGCCTGTGCATGCGCACACTACTGAAGGGGGGCGATGTAGTCGGTCGGGTTGCCTTGGGCCCCTGGCCGACTTGGCCCGGCACTGGGTAGTCTGCATTGATATTGGTAGAAATGCGGAATCTGTTCAGACCATTAGATCAGGACCGAAACACTGGCAGTAGCCTCCTCTTCTGTTCCCACAAAGAAATGTTGTGTCGGCTCTGTCGTAATCGGTGAAGAAACGCAAGATTTTGTATTTTCGCATCAAAATCAGCCGAGTTTCTTACGAGAACAGAAGAGGAGGCTATTGCCCACATAAGAGTGGTTTTTGGCCTAATAATTTCTGCATGTTGATTTCTAGGGATGCACCGAATCCACTAATCAGGGCCACCATCAGAAATCGCAGGGCCCCATATGAAAAAATTTCCTGGGCCCCCTGGGCTGCGCCCACCACAAGCCCCACCTACAGGTCTGCCCTCCCCACCCCACAAACAAAAAAAAAACATTGTTGGCTATGGTTCCCACATGTTAATAAAAAAATATTGCTGGTCAGGGCCCCCCCATTGAAAAAAACATTTGTGGTCTGGGCCCCCCCATTAAAAAAACATTTGTGGTCAGGGCCCCCCATTAAAAAATATTGGTGGCTAGGACCCCACATGGGGAAAAAATTGGTGGCCAGCCCCCCCCATTATAAGAACATTGGTGGACTGGGCCCCCCTTAAATGTCCATGTAAAAAAACTTGCCCCCCCCAGAAGTTTAAAAAAAAATTGGTGCCCAGGGCCCCACCACACAACAGAGACCACAAAGAGTTAACTTTAGGGGGGCCCTGCCATGTTCATTAGTGAGGCCCACCTGCTGTCAGTGAGCTGCCAACTTCAGAAGGGAGGAGGAGAGCACAGGTGGCTGCATCTTCTTCCCTTATTGGTAACAGAATTTCAAGTCCTGGTAAAGCTGCATGGTGATTGGATGAGCTGGAGAAGTTCAAACCTCAGCTATCCAATCCCTGAGCAGCTCACCCAGGACTTAAACTCAGTGACCAATAAGGGGAAGTCAGCAGCTCTGAGAAAGCAGGTGGCCCGGCTAATCAAGAAAGTGCGGCGTGACTGGGCCCCCCTTACCCTCGGGGCCCCCTACAACTCTCCCCCCTGTCCCCCCCTGATGGCTGCCCTGCCACTAATAGACTGAATGTAATATCAAAAGTAGTTCTATATTTTAGAAAGGTGTATACGGTATACGACAAGAAGTAGCTAGAAATGTTGTACATTATGTTTTGGCCTTCAGTACCAGCCCCAGGCAACCACAGCCCTTTAGCGATAAAGATCTGTGTCTCCAAATCGTTTGTGAATTTTGTAGATTAAACAGAGAAATAACAGAAAAAAGAAGCAAAGAAAAGACAAATTCCCCCCCATCATGCTCACAATATTATGTAATCTGAACCAATGATCTACTACTGAATTGAATTTAAAAATACGCTATATCACAATATTTCAGAGCTGGAATATATCGTACAAGTGGGTTATTGTGCCCTTTGTCCCAGTTATCTTTAAATTGGGTCAACGTACCCTAATACCAGAGGAACATTGTAAGGATATGTGCCTGGCTAACAAAAATGGATACATATGCCCTTTATATTTTACAAGTAATAGTTTAGTAGCTTCCCCGCATCACACCAGGTTTGTATAACCTCCTCCTACTTTAACAAGAGGCCCTTTTTTTTTTGCTTTTATTTAAAAAAAAAAAAAAAAAAGCTTCCAGAATCCTTCATGCATTAACCCCTTCTTACGCATTGAGAACACAGAGGAACAGCACTAGCTATTTCATGTACAATTTATGTACAAACAGGCTACAACCTACCAAGATGCACCCACCCTGTGTCCCCTTATTACCCACAATACCCTCACCACATGCTGCTGCTTTCCAAATTTGACTTGAGAAACGTGACCATTATATCCCTGAAATTCTATATTCAAGCAGAAAAAGTGAAAAAACTCAATTTTAGTAAAGAAAGAGTTAGTGCATGTAGAATCTGTGAAAGTGTCTATTTGCTGTAGTGCGTGAGAGGCAGGGTAAAACCGCATTCTCCACCAATACTACTCTGCTGGACAAATTCCTGGATGTCAATCTCCTGTAGAAGTCCCTTAATGCTCCCAAAGCGCAGCATGTAGTGCTAGCCAGGCACAGCCTTAATGTCCCAAGTGACTGCATTAGAACATTGTAGGCCGGCTAATTATTCATATATACGGCTAATTATTCATATATCCATCTCTCAGCGCTGTCCTGCCAGCAAACAAGCTCATCGGGCTGAAACCAAAGAGCGATCTCTCGCTGGGCGCTCTCCCTCGAGTCACTGCCGTGTATAACATTCCTACAGGATAAACAAAGGGAACACCATGAGCATGTTGGAACATAAAGAGGGATGTATTGAATCCGAAAAAGCAGAGAAGAGTAGCACAGTGGTGTTGGCTGGCGCTTAAAGCGTAACTAAAGATGTAGCTAGAAATGTTGAACATTATGTTTTGGGTTTCTGTACCAGCCCAAGGCAACCACAGCCCTTTAGCAGTAAAGATCTGTGTCTCCAAAGATGCCCCAGTAGCTCCCCATCTTCTTTTCTGCTGATTCACTGCACATGCTCTGTGCTGCTGTCACTTACTGAGCTTAGGGACCCACTCAAAATATACAGTAATTATTACATGGCAGCACAGAAACCAGTGCAATTAGCATCAGAATTTAATAATCAGCAAACCTGTAGCATCAGCTTATATTACAGGGGAAGCTCATTTTCTGCTGGATAATTAGTGATGAGCCCTAAGCTTAGCTTCTCAACAGCTGTTCAGAGCCCACTGAGCATGTGAGTGTCACAGACACTTTCCAAGATGGTGACCCCCTGTGCCAAGTTAGAAGTCCTGGATCATTGCTGCTATTGACAAGCTGAAACTTTAGGCTGGTGCAATAAGTTCACTATATAAAATATGGCATTTTTAGTCATATTAATTTTTAGGGTTTATTTCTCCTTTAATGTTCTCTACCCAGTAATCTCAAGCCACAAGCATGTACAATTACAGACAATCACATCTAGCTTTAAGGTGCACATGCTTCAGGTCAAAAATCCCTGCAAAGAGATGAGAGATGGCGCCATATTAAATGTATTAGTAAATTAGGCTAAATTAGGCTACTACAGGTATTGGATCCGTTACCTGGAAATTCCATTATCCAGAATTACAGTAAGGCTGTCTCCAATAGACTCCATTTTATCCAAATATTTAAAAAGGATTTCCTTTTTCTCTGTAATAATAAAACAGTACCTTGTACTTGATCCCAACGAATACACATAGAGGCAGATTTACATATGGTCAAATATTGAGGGTTAATTAACCCTCGATATTCGACTGCCGAAGGTAAATCCTTCGACTTCGAATATCAAAGTTGAAGGATTTACCGCAATTCGATCAAACGATTAAATCCTTTGAATCGTTCGATTCTAAGGATTTTAATCCATCGATCGAACGATTTTTCTTCGACCAAAAAAAGCTTGCAGAGCCTATGGGGACCTTCCCCATAGGCTAACACTGAGGTTCGGTAGTTTTTAGATGGTGAAGTAGGGGGTTGAAGTTTTTTTTAAAGAGACAGTACTTCGACTATCGAATAGTCGAACGATTTTTAGTTTGAATCGCTCGATTCGAAGTCGAAGGTCGAAGTAGCCAATTCGATGGTCAAAGTAGCCAAAAAAAAACATTCGAAAGTCGAAGTTTTTTTTATTCTATTCCTTCACTCGAACTGAGTAAATGTGCCCCATAATATTAATGGAAGCAAAAACCAGCCTATTGAGTTTATTTAATGTTCACATGGTTTTCTAGTGGACTTAAGGTATGAAGATCCAAATTAGAGGAAGACCTGAACAGGCACCTAACTCAGTGAACTCACCTGCCAACATCAATGCAAAAATCTCCTCGGATTGTGCCCGGTAAAGAGTGAGCTGGATTTGTCTCTCCAATCATGAGACGTGCAGTCTTCACCACATCTAAGCCCTGCCACACCTATAAAGGACAAGGAAACAGTTAGAGAGGCAGGGCAATATCGAATAGCAAGAAATGGTTGCGTAATATAAATAGTGCTGGTCCAGGGATCATCATTTTTAATATATGGAATTTTTGACTGTGCACCCTGGCACTTGATGGACTGATATATATATATATATATATATATATATATATATATATATATTGAATAAAGTACCCCCTATTGTTATATTATAGTCACCGAGGAGTATATACCTACATACATAGGGGGGTTATGTAATATAAGGCACTAAGTTTGCCCAGGTGCAGTAACCCATTGCAACCAATCAGCAGGTAGCATTTACTGGTCATCTGTTTTAAAGCAAACATCCTATTGGTTGCTACGAGTTATTGCTCCTGGGAAAACGTAGTGCCTTTTATTACATATAGGGGATAGAGTGCACAAGGAGACAGTAGCAAAATGTGAGACTACAGAAGTGAAAGGAGTGTATAGTAAAGTAATAACGAAACCTGGTGATACTTACCATGGCAACCACTGGGCCAGAACCCATGTACTTTACGAGCCGGTCATAGAAGGGCTTGTCCTGCAGAGCAATGTAATGCTGCCTGAGCAATTTCTCCGAGGCCTGCATCCAGAAACAAAGATCGTTATAACGCTGGAGTGTTTTCAAGCCATGAAATCGATGCTGTGTGGCACTAAGAGGGTTAAACCCCACGTAACTATTTTGTGTGAAAGGTAAGGACAGGTGAGTGTGTGGTGCACAACTACATGGCTGTTCCTAGTTAGGACACTGACCAGTGGTGGAAATCAGAGGTCCCCAACCTTTTTTGTCCCAGGGATCCGCGTAAAGGCCACATTTTTTGCAAGGACCGGGGGGGGGGGGGGCGTCAATTGTGTGTTAAATTCAGGCGTGCTGCGTCACATTTGGCGCATCTGCCCAGTTCATTTAAATTAGCGGCCCGGCGGTTGGGGACCCCTGGTGTAAATAGAGTGGTCAGGGCCCCCCTGCAAAAAAATCTTCAGAGGGGCCCCGTGCACTCCGATCCCCATCCTCCCACCCACTTGTGCCCTCCTTCCTCGCTGCAGGTAAGAGAGAGGCTGAGGAGGAGGGTTTTTTCATTAGCTATAGAGAAAGCACATTGCACAGTCTGGGCCCCCCTGTTCCCCTACAATTGAGGGGTCTGCTTCCTCTATAGTTACTCCATTGACCACTGTCGGACTGGCCCAGCGGGACACCGGGAAAAAACACAGTGGGCTCCGACCCTCATGGTCCCCTGCCGGGCCAGAACCCCTCTCCAGATATTCAGATTGCCGTCTGCACGCTAAGTGACGCTGTTACGCATGCGCGCTGAGCAGCTCCCTCGTTGAGCCGGTGCATCACAGTAGGGGGCCCGGGGGCCCTGTACAGCAGTCCCGGTGGGCCCCAGCACCGTTTCTATTGCAGGAGCCTTTCATGACACCCCCAGCTCTTACCGATCCTACGCCAGAGAGGAACGGGGGAGGGGCAACATCGCTGGTGCAGAGAGCGCAATTGTACTCGATTGCACTAGAAGAGCTAAAATTTATGGTTAAAAAAAAACGGAAATTCAGCTTTTAGAGTTACAATAAGTGTCTTTTTACTGCCCCTGGTAACTTGTTCATAAGGCATAATGAAGCATAATGAGGCATAATTTATGTTGGGGTTCTACATTTCTGTCAATCACAAGAAAAGCTTTTTGCTACAAGATCACCTGCATTATCTTCAAGGCCACAAGACAGAATCCCTTTTTCTCAAAGCGGCGGATGATCTCGCCCACCAGTCGCCGTTGGTAGCCATCAGGTTTGATCGCCAGGAAAGTGCGCTCATTGATTCCAGTCCAGGCTGCAGAAAGAACAAGCAAAGAAAGTGCATCAAATAATGGAGATACTTTTAGCTGCAATGCCCTATAGTAACCAATAGATGGCGCTCCATTATGCCAACATTGCTCTGGCTATTGATATGGCCTCCTAGATGTTTTTTTTTTACTTTTTTTTTATGCTTTAATCCCCCTTTACCTAAGGCCTAACATTTGGTCTGAGCCCCCTCAGTCTATAACAAGTTTATATCTACTCCTACTCAGATGCACTTCTAAGGACTTCCAGGGCAGCATATAAAGGTTCAGCCCAAATGTCACCATAACTGGCGGCTAAATTGGGGCTCCAGGGTATATAGTGAATAAAGTACTCACTGTTGTAAAATATAAGGATATTATAAGTCACAGAGGAGTTCAATGACCATATAAAACCAAGAGGCCGAAGTCTGAGTTTACTTCTAAAATCCTCATATTTTGCAACAAGGTACTTGTTTATTATAATACACAAGTTTTGCTGAGTCATGTGACATGTGATCACTAGTCACCGTTTATAACTGATGACATCACTACTCACCGTTTATAACTGAGGACATCACTACTCACCGATATTCATGGCTCTTGTGTATTACCGGTATATTGTAATAATGCTTCCCAAGTTTCACCATAATTTGCCTGCAGGCTGAGACCCCAACCACTAGGGGGAGACTGGTGCTGATTGGAATCACAGGGGGTTCATGAGATTGATGCTGCCCAGTTGGCCATTGTATTTGCCTTTTACAGTGTGGCCAAGCAGCAGAGCACGGCTAGTGCCAGGTCTGGACGGGGAGTCAAAATAAGCCCTGGCATTCCAATAAACAGAGGCCCAATCAGCACCTCACCAGCCCACTGAATAGTGACTTTCTATGGCATCTTATGGCAGCCCTTCTGGCATTTGCCAGAACTCACAGATTGCCAGGCCTGGCCAGTGCCAGTGTGTTGGCACAGCCAAGCCTCTGACAATATACAGATTGACCCCAAGGGCACATATCCCGAGAGAGAGTTAAAATAAAACATTACCGGTTGCTAGGTTAATCTACCCATAGCAACCAGTTTAAATGGCAACAGGACAGAGTGGCAGAACAACTACAACTGTAAATAATTCAACCCATTACCCAGTAAAGTAAAACAGACTGATGCTCATCACTTGGTTACATTCCTATAATTGCAATGTCCTATCTGGAGCCATTATGTTCCCTTTATTTCCATTCTAAACACAAGAGACACTGATGTGCCCCTTGTCTACTCCATCTCCATAACAGCGATCTTCAACCTACTGCTGGCAGGGCATTCTGGGAACTGTAGTTCCACCTCCGCTGCAATAACCAGCTTGGACTAAAGAGCGATCACTTTGTTTCCATTCAGCCTCCCACCTGTCACACTATAACAGCCAAGACTTTCCCAAGTATATCCGGGGGGGTTCCCCGGACGGTGCTATCGATCAGCTCCCCCCCCCACGGCCACAATGGATTATCCCACCTGACGGGAAGATGTGCGCAAAGATGGTGAGCACCAGACAGATCATGGCGAGAGCGGAGAGAAAGGGCGGGGAGCGAGCCCGCGGGAAGCAGCGGGAGCGCGCACGCAGTTTTTAACCAACGTCACCAGTCTTTTAGATTCGTGGCTCTGTCTGCAAGTAATGGAGATATTTGCCTGATAGACCGGCCATTAATCCTCTAAGAGCAGTATCTGCCAGTATATGACATGTGTCATTAAAGTTTTGCTAATGAAGGTGAATTGCCCTTTGAACTGTGAGTCTAAGTTCTCCCAAGAGACCTGCTTATTTTAAATTGTTTATCTTAAAGTATCTTTTCTGGGCGCTCTGCCTAAAGCCAATCAAGTTAAAAACTTTGTATCTTTTTCTGGCTGTTCAGTGCAGGAGATCACTGGGACATTTTAGTAACAAACCCAGGACTGTGGGCTGAGCTGTCAAAATCGTGACTGTCCCACGAAAAACACAGTTGGGAGGTATGGTATAGCCTGTTGCAATTTCAGCAATCTGGTTGTTAGGGTCCAAATTCCCCTAGCAACCACGCACTGATCTGAATAAGAGACTGGAATATGAATAGGACAGGCCTGAATAGAAAGATGAGGAATAAAAAGCAATAACCATACATTTGTAGCCTTACAGAGCATTTGTTTTCTAGATGGGGTCAGTGATCCCCCCTCCCATTAGAAAGCTGGAAAGGGAAGAAGAAAGATGCAAATCATTTAAAAACTATACAAAATGAATAATGAAGACCAATTGAAAAGTTGCCTAGAATTGGTCATTCTATAACATTCTAAATGTTAATTCTAAAGCGCCCCTTTTAATGGGATATTCCTTTGCCTTATGTTGAGAAGCAGTAGAATGAACAGGACAGGATTGTGCTGTGAGCAGGACTAGGCATCGGCCCTAAACACCCCCCCATGCGCCATGTATGATGTCACTTCCGCCAACCAGCCGGCCCCCTACCCCTCTAGCTGTTTCACCGGATTTCCTATGGAAATACGTGGAAGAGGCTGGGCAATTTTTTTTTCTAAGCTTAAAAATTACATTGAACTGCCTCCCCGCCGGTTAGAATCTAAATCGCCAGCAGGATGGCGCTCGGAGCGATTCATTTTCTGACGTCGCCCAAGGTTGCCTGGAAACTTTGGGCGACTAAGGAAAGTGGAAGCGTTCCAAGTGCCATCCCACCGGCGATTTAGATTCTAGTCAGCGGGAAGGCAGTTCGGGGAGATTAGTCGTCCGAAGAAGAAGCAATTTGTCGCTAGGTGACTAATCTCCCCCAGTATCTTTGTGTGCCCCTGCCCTAATGTATAGGGATTATTAACCTCATCCTCTTATGTCTATTTGCAACCATATGGGCTCAGGATAATGTGATTATAGTGGCAGTAACAGGCTAATCCCAGGATTTGTATGGAGAAGACAGCTTCAATGTCCAGAGCAATGAGCTGTTTAGGGTTATTGTTGTTATTACATATAAAGGTACCCTGTGATGTGGGTTATTAGTAAGGTGTTGCTGTTGGACCATGTTCATTTGCCTGTTCCATGTAATGGGGAAGGTTCTCAGCAGGTTGCACTGGTGCCACATAAATTCTAGTCACTGGCATTGAGTCCAGCGGTGTCAGATGATATGTATTATTATAGAAATAACCAGAGCACACTCACTATGGCACATGGATCTGAAGTTTTGAGAATTAAAGGGATTTTTCACCTTTAAATTAACCTTTAGTATGACATAGAGAGGGATATTCTGAGACAATTTGCAATTGGTTTTAATTTTTTATGATTTGTGCTTATTTAGCTTTTTATTCAGCAGCTCTCCAGTTTGCTTGCGATCTTTGCACACATCTTATTACATTTTCTTTGTTTATTATTGACCTTCAGACTGACAACAACATTTTTCCTGGTAAAATAAGGGAAGTTGAATATGGAAACAGTACAGGAAAGTGAAGAGGGCAGGAATGATCCATCTCCAAGTAGGCCCGGTCCGACCTGCTGCCACATGGGAAATATCGGACTCTGACGGCGAAGAAGAGACAAATAAACCCCATACAGAGTCACACAAAGAACCAGAAGTAAATATAGAAGACAGATTATTTATTAAGAGTCCAGCGCAAGACCCAGAACAACTGCCTGATCTTCATGTCCTTCCTCCTCCCTCTTCAACTACCCCAAGTCCAACTAATAGGACACAAAAGAATAAGAGCCCAGAACAAGTGGAGGCTGAACAGGCCCAAGCTGAAGAAAAGAAACACTAGCGGCAGTTAAAGGAGAAGGAAAGGCTAAAACTAAGTAAACTAACTAAGTATACCTTTTATCAGAAAGGTATATATAAATACACCAGTAAATCCTCTGTAAAAAGAAACATTTCTTTCCTACTATTGTGTACACATGGACTTCTTTATCAGACTTCCTGTTTTCAGCTTAAAATTCCAGGGCTAGGGCTTGAGCATGCTCAGTTTGCTCATCTCCCCCTCCTTGCTGTCATCAGAGCCCAGCGCTATGAGTGAGCAGGGAAAGACTCAGGCAGGAAGTGATGTCACACCAAGCTAACATGGCAGCTGTTATCCTAAACAATCAGAAAGAGTTTCTAGAGTTGTTACTCAGGTATGGTAAAGCATTCTGCAGAAATAATATAGCATTATAGCTTGCACTATTGTGGCTAATCTATTGGCAATAATCTGCTTTAGTAGCTTTCCTTCTCCTTTAAAGAGGCAGGAGAAAGCTTAAAAGAAGGAACAGGAGAAGAAAGAGAAAAACAAAAGGAAATGCAGCAGATTTTTGTATAGGCCACAGATGCTCGATCCAACCTAATAAAAGCAGCTAAATAAAATGATGGGTACAAATTTAAGGTGTGCATCAAAGGATGGGTTGCAGCTACTGTATGTTTTTTACCAAACAAGGAAAGAGACTGCTCTGTGGTTAAAGGAGAACTAAACCATAAAAATTAATAGGGCTAAAAATGCCATATTTTATATAGTCAACTTATTGTACCAGCCTAAAGTTTCAGCTTGTCAATAGCAGCAATGATCCAGGACTTCAAACTTGTCACAGCGGGTCACCATCTTGGAAAGTGTCTGTGACACTCACATGCTCAGTGGGCTCTGAGCAGCTGTTGAGAAGCTAAGCTTAGGGCTCGTCACTAATTATCCAGCAGAAAATGAGCTTCCCCTGTAATATAAGCTGATGCTACAGGTTTGCTGATTATTAAATTCAGATGCTAATTGCACTGGTTTCTGTGCTGCCATGTAGTAATTATCTGTATTAATTACTAATCAGCCTTATACTGTGACATTTCTATTCTATGTGTACTGTATATTGTGAGTGGGTCCCTAAGCTCAGTAAGTGACAGCAGCACAGAGCATGTGCAGTGAATCAGCAGAAAAGAAGATAGGGAGCTACTGGGGCATCTTTGGAGACACGGAACTTTACTGCTAAAGGGATTTGGTTGCCTTGGGCTGGTACAGAATACCAAAACATAATGTGCAACATTTCTAGCTACTTCTTTAGTTGAACTTTCGTTGTCCTTTAAAAAGCAAGTTACATTCCTGTTAAAGTTGTAGGCTATTATAGTGACCAGTCGATCTGTTTCATTGGTTTCCATTTGGTTACCAAATTGGAAGACAGTGCTTCCATCCACCAGACAACTTTGGGGTACTAGTCTCAATGATTGCCATGTGTATGGTGCCTTCAAAGCTATAATAAGGCTGCAATTAAGGGTAAGTAAACCTTTAAAATAAGTGAATGTAAAACTGATGAGGCGACTATTTTAAGAAATTTTGTACTGTACATTCATTATTTATTTTGTTTTTATTCCAAAATATTAAAGGATACATGTACTGTTATTATGAATGAATTTTGTTCCAACAGCGCCACCTGCTGGTCATTTTCCCACCAGTCTGACCCCCAAGTAGTCAAGGAAGTTGTCAGGAGAAGAAAGCGGCTGCTCTGATGTTCTTCTGTTTAGGAAAGATGTGAAAAAGGTTTCTAATTTTTTTCCTAAGCAGAGGAAGAACATCAGAGCAGCCTGTTCGGGACTTCAACTTCGCTGTTTGAAAGTTCGGGACTACAGAAGATGCGGCAAGTCAAGGGGGCCCGGCTATTTAGAAAACTGCAGCACAGTCCAGTTCAGTAGTACCCCCTATGCCCCCCTGATACATATAGTAATGCAGCCATCATTATAAGATACAACTAAGCTAAAAGACCTGCTTATAATAAGCATATTGTTTCCTTTAAAGTGCCCAGTGCTCTTTTTCACTTGTAAGCTCTAAACCATTTTATTAGATATAGGAGGAGATGGACTTGAATGAGGAAGAAGAGGATCAGATTTTGGTCTTGGTGGAGCCAAATAGTTTTTTAATTAGTGTTCATGCTTTTGTGCAGGTGAGGTCCATGGAAGTGGGATCTTTGGATGTGTAAGATCAAGTTGCAAACATCTGATTTTCTGTGTTGGGTTTTGTAGTTCATTAGAGCCACCAAGTGATCCCTGAGCTATGTAATAACACAAATGTCATCATTCCAGGGTTCCAGATTATTACTGTGTCAGCAATGAGATGGGACAAATGCCTGGGTCAGTGTATTAAATTCCTGCCAGGCATCCAGATAAGAAACTGACCCTGGTAGTTATGGGACTGCAAGAATATCAATGGTAAGTACTTTTTAACGTCAGTAATAAATTGATATATCTCCTGCCTGTTGAAAATATTACATTTGAAAATGTCTCAGAACAATGTGGACCGGTACCTATGGGGGAGGCAGCAGGGTATTGAGGGGGACCTGGGAACCCCTGTAGAGCTGGAAGCAGAGCTGTGTGGCTTATAAAGAATGAATTTTAATTTTTTTGTAAGCCGTTGCCCCTTGTGTCACTGCACTTTGTATGTGTGCCTGGAAACTATTTATAAGTGGAGTGGTTTGACTTGCTGGCTAATAATTATAATAGTTTCTCTGCCTAAGAATCTAATATTATTACTCTCTGTGTATTTTTGTTTTCTGTAGGCCCTTGTTTTCTTACAGCTCTGTTGAAATACAGAAGTTTTATTCTCGGACAAGAAGAAAGAGTTGAGCCAACATGGATGTGCAGTGACAAAGAGTATAGCTCAATGGTAAGTTGCTCTTTGGGGCATTTCGACTGCTACAATTCTCTGCACTAACTTAAATAGCCCATTTCCACGCCACAGGTCCGCCCCCCACCACACAGTAAAAAAAAAAATATATTGGTGGCTAGGGTTTCCACATGTTAATAAAAAATAAAAAGATATTGGTGGTCAGGGCCCCCCATAAAAAAACATTTGTGGCTAGGACCCCCCCATTATAAGAAAATTGGTGGCCAGGGCCCCTTAAACGTCCATGCCTTCCCGAATTCAACAGCTCTCAGAAAGATGGGGGCCCGGCTAATCAAGTAAGTGTGGCGTGGCCAGGCCCCCCTTACCCTCGGGCCCCTACAACTCTCCCCCCTGATGGCGGCCCTGGTATTATTAAATAGCTCATGATTGCAGCCGAGCTAACATTGAGCACCTCACATTGGTAAATATAAATGATTTCATTAGAGTATTAAGGCAGAAGGAAGTTTTGGATTGTTACCCAGGCCTACCCTTCTCCCCAGCTTCTCATGAAGGTCAGTGGTGTTTTATAATTTGTCCTGCCTATAATAAGATGTATTGCATTCCCCTCGGAAAGTTCATGCTTGTATTTAATTCCATCACAAAGCTTTACTATGTAACTCTTTGTTCTCCATCCATATATACATCAATTGCCTGGTCTGTAACTGAGAGGCTTCTGTTACCAGTTTCCACTTCAAAGTTTTCATACTCTCCTCTGCTGATGTCTCCCATACTTACTGCACCTTCCTTTACTCACGGCTAATTCTGTCTGTGCTTTAGATTGCGAGAGAATATTCCAGCTCTCCGGCTTACGGATCCCACAAGACAATAAATCTGGGGGCACATTGAAGGCAGAAGACCCCAGAGAGGTCACAGATTAGTGATGTGTCGGGTTTTTCCTGACTTTAATGCATTAGGACAAAAAAATCGCCATAAGAAAAAACACCCATTGACTTTAATGCATTAGGACAAAAAAGTCGCCATAAGAAAAAACGCCCATTGACTTTAAGGGCTGGGACACACTGGGCGATTTGGGGAGATTTAGTCGCCTGGCGACTAATCGCAGCGACTTTTCTCCCCGAATGCCTCCCCTCGCTCTGCGCCTGGCTAAAATGAAAAATCGCCTGTGCTAATCACACGCAGCGATTCGTTTTCCGAAGTCGCCCGAAGTTTCCTCGTGAGGCAACTTCGGGCGACTTCGGAAAACGAATCGCCGCGTGTGATTAGCGCAGGCGATTTTTCATTTTAGCCAGGCGCAGAGCGAGGGGAGGCATTCGGGGAAGATTGGTCGCGGAAAGTCGCGGCGTTTAGTCGCCAGGCGACTAAATCTCCCCAAATCGCCCAGTGTGTCCCAGCCCTAATGCTTTAGGACAGAAAAGTCGCCATAAGAAAAAACGCCCATTGACTTTAATGCTTTAGGACAAAAAAGTCGCCATAAGAAAAAACGCCCATTGACTTTAATGCTTTAGGACAAAAAAGTCGCCATAAGAAAAAACGCCCATTGACTTTAATGCATTAGGACAAAAAAGTCGCCATAAGAAAAAACGCCCATTGACTTTAGGACAAAAAAGTCACCATAAGAAAAAACGCCCATTGACTTTAATGCTTTAGGACAAAAAAGTCGCCATAAGAGAAAACGCCCAATGACTTTAATGCTTTAGGACAAAAAAGTCGCCATAAGAAAAAACGCCCATTGACTTTAGGACAAAAAAGTCGCCATAAGAAAAAACACCCATTGACTTTAATGCATTAGGACAAAAAAGTCGCCATAAGAAAAAACGCCCATTGACTTTAATGCTTTAGGACAAAAAAGTCGCCATAAGAGAAAACGCCCATTGACTTTAATGCTTTAGGACAAAAAAGTCGCCATAAGAAAAAACGCCCATTGACTTTAAGGGCTGGGACACACTGGACTTTTCCCCCCCGAATGCCTCCCCTCGCTCTGCGCCTGGCTAAAATGAAAAATCGCCTGCGCTAATCACACGCGGCGATTCGTTTTCCGAAGTTGCCTCACGAGGAAACTTTGGGCGACTTCGGAAAACGAATCGCTGCGTGTGATTAGCACAGGCGATTTTTCATTTTAGCCAGGCGCAGAGCGAGGGGAGGCATTCGGGGAAGATTGGTTGCGGAAAGTCGCGACGTTTAGTCGCCAGGCGACTAAATCTCCCCAAATCGCCCAGTGTGTCCCAGCCCTAATGCTTTAGGACAAAAAAGTCGCCATAAGAAAAAACGCCCATTGACTTTAATGCTTTAGGACAAAAAAGTCACCATAAGAAAAAACGCCCATTGACTTTAATGCATTAGGACAAAAAAGTCGCCATAAGAAAAAACGCCCATTGACTTTAAGGGTAAGGACACACAAGGAGATTCAGGGAGATTTTGTCGCCTGGCTACTAATCTCCTTGTCTTTTGAGCAACTATCTCCCTGAACTGCCTCAGCGTTTTTCCCCATAGGCTACAATGAAAAGTAGCCTGCGCTAATGCACACAGGGCAATGCGTTTTCAATAGTTGCCCAAAGTTGCCTCAGTGAGGCAATTTCAGGCAACTATTGAAAACGCATCGCCCTGTGTGCATTAGCGCAGGCTACTTTTCATTGTAGCCTATGGGGAAAAACGCTGAGGCAGTTCAGGGAGATAGTTGCTCAAAAGACAAGGAGATTAGTAGCCAGGCGACAAAATCTCCCTGAATCTCCTCGTGTGTCCTTACCCTAATGCATTAGGACAAAAAAGTCGCCATAAGAAAAAACGCCCATTGACTTTAGGACAAAAAAGTCACCATAAGAAAAAACTTCCATTGACTTTAATGCTTTAGGACAAAAAAGTCGCCATAAGAGAAAACGCCCATTGACTTTAATAAGGGTAAAGCCACAAGAGGAGATTCGGGGAGATTTTGTCGCCTGGCGATTAATCGCCTCGTTTTTTGCACGACTATCTCCCTGAACTGCCAGGCAACTTCGGGCGACTATTGAAAACGCATTGCCGCGTGTGCATTAGTGCAGACGACTTTGCATTGTAGCCTATGGGGAAAAACGCTGAGGCAGTTCAGGGAGATAGTCAGGCAAAAGACGAGTCGATTAGTCGCCAGGCGACAAAATCTCCCCGAATCTCCTCGTGTGGATTTACCCTTATTAAAGTCAATGGCCGTTCTCTTATGGCGACTTTTTTGTCCTAGTTTAAGCCCAGACAGTTTCATATTGGGGCCCTGGTTTGGGAAAAGCCAAAAGTGTTTGGCCTTGTAGAAGTTTTCTGCACCTTCATGACAGTAAAATGAATACTTGCATGTTGTATAGCTCCCTCTCCTCTACCACTCTCACTGGATGTACAGTACATTACACTATATGTTATAGGCATTTTATATTCCTATAGATCACAGGACTGCACAAACGCACAGATATAGCCGCGACCCAACGGGATTTTTATCCCTGCCTGATTGACATCGGCCATTGATCGGGGAAGCCCGTCGGAGGGCCCCACACATGGGCCAATAAGCTGCTGATTTGGTCTGTCTGCAGTTATTATTCTCCCGTGTATGGGGGCCTTAGGGAAAGCCATTTAACTTTTCTCTTTGACCTGGGCGAACCTCTGTATTAGTGAACTTTTAGGGCAGGGGCACACGGGCAGATTCGGGGAGATGTAGTCGCCTGGCGACTAATCGCCTCTTCTGCGGGGTGACAATGTCCCCGAACTGCCTGCCGCCTGCTTTAATGAGAAAACGCCTGCGCCAATGCACTCGGGGCGCCTCGATTTCCAAAGTCGCTCGAAGTTTCCTCGTGAGGCAACTTCGGAAATCTAAGAGCCGCAAGTGCATTGGCGCAGGCGTTTTCTCATTGTAGCAGGCAGTTCGGGGACATTGTCGCCCCGCAGAAGAGGCGACTAAATGTCCCCGTGGCCCCTGCCCTTACTAGAAGTCTCTTTCCTGCACTGAAAGCCAATACAAAAAATAGGCAGCAAGGTGGTTTTGGGATATATTTATATCTGTATATTTATATCTGTACATTTATATCTGTACACACACACACACACACACACAACAATTTTGTCTTATTTGTTTTCTGCTATGAGACCTTCCATCAAACTGCTTTTTTTTATAATACAGTAAATTGAGCCTCGAGCGGCATAATATATTGCAAATCAAATAGAAAAGCAAATGAAGGAAACAGACAAGCTTTACAGTTTTTCAATGTTTCAGTTCCATGTTCCAGGCAAGTTGATCCAATCGGTGCCCTTCTATAAGCAGCACAGAGGAGGAGGCTTTCAGTCGAGTAAAGGTTGTAAAATATGTAACAGAAATGGCCTTATAACTATAGTATAAATCAGCGCACGCCAATATTTTCCATGTAGAAAGATCAAGAAGAAAATCAGCAATCAGGGGGGCACAATAAGGGTCTATATTTTCTTGCATTATTTAAAAGGCCGGTTCACCTTTACGTTTACTTTTAGAATGATATAGAATGGCCGATTCGAAGCAACTTTTCAATTGGCCTTTCTTTTCTATAATTTTTTTTTAATTATTTGCCTTCCTGTGCTGACGCTTTCCAGTTTTCAATTGGGGGTCACTGACCCCATCTAAAAACAAATGCTCTGTAAGGTCACACATTTAGGGGCAGATTTATCAAAGGTCGAAGTGAAAATTCGAATTGAAAAATTTTGAGCAAATTTTTGTGTACTTCGACTAGGGAAGAGTCCAAATCCGATTCGAATCTGAAAAAGATTTCAATTTCGAAATTTATCATGTGCGGTCTCTTTTAAAATGTGACTTTGCCCATTCGCCAGCTAAAACCTGCCGAATTGCAGTTTTAGCCTATGGGGGACCTCCTAGATCCTATTTGGAGTCAATTGGTGGACTTTGAAAGATCTAAGGTTTTTTTTGGAAAAACTTAGAATCGAAATCGATCGCATTCGATATTAGTTCGATTCGAATTTGATCAAAAACAAACCTATTCGATCAAAAATGGACCTATTCGGCCAAAAAAACAACAACTTTGATTTAATTTCGGTTTGTCATTTTGAATTTCGAAGTTTTTCAATTCGACCCTTGATAAATCTGCCCCTTATTGTTATTTCTACTTTGTATTACTCATCTTTTTATTCAGGCCCTCTCCTATTCATATTCCAGTCTCTTGTTCAAATCAATGCATGGTTGCTAGGGGAATTAGGACCCTAACAACCAGACTGCTGAAACTGCAGAGCTGCTGAATAAAAAGCTAAATAACTCAAAAACCACAAATAATAAAAAATGAAAACCAACTGCAAATTGTCTCAGAATACCACCCTCTACGTCATAATAAAAGTTCATGTAAAAGTGAACAACCCCTTTCACATATATTTAGGGTATAAAACATGGTGGGAGTTGTAGTCCATTAACATCACGGGTATAAAACATTCTTGCTAACTGGACATGAGTATTTATACTCTATTTATCCAAAGAGAAATGGAAATTTGAGCAGAAAGCGAGGCATTCATATTGTACAAACGTTACGGAACTATGTCCACCATTAGGTACTGTGTATTCTGGGGCCCGGTGCAATGAAGGAACATTTAAGGTTCAACATTATTGGGTTTGGTTTTACAAAGCCAATTCCATAATATATGTATTATCTCTGTGAAAACTTGCCTTGGGGAGCTGCCATAAAATGCTCAGCACAAAAGCAAAGCTGGTTTGTCCTAACCAAATAAAGTCAACTACAGAGCTCTCCAGCTACTACAGAACTACAACTCCCAGCGGCCAGGCAAGGGACAGCTTAGCAGGACTCGCTATTCTGTATTCCCCTATTTCTGCAAACTCATATACACAAATACTATGTAAGGAAATAAAATGTCTCTAGGACAAGACTTTACATGTAGAGCGGTGCAAATGGTTACTTCCATCCTACCCGCACAGTGTATATACATATATCTATACATACACCATGTGATATTGTACTACATTTTCCCTAGCAGGGTCATAAACAACGCAATGGTGCTGGCAGATGTGGATAGGTAATTTAGGCGTGCAAATAACCTTTTTCTTCCTAAAGGAGAACTAAAGCTTAACTAAAGAAGTAGCTAGAAATGTTGTACATTATGTTTTGTGCTTCTGTACCAGCCCAAGGCAACCACAGCCCTTTAGCAGTAAAGATCTGTGTCTCCAAAGATGCCCCAGTAGCTCCCCATCTTCTTTTCTGCTGATTCACTGCACATGCTCTGTGCTGCTGTCACTTACTGAGCTTAGGGACCCACTCACAATATACAGTACACATAGAATAGAAATGTCACAATATAAGGCTGATTAGTAATTAATACAGATAATTACTACATGGCAGCACAGAAACCAGTGCAATTAGCATCAGAATTTAATAATCAGCAAACCTGTAGCATCAGCTTATATTACAGGGGAAGCTCATTTTCTGCTGGATAATTAGTGACGACCCCTAAGCTTAGCTTCTCAACAGCCAATCAGAGCCCACTGAGCATGTGAGTGTCACAGACACTTTCCAAGATGGTGACCCCCTGTGACAAGTTTGAAGTCCTGGATCATTGCTGCTATTGACAAGCTGAAACTTTAGGCTGGTGCAATAAGTTCAGTATATAAAACATAGCAGTTTTAGCCATATTCATTTTTAGGGTTTAGTTCTCCTTTAAGATGTAACTGTTTAGCATCTGAAACCATATAGTGCCCTTTTGCAGACGTTCCTTTTAGCTGGATAGCCGAGCACAGCTCCCTTCAGTAACAAAGTAAAATCTATTAGTTGGTCCCGACTGGCAGTTTCTATGAATTTACTGCACCTGACATCATTGCTAATATTACAGAAAGACTCTTGTTGATTCACTGCCAAATATTGAGCACACAAACTCTCATATGATTGGTGCCATTTCCATTAAAAAGCAGTACAGGTATAGGACCTGTTATCCAGAACCTGGGCTTTCCGGATAATGGATCTTTGTGTAATTTGTATCTTCATATGTTTACTAGAAAATCATGTAAACATTAAACAAACCCAATAGGCTGGTTTTGCTTCCAATAAGGATTAGTTATATGTTAGTTTGGATTAAAGGAGAATTCAACCAGTAATAAAAAAAACCTCATCCTACCCTAGGTAGACCCCCCTCCCTCTCCAGCCTATCTGCCCCCCCCCCCCCCAGCAAATGCCCCTAATTTTTTACTCGCAGCAGATTCAGGCCTCGGAGTTCACGGCAGCCATCTTCTTCTTCTCCGGTAATCTTCGTTTATTAACGGCATGTGCAGTTGGAGTAAATTTCTGGTCCCGAACTACTGCACATGCGCTGAAAGTCATGAAAATCTCAGAAAATTTTTAGGAAAACTTCATGACTTTCGGCGCATGTGCAGTTGTTCAGAACCTGAAATTTAATCCAACTGCGCATTCGCCGAAACTTCCGAAAAAAGAAGATGGCTGCCGTGAACTCAGAGGCCATAATCTGCACGGAGGGGTAAGTAAAAAATTTGGGGCATTTGCCCGGGGGGGGGGGGGGGGGCAGGTAGGCTGGGGGGAGAAGGGAGGGGGTCTACCCTTCCGTAATTCAGAGCTTTCTGGATAACAGGTTTACGGAAAACAGCCTGTACTTCCCAAAGATATAGTTTGTGTTGGTCACTGGGCATGCTCATACAAGGAACATCAGAGAAGAGCATTACAGAATGGGGGGGGGGTCATATTTAAAGAAAATAAGGGAGGGGTGCCTTAATACTACTATACATAATAAAGCAGCGTTGAATGTCAGAGAACCTAGAGATAATGGAAAGAGAAAAAATAAATTCCCTGTCTTGAGAACAGCCCCAGCATCACATAATCCTCTCCTGCTTAGGCCCCAGTAGAGCATTTGATGATATTTTTAGGGATGGACTGGACTTAAAATAAAAAGCCTATAATAAGCTAAATTAATTTGAGCTGGCAGAAGTTCCAGTAGCCATGACCTGCAGTCAATGCATTCTCAGGAGGTATTTAAAGCCCACTTATGCTCAAAACAGGCTCTATTTTAGCTTATTACAAAACGCGCCTTTTAATGGTTATATAGATACTGTATATATGGTTTCAGATGCTAAACAGTTACATTTCTATGTATTTAGTTCTCCTAAAGGAGAACTCAACCCTAAAATGAATGTGGCTAGAAATGCCATATTTTATATATTGAAATTATTGCACCAGCCTAAAGTTTCAGCTTGTCAATAGCAGCAATGACTGATAATGATGCGCTGAAGGACGAGTGATTCACCTTAACTCAATGAGACTTACTTGGAACCATCGTCTTATATATTAATTAGGGATGCACCGAATCCACTATTTTGGATTCGGCCGAACCCCTGAATCCTTCGCCAAAGATTCGAATACCGAACCGATTTTGAGTATGCAAATTAGGGGTTGGAAGGGGAAAACATTTTTTACTTCCTTGTTTTGTGACAAATACTCATGCGATTTCCTTCCCCGCCCCTAATTTGCATATGCAAATAAGGATTTGGTTCAGCCGGGCAGATTCGGCCAAATCCTGCTCAAAAAGCCCGAATCAAATCCTGGATTCGGTGCATCCCTACTATTAATGGTAGATAACCAATTTGATTTTTCAACACCAGGGGGGTTATTTATCAAAGTCCGAATTTGTCTCAATGTTTTCTGCTACAAACTCCTATCATATCCGCTCTGGTTTTTTACGTTTATTTATCATTACATTTTCCTGAAAACTTGCTTTGCAGTAAAAAAAAAAAAATTCACGTTTTTTTCATCCGATTTTCCCAGAATTTTCACCCGAAAACTCTGTGGTATTGCACGAAACCCAGCGCACATCAAAAAAATCATTGGGACTTCTCCCATTGACTTATATGCAACCTCGACAGGTCTGAGATGCCGGATTTTCTTATTCGGACTTTTCCATCCTCTGGGTTAAATAAATTCCGAGTCTGATTTTATAAAAAAAAAAAAATCACAGATTTTTCGTGATTGTTGCATTCGGAGTTTAGTAAATAACCCCCCACACAAAGAACTACACAAAAAAAAAAAACTTTTGGGTGTCCGATAACTCAGGCACCCTACAGACGATTGTATTGCAATACTGAGGCTCAAGGGTATATGGATCTCATACTGAACGATTCCTTCCTAAAATGCTCTTCCAATCAGCAACTCTTCAGCCCTTCGACGCACTAACAATATCCTAATCACACTTTTATAATCATTTGGATAATTGTGTTGTAGTGATAAAAACAAGAAACCGATGCATCAATAGAGAATGAATCCAATCCTTTATTGTATGGAGCAGAGGCACAGCATCTTGTGGGACTTGGTGCATTTGGTTTCTAAGTGCATAAATATGCATATGTGACTTAGGCTCCTACACCATGCTATAAAGGAGTGTTATTCCCCACCAATGGGCTGTGTACTAGCCAGCTCCCACCCCCCTCACATGGTATAGTTCTATTAGGAATACATTCCTAATTCCAATTGTTGTAAGACAGAGGTTTGATGCAGGTTTTCTCAATGGAGCTACACAGCAAGAGGCAGAGAACAAATCTTTGAGGGCAGCAATGCCTAACCTGTGGCACATCATCCTCGGCTACAGCTCTGCATTTTTTATGATACAGGCTGTTGGGTGCCATTTATCCCAAATATGACACAGGTTAGCAGGTCTGGGAGTGAAAATAGGCTCTGGCATTTCAAGTACACAGAGGCCCAACCAGTCCCCCCACCAGCCCACTCAGTGACACGGAGTGTCTATGGCATTTTACAGCAGCCCCTCTGGCATTTGCCGGAACTCAAGGATTGCCAGTCCGGGCCTGCAGGTTAGCATTCACTGCTCTCTGAATGTTCAGACGCATTACTAAAAGGCAAATTAGACTCATCCAAAAGGTAACGGTTGAATGAGAAAATAAAAAACCGCGGTGGATACGTGATATCTGTTTCAGTGATACCAATCAGGTAATATTCACGTTTGTATCTTTTAGGGCTGGCCCAGTTCTGTCTCCCAAGAACGTCACCCTTGAGAGTTGTCAGTTTAATGGTTTGTATGGGAAACACAGAAGGGGCGCTGTTGCTTGCCCTAAGAGTTCAGAATGAGCGTAGTTCTGTGCTTCACTGTCGTTATTACTTGACGGTCGCCTCTTAAAACATTAGCTGGGACCATATTTTGGGTAACCAGAAATACTTAAGCACCATTATTCTCATTCATTCAAAGAATAGCAAACTGGTAACCCATTTCCCGTTTTTCCATTGTTTTGATTTTACTCCCAAGTAGCGAAGTACAAGGGATTCTGCTTTCTTTTGTCCATGGTAATGTTCACAGTGAGATGTTCGGCCTGCCAGACCGAGGGGACATTGTGACAGAACTCCCTGCTTCCCGTTTAAATCCTGCGGCACCGTTTGCGCTGACAGTCGTCGTGCCCGGGCGTGCAGCTGCTGTCAGAGTCACTCCCACAGGAGGTGGTCACTGACCCATTGCCTTTGTGTTGGCTGGAGCAATTTGAACCCATTTGCAGAACCCATCCCAGCTTATTACTCAGCACTTGTTTGAGACCAGGAGGAAGGGGAAGGACCTCCAGAGAGTCCACAGAGTCTGGAAGAAGCTGGCGCAGGCGGGCGCAGCAGAGGTACTGCAGTGAGGTGCGGCAGCAACATGAGCGAATCACCTTCATGCTGCTCTTTGCGGCTGTCGAACAAACCATAGGGAAGAGCTTTTTGTTCCTCAGTTGTCTGGAAGCGACACCTGTTACAATACAGAGACTGATATGAACTGTGATCAAGGTATGGGTCAGGGATTATGTCATGATTTTTATGATGTAGTTTTATTTCTAAATTACACTGTTTACACTCAAATAATTCACTCTACAATTTCATTCCTGAACCAGCAAGTGTATTTTTTGTAGTAATAATGGTGTGTAGTTGCATCTCAGCTTTCAAGTGTTTTCAGAAAGAGCCAGCGCCTTAGGATGGAACTGCTTTCTGTCAGGCTGTTGTTTCTCCTACTCAATGTAACAGAATGTGTCTCAGTGGGACCAAGATTTTATTATTGGGTGTTGTTCTTAGATCTACCAGGCAGCTGTTATCTTGTGTTATGGATCTGCTATCTGGTTACCTCCCCACTGTTCTGTTGTTATGCTGCTAGTGGCGGGGGGGGGAGGGAGAGGGTGATATCACTGCAGCTTGAAGTGCAGCAGTAAAGAGTGACTGAAGTTTATTAGAGCACATGGCTGGGGGCAGCTGGGAAACTAACAATATGTCTTGCCTCATGTCAGATTTCAAAATTAAATATAAAAAAAATATCTCTTTGTTCTTTTGAGAAATGGATTTCAGTGCAGAATTCTGCTGGAGCAGCACTATTAACTGATGCGTTTTGAAAAACAGGAGACGGTAAATGCACCTGTGTTCCATCAGCACATGATCAGCTGGTTCAGTGAATGCCCCAGTAATGTGGTCATCAGCAGTAAAGTGGTCATATGACTTATTGAATAAACAAGCCAGTGTGGTCAGCAGCAGTGATTTGATCAGGTGACACACTGTAAACACAGGCCTGGTGTGGTCATTAACTACCCAGAGTTGTCCTCCCTGATAGATAAATAATAATAAATAATCTGATAATCTGATAGATAAATAATAAAAAATAATCTGATGATTAGAGCCCGGTGCAAACAGATGAAAAAAAAGAAAAAGCAGATGAATCTTACCGATGCACTTCCTGTTTTTATAGAATGTTAACACTCCGTGCCATGTGTCCAGGTGCACTCCAATAATGGAGCCTTGGCCAAAGCGGGAAGAGAAGTTGCTTTTATCTCCTTTGTGCTGGAGGAGCCCTGATAGAAATAAAACATGTTGATCTTTATTGCATTGTAACAAAGAGCAAGATTAGACAAGATCAGACTAAATAGAACCTAGAATTCTTGTTTGTCCTGTTCCTAAGCACTGCACAGAGATTGAGCTATTGTACACCAAGGGGTAGTTTTTCCAATCTGGAAGACTAAAGGTGGCCATAGACGTAGAGATCAGCTCGGTTGGCAATGTTGCCAAAAGAGCGGATCTCTCCCCGTTATGCCACATTACATTGAAGTGGGCAATATTGTGCTGAACCGATTGTGGGCCAAATGGGTGGTCAGATCACGGGACCGCATCAACAAAAAGATGCAGCTGCGATCCAACTGGACTTTCTAACCTGCCTGATCGGAATCTGGCTGACTTTCAGCCAGATATCGATCGGGAAAGCCCGTCGGGGAGCTCTACGCACGGGCCAATAAGCTGCCGACTTGGTCTGTCAGCAGCTTTTATTGGACCGTGTATGGGGGCCTTTAGGGCAGAGACACATGGTCAAATTCGGGGAGAAAACTTCAGGCGCCTTCTGAAATGAAGCGCTCCGAGTGCCATCCCGCCGGCGATTTACTAGCCGGCGGGAAGGCAGGTCAGGGAGATTGTCGCTGGGGCGACTAATCTCCCCGAAATCTGCTGGTGTGGCCAGACCCTTAAAATCCAGGTCCCACTGTGACACATTCAGTTACATTGAGTAGGAGAAACAACTAGGGATGCACCGAATCCACTATTTTGGATTCGGCCGAACCCCCGAATCCTTTGTGAAAGATTCGGCCGAATACCGAACCGAATCTGAACCCTAATTTGCATATGCATATGCAAATTAGGGGTGGGAAGGGGAAAACAATTTTTACTTCCTCGTTTTCTGACAAAAAGTCACGTGATTTCCCTCCCGTCCCTAATTTGCATATGCGGATTCGGTTCGGCCAGGCAGAAGGATTCTGCCAAATCCTGCTGAAAAAGGCCGAATCCTGGCCGAATCCCGAACCGAATCCTGGATTCGGTGCATCCTAGAAACAACAGCCTGTCAGAAAGCGGTTCCATTGTGCAGCACTGGCTGTTTCTGAAAGCACCAGGTAAAATGACCTGAGATGGCGACTACTACTTTCTGGTTCAAGAATGAAATTTTATATTGTAGAGTGAATTATTTGCAGTGTAATTTAGAAATAAAAACTACATCACAAATATCATGACAGAATCCCATTAAATGACTTATAACGAAAATTGTAACTCTTTAATGCAACAATGTACCTGTGTATGAGAGTCCCCAGCTCTCTGCATCTTTGCCCAAAAGACTGCAAAACGTGTGACGATATTTATCTAGGTTCACATCTGAAGTCCCAATGCCGACCATCTGAAGTAAAAAATCATCTTGTTTGTTTTTCCAGGTTTTACTCAGCTGCACATACACGAATATGAATCTGCACAAGGGGTGACGTGATAAGCCCCCAGCACCCAGTGTTGTTTGCAAAAACAATAACACAATCTTGACTGCCTACGAGACTTTGTGCAGGAGAAACGCCATTCCGTACATACCATATCTGTGCCATAGACTGGGGATGTCATCTTGATCTCCCAGAAATGCTGCCCGTCAGAGAGCATTCTGTTGCCTCGTATTGCCGCCGTCCCACAGCTGTACTCCATGTGGAAACTGACCTTCCGGCTGTCGCAACTCAGTACGGTAGCAGTGGATTTACTGCAATCGTCCCACACCCAGTCAAAGTCTATAAAAAAAAAAAAAAAATACAGTGAAACCTAGATTTTAAGTACCCTGATTTTAAGTTTACCGGCATTTTACATTTTTTTATTTCTAATGCATTTCAATGGGTGCATTTTCCTGATTTTAAGTAATGTTTTCCCGGATTTTACATCAAAATTTTGTCCTGGTGTTCCCAAAGACTGATTTTTTTTCTCTATAAATGTTATTATTTGTGAAATAAAGAGGTTTAAAATACTAAGCAGATGTATATTTTGCCATGGTTCTGCCTGTAAATGGCCAATTCCAATGAGCACCAATCACTTATTGCTTTAGGTTGTGTATGTGACTGACAGAGGGACCTTGCACATGCCCCCTATAGTGTAACATTAAAGGAGAACTAAATCGTAAAACTGAATATGGTTAAAAATGTCATATTGTATACACTGAACATATTTCAACCAGCCTAAAGTTTCAGCTTGTCAATAGCAGCAATGATCCAGGACTTCAAACTTGTCACAGGGGGTCACCATCTTGGAAAGTGTCTGTGACACTCACATGCTCAGTGGGTTCTGAGCAGCTGTTGAGAAGCTAAGCTTAGGGGTTGTCACTAATTATCCAGCAGAAAATGTGGTTTGTAGCTGATGCTACAGGGCTGATTATTAAATGCTGATGCTAATTGCACTGGTTTCTGTGCTGCCATGTAGTAATTATCTGTATTAATTACTAATCAGCCTTATATTGTGACATTTCTATTCTATGTGTACTGTATATTGTGAGTGGGTCCCTAAGCTCAGTAAGTGACAGCAGCACAGAGCATGTGCAGTGAATCAGCAGAAAAGAAGATGGGGAGCTACTGGGGCATCTTTGAAAACACAAATCTTTACTGCTAAAGGGCTGTGGTTGCCTTGGGCTGGTACAGAATCCCAAAACATAATGTACAACATTTCTAGCTACTGCTTTAGTTAGGCTTTAGTTCTCCTTTAACACTGCAATGCTTAACCCTTGTTATTAACACAGTAGTAAAACAGACTCCTGTGCTTATATCTTTTAAAGTACTTGAAGAAAAAGTTACTTTAACGCATTTCCCTGATTTTACATAATTATTTCCTGGTCCCCTGAAAAATGTAAAATGAGATATTAGATATAGAATGTACAAAGGAGAGGTTTAGATTAGGATACATTTGCTTTTGTTCTTACAGTTGTCTTCCTCTCCGCACTGGCAGCTCTTGATCTGATGGAAGGTGTGCAGGCTGGAGCAATAAGGATCGTTCTGACTGTCGCAAGCGCAGTACGACTCTCCTGTCACAGGTACAGCACTAGGGATGGAGGGTGGCAGGTGGAGCAGGTCTGTGTCAGAGTCACTGTTACTGTGCTGCAAAAAGAACATTTGACTTTCAGCTGATTTATTAAGGGTCGAATTGAAAATTTGAAATTCAAATTTTTTTATGGTCAAAACTGTCAAATTCGACTAGGGAGTTTTTTTTAAGAATTTGAATTTGATTTAGGGATGCACCAAATCCACTATTTGGATTCGGCCAAACCCCCGAATCCTTTGCGAAAGATAGGCTGAATACCGAACCGAATCCTAATTTGCATATGCAAATTAGGGGTGGTAAGGGAAAAACATTTTTTACTCCCTTGTTTTGTGACAAAAAGTCACGTCATTTCCCTCCCCGCCCCTAACCTGCATATGCAAATTAGGATTCGGTTCGGCCAGGCAGAAGGATTCATCCGAATCCTGCTGAAAAAGGCAGAATCCCATGCCCTTTATTAAAAATTTTGTACCAAGTCACACACTTACCTGCCCATCAGAGTCATACCCCCATGCTTCTTCTTCTGCGTGTAAGGCTGGAGAGTGGGCGTCCTGATCCCTGCGCACACCACTAAGAACGAAACGCCACGCTCTGCTGTTACGTGGACGACGGGCCATTCTGTGTGATCTGCGGAGCAACTGGAGGTCAGATAAAAGCAATATACTTTCTTAAAGGGGTTGTTCACCTTTAAATTAACTTTTAGTATAATGTAGAGAGTGATATTCTCAATTCTCAGTTGGTTTTCGTTTTTTATTATTTGTGGTTTTTGAGTTATTTAGCTTTTTATTCGACAAAATACAAATACATTTGTAGCCTTACCGAGCATTTGTTTTTTTAGACGGGGTCATTGACCCCCATTTGAAAGCTAGAAAGTCACAACGAGAAGGCAAATAGTTGATAAAAACTATCATTGAAAAGTTGCTTAGAACTGACCATTCTATAACATACTAAAAGTTAACTTAAAGGTGAACCACCCCTTAAATATGGGGAAGGAATATGGAAGGCACACCCCTCATTCATTTCAGGGACCCATGAATTAACAAGTATTCAACACATGTTTATACTATCAATTTGTACTTGACCATTGGTCACATAATCAAAATAATAGTTCAAGTCCTTTATAATTGTAACCACAGCTAGAGGTTTGCAGTTTGGAAAACCATTATGTATGTATGCAGCGAAAGTAATTATAATAATATGTTTTTTGTATCTATATTCCCCATGCAAGGGGCCACTATAATGACAGAAAGCTCCAGGGAAATGTCCTTTATACCATCTCCGTTCCCTATATAAGAATGTTATCATGGCACCCAAAACAGTGACACTGAATATGGCTCATGCTTCCTTATACTGTATTGCCTACAGCAGCACTATTACAGGGGCCCACCCATGGAGCTCTGGGGCCCCCCTGCAGTGGAGCTTCAGATATCATCCCAGATTCGGGGGTTTAGTCTTGCAAGATTGACTCTCCTCAGTCTGATCACATGACCAGATCTGGGTCAGACCATCAATCTACCATTGAGCCTAGCATGGTTTTTGTGTATAGGTAAAGCAATATTCTGCTTTGTTTTTTTGTAAAAGGACACACAAATGAAACCAAGTGAATTAAGTGCAGTGTCCACCTAATGCATAATGCCCCAGAACAGTGCACAAATGCAGGGCCAAATGCCCTTAGATCATAGGGCAGAATAAATACACTGCCTATTCCATGTATAACGCTCAAAATAAATCCAGTATTTATAACGGATGAAATACAATGGCAGTTATGTGAATATTATGCCCAGGGCACAACATGATAAAAAGAGTGTGTGTAGAATACCCTAGAGCTCAACATGGCACAGTAAAACACAAACAAATGAAGAAGATATACAGTATCATCTCTCCCAGCATCCCCTGAATCCATGCACTAACCTGCAGCTGCTAGTTCTCTCTCTCTGTGCTTGCTGTCTGTCTCTGTGGCTGCCTGTCTGTCTCTGTGGCTGCCTGTCTGTCTCTGTGGCTGCCTGTCTGTCTCTGTGGCTGCCTGTCTGTCTCTGTGGCTGCCTGACTGTCTCTGTGGCTGTCTGTCTCTGTGGCTGTCTCTGTGGCTGCCTGTCTGTCTCTGTGGCTGCCTGTCTGTCTCTGTGGCTGTCTCTGTGGCTGCCTGTCTGTCTCTGTGGCTGTCTTCATGTCTGTCTGTCTCTGTGGCTGTCTTAATGTATGTCTGTTTCCATGTCTGTCTGTCTCTGTGTCTGTCTGTCTCCGTGTCTGTCTGTCTCTGTGGCTCTTCCCTGCCACACTGAGCCCTGTCTGTAACTCCTGCCTCCGACTTCCCCGCAGGGTGTGAGCAGGGCCCTGGTTCTGAGGCACTGGCCTGTCTGATCAGTCCCCCGTTAAGATGTAGTGTCACACGGGACATTATTAACTACACTGCCCATAGGGAGTTCCCGTAATAACACATACAAGTCACGTGCTGTGCAATTCTATAAAGGCCCCACTAGTGCCTGTCAGTCAGCCCCAAGCCTGGCACCCTACGCCCCTTTTCTCCCAGTGGCCTTCCCTTTACTGTCGCCTCCTGACAAACACAGCCCGCACAGCTCTCAGGGCTCCGCAACCCCCGGCCGGCCCCTCAAACCTCTGCCTCCAACACCTACTGACAGAACACCTACCTATAGTTACTGGGCCACAGGCGACAACAGTAACCCCTGACCCAGCCCCGGTCCAATACCAGTCAGTTCCGCCCCGCCGACCCGGTTGGCTGATACAAGACATCAGTCTGCAAATGACGCCTGTTGAGTGGTCAAATACCTTGCTCGTCAAAACATAAGGCTTTAGCCAAACTAAATCTCAGCGTGTAATTGGTTGCGGACCGCTGTCAGACATGGAGGTAACGCCCACATATTTTGTGCTTACAGGTAGCCAAACGTAAGCCGTATGTCATTTGCTGGATGTCTTTCACAGAATGTCCCGCCTCCTAGAAGGTCTGTTTATTCTGGAATCTGGCGTCTGGAATCTTGCAGTAGGTGGGGCATAATGAGGCTTTCAGTTCACTGATTGGTGGGTGGACGTATCCATCGCTTTACATGCGGAAGTAAGTCTGAGGCACGGAGCAAACTCAGGGAGAGGGAACTACAAACAGCTCAGTGGGGGTCATTTATTAACAATGGGCAAATTTGCCCATGAGCAATAACCCATGGCAACCAATCAAATTGCTGCATTCATTGTTCTACTTGCAGCTGGCTTTAAAAAGCTAATCACTGATTGGTTGATATAGGTAACTGCCCATGGGCAAATTTGCCCAGTGTTGATAAATGAGCCCCAGTGTGTCAGGGAAGATCCACAGAGAGAGTGGGGGGAACTTATTAGTGCAGGAGTGTCCACACTTTACTAATGCGAGATCTACTTTTAGTGTTATTGTCCCATTATGATCTACCTCCATAAAAGCATTATTAGCATTCTTTTATTACTTAAATATTGCATTATGAGAAAATGGATTTTGCTATATTTAACAAACAACCCGGGTCGGACTGGGCTTGTGGGACACCGGGAAAACCCAGTGGGTCTGCGGTTCTTGTGGCAGATGCGCTCCCTGCTCCTCTTCCTCTCGTCCTCCCTTGGCCGGTCTTGGCACAAACAGTGCGTGTCAGCGCCATTTTGCTTATGCGCCTCTCCCTCTCTTTGCTGGTCACGACAAACAGTGCGCGCGCTTTTCCAGCATGAACACACACAGGTCAGAGCCCCCCACATGAGGCAGGGCCCCTCAGTCCGACCCTGCAAACAACTATTTCTTCTGTATTAACATAATAAATATCTGAATGAAAAGAATAAATCAGGCGGCTGATATAGTCAAGTTGTTTGTTGACAGAGTCTTGAGATCTACTGATCACCAGGTCTACTGGTATATTCCTGATCTACCTTTTGGGCACCCCTGGCCTAGTTCGTGGATTCAGTGAATTTCATTCATATTTGCTCATAAACCAACTGCATTTCCCCTCAGCACCGAAGTGTTTGATTCTGTCTCACAAGCCCATTATTGAGCCCGGTGCTGCCTGCAATTTCACAGTCATATTATTTTCTGCAGTCAGAAGTCTCCTGCATAGGGTGCCCTCCATCTCCTCTCACTGCCAAGCCGCTGGGGCAGCCTTTCGTTGAGGGATTAAGCTTCATGCCCAAGGCTAACACTGTAGCAGCTCCTGTCGACTCCCCTGCAAAAAAAGCCCATCTTTGTAATGTACCTTATTATTAGTCCCGTGCAGCATTGGCCTGGCCCACCAGCATACCAGCAAAACTCCAGGTGTCAGTGGGCCCTCATGCTGCTAAACATTTGGCCTATTTCATGGGCATTCCCTATTTCTATGAGAACAAAGAGGCTAAATAGATGGAATGATAGATTATAGTATGTAAAGAAAAGAGACTAGGAGAAAAGAGGTTGAGTGAGGAGAGGCAGAAAATAGTACTGAAAGTGGGCCCCTGGTCTAAGCCTTTTGGATGGGCCCCTGGTCTAAGGCTTTTGGACGGGCCCCTGGTGTCCCAGTCTGGCACTGGTACCATGTACCATTAGATCCCTGACAGCGTCACAATAACAGAGTGATGGTTGGAAGTGGAGCCCGTCATAGTGAAATAAACCTGCTGTGGGCTCCTGGCCACCTTGAATTGTTGCAGGAGCTGTCACAGGACATATTTAACTATTACGTAATGTTTCTTTTTGTGGGATGCTGTGGCAGACTGGGATATTAGTTTCCCAGAATAAATCTGCTCTTCTGTGGCGACTAATCTCCTGCAAATGCTTTCCTCATGGCAATAATGTTGATGACCAGTAGGAAAAAAATATGTGTCACTTCAGGTTTCCAAAGCCACCCACAGTTGTCTAAGGGCAATAGCACATGAGAAGATAAGTTGCTTGCAAAAAAATCTTTGCTACCATGGTCGACTAATCCAGAGCTGTCAACTCCTGGAAGTTGCGGTGCTTACTGTAGGTCACAGGTGTGCCACTGGAAGTGACGGCATACACAAATGACATCACTATGACATCACTAATATTTAATGTGCATGTGCACACACGCAGAGTCACTCGCACGCCTGCCTTCAGTGCCTTGCTGCCGAAAATTGTCTCCCAGTCCCAGGCTGCAGGGGGGGGACCCGGACCAGACCCGGTGAATTTTTTAAATTAAAAAAAAAAACCATGGGCCCCTAGGCTATAGCCTAGGTTAGCCTAGGCGTTAATCCACCCCTGTTTGGGGGGGGGGTGACTATGCATGGGGAATGATTTTTGATGGTTCAGAGAGTTTTGATTCCACCTCTTCATGTAAGATTCAGTTGAATACTGGACCAAATCCGAATCCTAATTTGCATATGCAAATTAGGGCCGGGAAAGGAAACATTTTTTAACCTCCTTGTTTTGTGATGTTAAATTTGTATTAATTTAATGTGACCATTATTCCCTATTTATTCCTTTCTAATCCCATTCAGGGTCAAACTGGGGGGCTTCGGCCCACCGGGGCTACTGCCCCAGGGCCCCGCTCCGGCCCCCGCTGCCGCTCCGGCGTGCTTCATCGGACCAGTGCGCATGCGCGCGGTGCCGCGTTTGTGTGCATGCGCGCAGCAATACTTTTGTGTGCATGCGCAGATCCTCTATTCTACCGGACAAAGTGGGGTCGCACAGCCAAACTAAGTAGCGGATCTGGGCCGGCGGGGCCCACAAGAGCCTGGGGCCCACCGGGTTTTTTCCCGGTGTCCCGCCGGCCCAGTCCGACACTGATCCCATTTATTAGGTAGGTCTGGGCCTTGAAGGGCTCTTGGTATTAGGGATGCACCGAATCCAGGATTCGGTTCGGGATTCGGTCAGGATTCGGCCTTTTTCAGCAGGATTCGGATTCGGCCGAATCCTTCTACCCGGCCGAACCGAATCCAAATCCTAATTTGCATATGCAAATTAGGAGCGGGGAGGGAAATTGCGTGACTTTTTGTCAGAGAACAAGGAAGTAAAAAATGTTTTCCCCTTCCCGCCCCGTTCGGATTCGGTTCGGTATTCAGCTGAATCTTTAACGAAGGATTCGGGGGTTCGGTCGAATCCAAAAAAGTGGATTCGGTGCATCCCTACTTGGTATCCTCCTGGTGGAAATGGAATAAATACATGTGTAACCATTATGGTTGCAGTTTAAATTGAATCAGTAAATAATTCTATGCAACATTGTTTAATTTTACAACCAGGAGGGGGAGGTATGATACTAATGTTTCAAGTAAAATATACACTTATCTTATGTTATGGATACTGTGTCGTATGCCCCACTAATCAATGGGACTATTTATTTATTGTTTATTAAGACTATTGATTAGGGTTAATGAGTTTTATGGGTTGGATTTGTGCATGTTTTAAGGAAGGGGGGGGTAGGCTGTTGTTAGCTTCTGAGGAAGTGGCGGGAAGCCACAAAATGCGTAAAGTGGGCAGCCCATATTATGTCTGTGGCATGCTGCGAATTTCAAATATTGCCTAATAAATCATCATTTTTTATAATGACATTAGTTTCCTCTGTGCTCCGTTTTTTGCATACGTCTTGTTTTGTGATGAATAGTCATGTGATTTCCCTCCCTGCCCCTAATTTACATATGCATATTAGGATTCAGTTCAGCTGAAAAAGGCCAGATCCCCAAATGAATCCTGGATTCGTGCATCCCTAATAATTAGAATATTTGTTTCTATCCCAGCTCTTATCAAACAGTTTGTAAACAATGTGGCATGGGGGACTTGGATTTCCTCATTTTTGACACACCCCCTGGAACATCGGATGAGCATATCTCCAACGTGGATGCCTTGTGGCCTTTTAGCCCCATGGTTGCATTGCTGGTCACCACCTCTCAGGTAACACACTGCTCTTAGGGGCAATGCACCAACAGGCAGTTCTGTAATTGTCAGGTTACAATATGACATAGCATTTTTTGAGTGGCTATTGTATGGTTTCATGGAGCATAGGGATGACTCCAGTTCAAGCTGGGTGAAAGGGTTGTGGTCCTGACATTTGTAAATTCCTGCTGCCAAAAATCCAATAGAAAAGAAATATCCCATGGCAGTTGAGTGAAACATTCACCTGTGAGGCATAGCATAGGTGTTTACTTCCCAATGAGAACCCTGGCGTCAAAATGTGTCCACTGGCAGCTACTAATCTGAATGACAGTTGTGGAAGATGTTTCGGCCAATACCTGGAGAAGGTTATCAGCCATGGAAAGCTGAAAAAGTAAAAAAGGCACAGGATATGCAACAGATAACAGATAAGCTCTGTAGTATACAATGGGATTTTTCAGAATGTATCTGTTGTCTACTGTGTATCCTGTGCTTGAATGGCTGCCCCCATGGCTACACAGCAGCTTGTTTATATAAACTATAGTAGTACTTATCTGTTATCTACTGTGTATCCTGTGCTTGAATGGCTGCCCCCATGGCTACACAGCAGCTTGTTTATATAAACTATAGTAGTACTTATCTGTTATCTACTGTGTATCCTGTGCTTGAATGGCTGCCCCCATGGCTACACAGCAGCTTGTTTATATAAACTATAGTAGTACTTATCTGTTATCTACTGTGTATCCTGTATTTGAATGGCTGCCCCCATGGCTACACAGCAGCTTGTTTATATAAACTATAGTAGTACTTATCTGTTATCTACTGTGTATCCTGTGCTTGAATGGCTGCCCCCATGGCTACACAGCAGCTTGTTTATATAAACTATAGTAGTACTTATCTGTTATCTACTGTGTATCCTGTGCTTGAATGGCTGCCCCCATGACTACACAACAGCTTGTTTATATATACTATAATAGTATTTATCTGTTATCTACTGTGTATCCTGTGCTGAATGGCTGCCCCCATGGCTACACAGCAGCTTGTTTATATAAACTATAGTAGTACTTATCTGTTATCTACTGTGTATCCTGTGCTTGAATGGCTGCCCCCATGGCTACACAGCAGCTTGTTTATATAAACTATAGTAGTACGTATCTGTTATCTACTGTGTATCCTGTGCTTGAATGGCTGCCCCCATGGCTACACAGCAGCTTGTTTATATAAACTATAGTAGTACTTATCTGTTATCTACTGTGTATCCTGTGCTGAATGGCTGCCCCCATGGCTACACAACAGCTTGTTTATATAAACTATAGTAGTACTTATCTGTTTTCTACTTTGTATCCTGTGCTTGAATGGTTGCCCCCATGGCTACACAACAGCTTGTTTATATAAACTATAGTAGTACTTACCTGTTATCTACTGTGTTTGAATGGCTGCCCCCATGGCTACACAGCAGCTTGTTTATATAAACTATAGTAGTACTTATCTGTTATCTACTGTGTATCCTGTGCTTGGATGGTTGCCCCCATGGCTACACAACAGTTTGTTTATATAAACTATAGTAGTACTTATCTGTTATCTACTGTGTATCCTGTGCTGAATGGCTGCCCCCATGGCTACACAACAGCTTGTTTATATAAACTATAGTAGTACTTATCTGTTTTCTACTTTGTATCCTGTACTTGAATGGTTGCCCCCATGGCTACACAACAGCTTGTTTATATAAACTATAGTAGTACTTATCTGTTATCTACTGTGTATCCTGTATTTGAATGGCTGCCCCCATGGCTACACAGCAGCTTGTTTATATAAACTATAGTAGTACTTATCTGTTATCTACTGTGTATCCTGTGCTTGAATGGCTGCCCCCATGGCTACACAGCAGCTTGTTTATATAAACTATAGTAGTACTTATCTGTTATCTACTGTGTATCCTGTATTTGAATGGCTGCCCCCATGGCTACACAGCAGCTTGTTTATATAAACTATAGTAGTACTTATCTGTTATCTACTGTGTATCCTGTGCTTGAATGGCTGCCCCCATGGCTACACAGCAGCTTGTTTATATAAACTATAGTAGTACTTATCTGTTATCTACTGTGTATCCTGTGCTTGAATGGCTGTCCCCATGGCTACACAGCAGCTTGTTTATATAAACTATAGTAGTACTTATCTGTTATCTACTGTGTATCCTGTGCTTGAATGGCTGCCCCCATGGCTACACAGCAGCTTGTTTATACAAACTATAGTAGTACTTATCTGTTATCTACTGTGTATCCTGTGCTTGAATGGCTGTCCCCATGGCTACACAGCAGCTTGTTTATATAAACTATAGTAGTACTTATCTGTTATCTACTGTGTATCCTGTGCTTGAATGGCTGCCCCCATGGCTACACAGCAGCTTGTTTATATAAACTATAGTAGTACTTATCTGTTATCTACTGTGTATCCTGTGCTTGAATGGCTGCCCCATGGCTACACAGCAGCTTGTTTATATAAACTATAGTAGAGTTTCTGAAGCAAACACACCAGTTTTACCAGTGCAGGACAGCACTACATGATATTGTTAGTCCTTTAAAACACTTTAATTTTTTTTAGTGTTCTTGTTTTATTATACATTAGGGCCAAACTATTTTACCTTGGTCTCATTCCACCATAAAACCTTTTTCCACATAGGAGACTTAATATAAAAATAAGAAAGTAAAAAAAAGTTTTCCCCTTCCCACCCCTAATTTGCATACGCAAATTAGGATTTGGTATTCGGCCGAATCCAAAATAGTAAGCCCTAGTAAAAAGCCACAAAAGTCTGTCTTTTTACTCTACTGGGCATGCACCTGCTTGGGCCAGAAGAAAAGAAGTAGAAGATAGAGATAAGTGAACTCCAACACAGATACCCCAGACCAGAGCAGTTTAAAGTGGACAGGAGAACCAGCCCAATGTATCACGTAAACAATTTTAATATCTGGGGGTGCCTTATTACTGAAATACAGCTTTATCAGTAAACTGAGCCAATTCATTGTGTTTATGTGTGTGATAGAAGCACTTCTGGTGGCACAGGAAACTCCCATCAGCTTTTATTTCCACAATAGGCCTATATAAAATCAACACCATTTATCACAGTATGCACTTTATTGCTGCGACAAGGGAGCCTGAACGCACAGTCCAACATAAGGTAGGGAAATTAGATTGTAAGCTCCACTGGGGAATGGTTTCAGGTGAATAATGACCACTTTCTGTAAAGCAACAAGTATAATGTCAATGTCTATAAATAAAGGATAATAATTCTCAGAGCAGATAAAACAATTCATCAGCGATCTTTCATAACCCTGATCGTTTCCATTCGTTTTTGTTCTATGTAAGTACGAAATGCAAATCCGGTGGCATCCAGCAGAGCTTTAGGTAGTAGGAGTGAGAGGAGAACAAATAAAGAAGGACAAGTGGGGGCAAATAAGTAGGGATGCACCGAATCCACTATTTTGGATTCGGCCAAACCCCCGAATCCTTCGTGAAAGATTCGGCCGAATACCGAACCGAATCCGAACCCTAATTTGCATATGCAAATTAGGGGTGGGAAGGGGAAAACATTTTTTACTTCCTTGTTTTCGGACAAAAAGTCACGTGATTTCCCTCCCCACCCCTAATTTGCAATTGCAAATTAGGATTCGGATTTGGTTCGGCCAGGCAGAAGGATTCGGCCGAATCCGAATCTTGCTGAAAAAGGCCAAATCCTGGATTCGGTGCATCCCTACAAATAAGACAAGACATGCATGTAGTAAAGTACTATTTAGTCTGGCAAGACATACTTGGAAGTGAACGACTTGCCTCACTCAGCTTTGTGTTATGTTGCCGTTAAAGGGGAACTCTGGCTTCCTAACCAAAATTTGATAAAGACGTCACATAAGACAGAAACCCCTAATATACCCATCACAGTTACCCGTTTCTTCAAAAGTATGAATAAATGCCATTTTCTATGCTGAAATCCAACATAGAAAATGGCATTTATTTATACTTCTTCTCTTCCTGCATCATTTGAAATCCTGGCCGGGAATTCACTGATGTTACAAATTGTAACAACTTCTCTACAGCTTACAGACAGCATGCAGGAACTACATTACACACAATGCATTGCACTGTGATGTTCCTTTCCTTATTGAAATCAGTTGACACAAAGTGACAGTAGTCCGCCGGCTCAGCAAAGTAGTCAGATAGATCAGCAGGAGAACAGGGGGGCTAGGCTTTAAATGATGTATATTGCAAAGTTGCTTGAAATTATGTTTACTTTTCAAAAAGCTTTTGTTTTATCAGGATACAGACACAGTCATACGAAAAAAATGTAGACAAAACAATATGAGATACTTTAATGCAGCTATTTACAACACAAATATACACTTTCTGTACATAAATCTGTACAAATGACATTGGCAGTCAGTATATATCCTTGGTCCCCAGTCAGTAAGTGGCTATTTACCCATATTGCACACCTTTGCTTTGTAGTGAGCTACTGGCCTCTGTCAGCTTAGTGGTTCATTTTATCTAGGCAGTAAAGCACTGTTGGTCTATAGGAGAAACACAGAATGAGACAAGGTATAATAGAAACATGCCCTTCTATTAAGAGTCTTTGAATACAGTATACATGGCTCCTGTAACCTGAGTTGGAGGAAGTACTGCTAATATCTATATATAATACACAAAAGCCATGAATATCCTTTAAATTATATCCTTAGAAATGGTGAGCAGTGATGTCATTGTTGTCGCATGAACTTGTGTATTATAATAAATAAAGTACCCCATGTTGGAAAATATGAGGAAATTAGAAATAATCTCGAAGTTCCATAACCTGTATAAAAGCACAAGCCCAAAGGTCATGGGACTCCTCTGTGACTTATAATATCCTTATATTTTACAATAGGGGGTTATTCACTATATATAATACACAAAAGTCATGAATATCCTGTAAATTTTATCCTTATAAACGGCTCTTAGTGATGTCATCAGTTATAAACGGAGCTTAGTGGTGTCATTTTTGTCACATGTGTTATAATGAGGATATTAGTAGTAACCTCGGAGTTCCATCTCATGGAACGCCTTGGTGACTTATTCAACACACACACACACACCCGAAAGATTTGGCCGAATGCCGAACGAATCCTAATTTGCACATGCAAATTAGGGGTGGGAAGGGGAAAACATTTTTTTACTTCCTTGTTTTGTGTCAAAAAAGGCGTGAGATTTCCCTGCCGCCCCTAATTTGCATAGGCAAATTAGGATTCCGATTCGGTTCGGCCGAATCCAAATCCTGCTGAAAAAGGCCGAATCCTGGCTAAGTCCCCAACCAAATCCTGGATTCGGTGCATCCCTAATTTATAGTACACATTACAATTATTACCAATATACTGTGTGCATATTTGCAAGAACAGGGCTTTAGGAGCACCAATTTACCTGATATAACCCAAATTGATGACAGGAGGCAAACTGACAACACCTGAGGGCATTAGCCTCACTGTGTTCCATTACTCTGCTGATAGGAGACATCATACTGTCAGCTTGTCCCTTATTCTGTTAACTGGATTTCCTACGGTGCCAATTGCAATTACCCATGGTCATAAATAATTCACTATTTTATCCACCTACAGGTTTTAGCACATCAATTGTTGTGCCTTTCTTGCTCTGCTCCATTTCCAGTCGGCATTTCTGTTTATAGGCAGAATGTTTCTAAATCTCCGCTGATTCTGTTTTTCTCAAACACCTTAATTTGTTCTTTTGGGGCCAATTCTGTGTATGAATAAACACAAATAGTTCCATTCTTCTGTCCAGCCAGCACAAGTGACATGCTGTGGGCCCATCTTACTAGGGACCAGTGAACGTCTGCATCTAGAAGGAGAATAGTAGAGCACGGACTCCTGGATAAATCCCAAAATGCAACACAGCCACTGGTAAGTACTGCAGCTGCACGGTGGTTAATGATATCACCTTCCAAAAACCTTTAAAAAAAAGACACAAAACCAAGAATGACATTTAATTTAGAAGTTTTATCAAAATGCAGATAAAAATGCCACCCACTGACCAGTCAAAGTAGGTCCCAGCAGCTGTTCTTCTAGGGATTCTGCTATATAAATAATTTCCTAGCATGTCTCCAAGCTGCTGCCTCCAGCCACTGACTGACAGAAAGGGAACCTGGGCATTTTATTTGAAAGACTTTACAGAATTTATTGATAAGGTAAGTGAGATAAACTATAGGCTAGTGGTTCCCAAAATACAGGGATGAACTGGTACCCATAATGGGGCCAAGAGCGTTGTCTATTGGGTGGTGAACACAAACTTCAAAGTCAGAATTAAACTTAGGGATAAAGACTGTCTTTGACCTTGTTATGAGCATCACAAGAGGACTTGACCCACAAAATTGATAAAGAATATATTGAAAATATTATTTATACAATTTAACATAACCGTAAAGTGTACTCTAGGTTTTCCAATGACATTTCTTACCGTCCATGCTGTCCTTCAGGCAGTGTGTAAGACAAAACATGGGCACAAAGTTCACTCTTGGGATTGGCTGCGATCAGCTTAAAAATGCATTTCCTTGCTGCCTCTAAACTGCTGCAATAAGGACTGGCGAGGACCAGGAAAAGCAAACCCTGAAATAAACATAAGCAATCCATTCAGTCATACTTAGAAATACATTCCAAAGAAAAAAAAATAATTAAACCCCCTCATTATAGGTTAATCAATTAATAAAGCGCACAGTGCTCGAAACTCTTAAAAAAAGGGGATATCAATCAATTCCGTGCCGACCATTAATCATTTCAATTAATAGACACCGATTCCTGAATCAATTAAGAATTTCCAAAATTGCTTCAACTTACTCAATTAATTAGTATTTGGAGTAATTAATGGAGAAGTTGAAGTCATGTTGGCAATTCTTAATTGATTCAAGAATCGGTGTCTATTAATTAAAATCATTAATGGTCGGCACAGAATTGATTGGTATCCTCATTTTTTTAAGAGTTTTGAGCACTGTGCACTTTATTAATTGATTAACCTATAATTAGTTGATCGTTGGAAGTGAGGGGCTTTACTTCTTTTTTTTTCTTTGGAATCCAACTCTTATTAGTAATTACACCTCTGTATCATCCGAAAAGTGAGGTATTTTGTAATTAATAGGGATAACCTAGTCCTTTTTATAAAAACTTAGAACTACACCATGACTGCAAACTAGGGATGCACCGAATGCAGGATTTGGTTCAGGATTTGGCCTTTTTAAGCAGGATTCGGAAGAATCCTTCTGCCTGGCCGAACCAAATCCAAATTTGCATATGCAGATTAGGGTCCTCTTCCCACCCTATGCAAATTAGGATTCGGTTCTCGGCCGAATCTTTCACAAAGGATTCAGGGGTTCTGCTGAATCCAAAATAGTGGATTCGGTGCATCCCTACTGCAAACAATAAAACAATTGCAGGAAAATAAAAACTCTGCTTACAGAGTTGGAAAATGCACTCAGACAAGTCGAGTCACCACAGAGTCCCCCGACATTTATGGTGCTCAGCAGCTGCCCTGTCACACCATTCCTGAAAGTAAAGAGAATAGAAACAAATATTTAGGATGCATACATATATAAACACACACATATGTGCACATGCTCAGTGCAGAAATCTCTGGTTGTCAATTATATATTATATAATAAAATTAGGGATGCACTGAATCCAGGATTCGGTTCGGGATTCAGCCAGGATTCTGCCTTTTTCAGCAGGATTCGGCCGATTCCTTCTGGCTGGCCGAACTGAATCCTAATTTACATAGGCAAATTAGGGGCAGGGAGGGAAATCGCATGACCTTTTGTCACAATACAAGGAAGTAAAAAATGTTATCCCCTTCCCACCCCAATCTGTTCATTATTAGAACAAATCTTTTGCAAAGGATTCAGGGGTTCGGCCAAATCCAAAATAGTGGATTTGGTGCATTCCTAAATAAAATATATTATATAATAAACACCCCTTATTCCCCAACAGCTCAAGGCCTTAATTCGGGCCTTGGATAAGGCAACATCCACATTTAATTTACATCCTGGATAGTACAAAATAATAAATGACCTGGCATAACCCCATATCACATTTCAGCTCCCAGTAATTGGCAAACACATCTGTTACAGATCTGATGTAAAAACACACATTTCGGTAAATACAACTCATAACTTACCAGATAACCACTTTGTTATCAACAGTGGAGCCAACTATAGCATCTGCCTGTCCCCTCACTTCAGAAAAGGACAGGATACTTGCCTCCGGGGACTGCAATGTACGAGACCTTATAATTCTGCAAAATAGCAGGGACAAACAGAAATCAACGTTCCAAATCAATAAGGTTCCAAAAAGTAAGTGGATTTGTTGGGAAGACGAAAGCTGTGGTTAGTTCTGAGGTTCTTGTTTCAATTCAGGCCAGGGCAGTATCTGCAAGGAGTTTGTATGTTCTCCCAGTTTATGCCCGGGGTTCCTCCTGGTATTTCCTTTACCTCCCACACTCTGAAAACGGGACGTTTAACTGGCTGATAGAACTGATCATAGTATGTGCATGTGATAGAGGTTAAGATTTTTAAAGGAGAAGGAAAGCTACTAGAAAGTGTATTGCCAATAGATTAGTCACAATAGTGCAAGCTATATCACTATATTTATTTTGCAGAATGCTTTACCATACCTGAGTAAACAGCTCTAGAAGCTCTCTGTTTGTTTAGGATAGCAGCTGCAGTATTAGCTTGGTGTGACATCACTTCCCGCCTGAGTCTCTCCCTGCTCACTCATAGCTCTGGGCTCAGATTACAGTGGGGGGGGAGCAAACTGAGCATGCTCAAGCCCTAGCGCTGGAGGTTTAAGCTGAAAACAGGAAGTCTGATACAGAAGCCCATGTGTACACAATAGAAGGAAATAAATGTGGTGTTTCTTTTGACAGAGGACTCAAAGCAGCATTACTTTGAGGATTTACTGGTGTATTTATATAGACCTTTCTGATAAAGCTTACTTAGATTTAGCCTCATCCTGAAACGATCATTTAAATGTATGATTTGTCCATCAACTAAAAAGACCATTTCAAGCGATGTTTAACTTTTAGTATGTTATAGAATGGCCAATTCCAAGAAACTTATCAATTCGTCTTCATTATTTATTTTCTATAGTTTTTTTTTTTAATTATTTGCCTTCTTCTTCTGACTCCAGAGAAAGGGGTCGCTGACCCCATCTACAAGCAAATGCTCTGTAAGGATACACATTTATTGATATAGCTGCTTTTGATTATTCCCTTTCTATTCAGGCCTCTCCTATTCATATTCCAGCCTCTTATTCAAATCAATGCATGGTTGCTAGGGGAATTTGGATCCTATAAACCAGGTTGTTGAACTTGCAAACTGGAGAGCTGCTGAATAAAAATGAAATAACTCAGAAACCACAGATAATAAAAAAAGGAAACCGTTTGCAAATAGTCTCAGAATATCACTCTCTACATCATAATGCAAGTTAATTTAAAGGTGAACAACCCCTTTAAGCTCCACTGGGGCAGGAACTGAGGTGAATGATGTACTCTATCAGCTTTTTATAGCTCGGAGGAATATATCAGTGTTATATAAATAAAGGTGTCAGATAGCAAACACATTACATCCTCACCTTCCATTTCTCGACAGCTGCAAGATTTCCACCTCTTGTTTTGGGCCCAGGCCACTGCTGCAGACTAGTCGAAGCCTGGACAAGCCCCGTGCTGTTTCTGTGTGTCCCAGTTTCACCACTCGCTGCTCCCAACTCAAGCCTCTTGGACAGGAAAACAGAGCCCTGAAAAGATTAGAAAGTAACATTAAAGCTTTACCAAAATAGGGACAAAGAATAGCAGTACCTTGACTACGCATGCGCCGAAAGTCACGAAAATTTCCAAAAAAATTTCAGAAGTTTTTGTGATATTCGTCGCATGCGCAGTGGTTCAGGACAGGAAATTTACTCCATCTGCCCATGCGTCGAAATTTCTGAAAAAGACAAAAGAAAGAAGATGGCGCCCATGAACTCCGAGGCCAGAATCTGAACAGAGGGGTGAGTAAAAAAATTAGGGGCATTTGCCCGGAGGGGCAGGTAGGCTGGGGGTCTATTTTTTTTTTTTTTTTTTAATTACAGGTTGAATTCTCCTTTAAAGGGGACCTATCACCCAAAAAAATTATTCAAAATCCTATTTTATCTGATTAGTCAAGGATAATGAACTTTAATTACACTATATAAATTATTTGAATCTTGTTTCCTTCAGTCTGGGATTTCAAAATTACAGCAAGCAGGCAGCAGCCATTTTGTGGACACTGTTATTAAGACAAGCCTTGTATCATCTCAGAATCTTGTTTGTGCACCAGAATGGGGGACCCAATGCCCATCCCCATGTCCTGGCTCCACAAATAAATGGTTAAGAGAACGGGGGAATGTGGGGAGAGCAGTGACATCTAAGAAGTGCTGAATTGAAAGTGAAAGTAATTGTCTGCCCCGCCTCTATGCCATGGGCATAGAGGAGGGGCAGACAATATTTGATTGACAGCTGAGATGTTTAAATGAGCTTACAACAGCTAAGAATGCTTAAATAAAAAATAGAAATTGGATTTCATGTTTAATTTGAAAAGGACTTTTATTATACAGATTTTTGTGTCTGGGTGACAGGTCCACTTTAAGCTGCAAGTCACAGTTTCCCCTACAGACCTGCTTATCTTAAATAGTTACAATTGTTTCCTTGCTTATTTTAAACTGTAACAAATGTATCTAAGTGCACCTGCCGGATATTCTGGGATCTGCCAATTATGTTTTAAAAATGTTTATATATTTTTCTGGCTGTTCAGTGCAGGAGATCAAAGAGAAAGTCGTGACATTTCAGTAAAAATCCAGGACTACGGTTTGAGCAGTCAAAATCGTGAGTCCCACGAGACAGTTGGGAGGTATGCTTCACGTGTTTTTGTACAATTGTGCTGTAATAACTTTGGTGCACAGTATTATTTCCGTTCCAAATGGAGTCTCTATAGTCCATTAGGCACATGTATTACATATATATTGAATGCTTACATTGTGGCCATTTTTTTCTATTACAGCTGATAGTATTTAGTTGATGTAAGCAATACAGATGCCGCAGAACACATCAGTTAGGGGACTGGAAAATGTGGAAGAGATTTGTACTTACCGGATCTCCAGAATCTCAAGGTTTCCCAAAGCCACACACATGAAATTCTTCTCTCCTGGAAGAGAAAGTATCTGGATGACGGGCATCTACAATAAGGAGACAATAATTAGCTCTCGGGCACCGAAAGCACAGCAACAGCAGAGGGTCTGGCAATGGGCAAGAATGAACATGTCGCATGAAGAAAAAAAAAAACAGTCTGGTTACACTTGTTCTGCCACTACAGAGCTGAATTTGGCACCTAGCTGTCTTTTATTAGGAGTATCATATTAGTTATCATAGTTAACAATTCCACCATCACCCCCTCTCCCCAGGCCCGGTGCCTTGGGGTTATCCTAAATTCTGCCCTGTCATTCACTCCTCATATCCAGTCACTTATTAAATCATGTCACTTCCACCTAAGGAACATATCCAAAATACCATCCAAATTCTTATTCACTTTCTCGTCATATCACGTGTAGACTACTGTAACTCTCTTTTAATTGGCCTTCCCCTTCAGAGACTGTCACCTCTCCAATATGTTGGCACTATAAATACATGTTAATATTAATCATATATCAAATGAATAGTTTGCAGATCTTTAGAGTTTTATTAGGAGTATAACAAATGAATAATAACTGTTTGTAGAGCTCTGATATTTATTCTACTCATTGTTTGTGGTCAAAAATCAGTTTATGATTGCCTTTTGGCAATGCTGTAAAACGATGGATGCAGCAGCTGGCACAAAGCTATATCTGTGGCTAAGGGCTGAACTACACTGTAGCTTTTGTTGGATGCCCCTGCGTCAACAGAATGCACCACAAGTTAGCTATAGCTGCACGCCTCTTAAAATAATGTGACTGATATATAATCTGATCTCTAAATGACATCTGGAACAATGTGGTTTTGCTAAAAATGTCCTATTCATATTGGCCTGTGTAGATACAGTCATACAGGTCTGAACTGAGATTCAGAAAATGCCCCAGCATTTCAAGTACATAGAGGCCCAAACAGCACCCAATAAATAGTGACTGTCTATGGGAACTTACAGCAGCCCCGCTGGCATCTGCCAGAATCCACTGACTGTCAGTCCGGACCTACATTCATACACACCTCAGTGAAGGTCCAGCTGTGCGAGGCTTCCCACTGCCGTCTTGCACTGTGTGGTCTCCAGAGAGAGATGACAGATTCGCTAGCAACCACAATGCACATGTCTGTTCCGCTAGGAAACTCCCACTGTACTGAACAAAGGTCTACCATGCATTCCCCACTGCAGCTATCCTGAAAAGGAAATACTCCATATTACTTACAAACTGGTAACGAGAGGTACCCTTTAGATTTAGGCGTGTTCTGATGAACTGTTAAGGCCCCATATGGTTTCTGTCCCTAACCCCCCCTATTGTCTAAAGGTGGCCATACATTGATAGATCCGCTCGTTTGGCGATGTCGCCAAAAGAGCGGATCTCCCACCGATATGCCCACCTTGAGGTGGGCAATATCGGGCAGATCCGATCGTGGGCCCTAGGGCCCAACAATCGGATCCTAGCATTCGCAAATGAGCGGTCGGATCGCGGGACCGCATCAATGAACAGATGCGGCCGCGATCCGACGGGGTTTTTAAACCCATCCGATCGAGATCTGGCCGAAACTCGATCGTGGAAGCCCGTCGGGGGCCCCCATACACGGGCCAATAAGCTGCCGACACAGTCTGTCGGCAGCTTTTATTGGCCCGTGTATGGCCACCTTTAGACAAGCATATTCTTTGACCTTACTTAAAGGGATACTGTCATGGGAAAACATGTTTTTTTTTTTTCCAAAATGCACCAGTTAATAGTGCTGCTCCAGCAGAATTCTACACTACACTAATTTTGAAATCTGACATGGGGCTGCCCCCAGTCATGTGACTTTTGCTCTGATAAACTTCAAGTTTACTGCAAGTTACTGCAAGTTGGAGTGATATCACCTCCCCCCCAGCAGCCTAACAACAGAACAATGGAGAGTGAATTATTTGCAATGTAAACAGTGTGATTTAAAAATAAAAACGACATCATAAAATCATTCCTTTAAATGCTCCTGTTTGCTATAACAATAAATAGATTGTTCTGTTCCTCTAACACACTTAGCTTATGATTGTCCAACCTGTATCTGTGAGATGAGATGCAGGTGAGCTCCCTCAGATGTCCACAAAGGATTTTCATGCTGGGATCTGCAAGATAGTTCCTACCAGAAATGAGGAATTATTATTATTGGAAGAAAAAGAATCACTGAAAGAAAAACTGGGTAAATAGGCAGGCTATGTAAAATAAAAAATGTTTTTAATATAGTTAGTTAGCCAAAAATGTAATGTATAAAGGCTGGAGTGACTGGATATAATAACTAGGTTTGTGCTACTGCCATAGAAAGAATGTATGTACTGTACTACTCAAAAATAATAATTGATGTCAAAAATACAAAATCTAAATTTTTTAATTAATTATAGAGGATTTACTCACAGTTCACCCCAGTCCCAAGGTGCAAATCCAAAACACTATTACAAAATAAATGCGAGGACCTCCAATAATAAAGATGCAATTAATTAAAAAAATGCCTATTGGCAAGCCTATGAATAAGTGCCCCAATAGGCATGAAACGCGTTAGGTTTTTATGTCCTAATACATTTTCTAATTTTTTAATTAACTGCATCTTTATTATTTATTATCGCATTTTTTTTGTAATAGTGTTTTGGAGTGACTGGATGTCAACATAAAAGAACCGAACACTACTTCCTACTTTTCAGCTCTCTAACTCTGAGTTAGTCAGCGACTTAAAGGGGGGGGGTCACATGGGACATAACTGTTCAGTGAGTTTGCAATTCATCCTCAGCATTCAGCTCAGATTAAAAAGCAACAGTTATGATCCATATGCCCCCCCTCTCCAGTCACTGATTGGTTACTGCCTGGTAAACCCTTAGTGGAAACCAAGAGAGATGAAAAGCAGGAAGTAGTGTTCTGGTTATTATGTTGGACATCCAGTCACTCCAGCCTTTATACATTACATTTTTGGCTAACTAACTATATTTTAAATTTTTCTCTGTCGTCTAAAGGGGGACACAGGGACTCTTGGGGTTTAAGCTCCGCCCTCCAGGAGGCAGGACACTATTAATAAAATTAAAATTAAGTGGGCGTGCCCATATAGTGGCTTAACCCCACATGCTGTAGCATTCCTTCAGTTTTAAAGTGTCCTGCTTCAAGGAGGATGGATACCAGCTTCAACACAGAAGCATGCTATGGGGTGTCACCAGGGCAGGACTGCCTGTTCCTTTGTGTGTACCCCCCCCTCGAGGGATCTCTCACCGGGGTCATATGCTAGCCCTCTAGGCTATAACCGACCTGCACAGAAAAAATTCCTGCAACCCGCTGGGGCCAGCAGATGTTCTGACCGGTTGAGACGCCAGCAGTGAGTATGAGTTGTCCTACTCGTGTTCTGGCCTGCTTTTCCCCCCCCCCCTCTCCAGGTGGGGACCCCCCTCAGTCAGCCCAGACCTAGCTGCATTCAAGGTGGCATTGTCTGCTCTCTCCGTCGCTCTTCCACACTGACGGGCTGCTTAGTGAGTGTGCGCCCTTCTCCTGCACGCAGTGGAACGCATCGCGCTGATGCGTTCCAGGCGCCATTTTGTTTTTTCGGCGCGAAGCGTACAAGTGGCTTCAGAAGGCGCCGAACTCCTTCCCGCCACTCTACACAGCCACATTTAGCTGACGCTTCCTCATTCTGCCAGCAGCACTTCAGGAGACACGGGAGCCTCTCTTGCTTTTGGGGATTAGGCTCTACCTTCAGGCAGCAGTCTAGGATTGCCTAAAAGCACTCTTACTAAGCATATCTCCTGACTGACATTCCTCAGCAGGTACCTCAGCCACTGTTCGTATGGCAGAAGGTAAGTCAGGGGGACTTTTCCCCAGGGCTGGGGGGAGAGCACCAGCAGCACAGGTGACCTATTTTACCTGCAAAAACTGCCAACTAAAAATCCCTGGGGGCCAGGCTGACCCACTCTGCAGATCTTGCTCAAAGGGGCAGGGACCAGCACCCACCCAGGGGCCCATCCCAACGGTCCCTGCATCTGGGGAACCCGCACAGGATTTGGATGCAATGGATGGGGTAGCGGGCACTTCCTCAGAACCCCCTGCACCCCTATGGGCAATTCAACTTTCCCAATCTCTGGCATCCCTGCAGGGCCTTCCTTCCATTGCCACCAATTTGGGTAAAGCCCTAGCCAAACTAGGTCATTCCTCCAGTGGAAAGCGGAAACGGCTTCCCAGCTCCAAGGGTGACATTGACACCCATACCCCCTCTGACGTCTCGTCAGCTGGGGAAGACTTTTCTCATTCAGAAGGGGAACTCCCGCCTTCTGATGCTTCCTCAGAAGTTGAGGAGGATAATGCGGAGGATTCCAGAAGCAAGGAACTCCCTCACGACGTTGAGGGTATTATTAAGGGGGTGTTAGACGTGCTAAAAATCACACAAACACCTGACCAACAGGCTTCATCTTCCAACCTGTTTAAAAGAAAACACAAATCTGCTACATGTTTTCCTTCACATGACCAGCTACTTAACATAATACAAGAAGAATGGAATTCTCCGGAGCGAAAGTTCCAAGCTACCCGAAAATTTTCGAAATCGTATCCCTTTCCCAAAGACCTAGTAGAAAAATGGTCACTGCCTCCAACCGTGGACGCACCTGTTTCGCGGTTATCCAAACCTACAGCGTTACCAGTCACGGACGCTGCAGCCTTCAAGGATCCCTCAGACAGACGTCTAGAAGGTTTCCTCAGGGCAGTCTACTCATCCGCTGGCTCCACTCTTCGGCCAGCTCTTGCCTCCGCCTGGGTGGCGCGAGCCATTCAGGCATGGGCAGAATCCCTCGTGGCAGACATTCAAAATGGCATCCCCAGAACAGACATCCTGTCCTCCGCACAATCCATCACGGAGGCGGCGGCTTACTTGTGCGACGCTTCTCTCGATACAGCACAGATTACTGCCCGCACGTCAGCGCTCTCCGTCGCAGCACGCAGAACACTCTGGCTGAAGAACTGGTCTGCAGATGTCAGTTCCAAGAAGTCCCTTACCTCACTACCCTTTAAGGGACAACGACTTTTTGGTGAGGAACTCGAAAAGATAATCTCACAGGCCACGGGAGGGAAGAGTACCTTTCTTCCCCAACAAAAGTCAAGGCCCACGACCTCCCCCAGACGTGGTCGGTCCTTTCGTGGCAACACCGGACGTTTCTCCAGACGGCACAGTCCTCCCCAACGTTCTCAGTTTCGCTCTAAACCAAACGACAAGGGACGACCATCATGGAAGACCAACAAATTCCACAACAAGTCCACGGCCGACAAGGCCACTTCCGGGTGACGGGTCACCCCCTCCGGGGTCACAGCAACCGCTAGGGGGACGATTGCTGAGATTCCGGGAGGTGTGGACACAATACTCGTCAGACGCTTGGGTAACCGAAATCATTTCCGAGGGCTACCACCTGGATTTCGCCTCCCTTCCTCCCAGGAAATTTCTCATGTCCAGGGTCCCTTCAAACCCAGTCAAGGGCCGAGCCTTTTTGGACTGCATTGCCAACATGGAACAGACTGGAGTGATCACTCCGGTTCCCCCGTCAGAAACATTTTGCGGTTTTTACTCCAATCTGTTCCTGGTTCCCATGAAAGACGGATCCTTCCGACTGGTATTGGACCTGAAGTTCCTCAACAAACACATACGATCGGTCCGGTTCAAAATGGAGACTCTCCGGTCTGTCATACGGGGCATGGAACCAGGTCAACTGCTGATGTCCCTCGACATCAAGGATGCGTATCTTCACGTTCCGATCTGGCCTCCTCACCATCGCTTCCTCAGGTTCGCATTCCGAAATCGCCATTACCAATTTGTGGCACTTCCGTTCGGTCTCTCCTCTGCCCCCAGAGTGTTCACCAAGCTAATGGCGGTGACGGCGGCAACGCTACGGCTCCAAGGCATCTCGATCACTCCCTACCTGGACGACCTTCTCCTGAAGGCTTCCACGCTAGAGAAGAGCCGAAGGGACATGCAACAAGCAATTGCACTACTTCAGAGTTTCGGGTGGACCATCAACTGGACCAAATCCAGCATGACACCCAGTCACCAGATGCTATTCCTGGGTCTCCACTTCGATACCCTGACCCAACGTGTTTCCCTGCCCATGGACAAACAGAGGAAGATCAGAGCGCAAGTCACTCTCCTTCTTCACGACCGGCTCCCCACAGTCCACCTCGCAATGAAGGTCCTCGGTTTGATGGTCTCATCCATCGAAGCAGTTCCCTTCGCTCAGATACACTTGAGACCTCTACAAGCCAACGTTCTCTCGGGATGGAAAGGGGGCCCTCTGTCCCAACGGATTGTTCTACAGCAAACAACCCGGGTGTCACTCCTCTGGTGGCTGAATCACCACAATCTGTCGACAGGCCAGTCTTGGGCGACTCCGGACTGGACCGTGATCACAACAGACGCAAGTCTCCTCGGATGGGGCGCCACGTGGAACACCTCGTCGGTACAAGGCCGTTGGTCGCCAACAGAAAAGAGACTACACATCAACGTCCTGGAGCTTCGGGCAGTCAGGCTTGCCCTCAGGTATTGGTCTCCACTGCTCCAAGGCAAGTCGATCCGAGTACAAAGCGACAACTCCACCACCGTCGCGTACATAAACCGGCAAGGAGGTACCCGCAGCAAAGCATCCCTAGCGGAGGTAGTACAAATCCTAGCCTGGGCGGAACTCAGCTCAGTCAGACTATCTGCCATCCACATTCCGGGAGTAGACAACACCCAGGCAGACTTCCTCAGTCGGAACCAGCTGGATCCGGGAGAATGGGAACTTCATCCCGCAGTGTTCACAGACCTAGTGAAACGGTGGGGACGTCCTCAAGTCGACCTCATGGCCTCCAGAGCCAACCACAAGGTTCCAGCCTTTTACGCCCGTTGTCGGGATCCGACGGCGATGGGAGTGGACGCCATGACACAAGTCTGGGATTTCCACCTAGCTTACGTCTTTCCTCCGTTTCCAATGCTCCCTCGGGTTCTGAAGAAAATCAAGCAATCCTACACGACAGTCATAGTGATAGCTCCGTATTGGCCCCGGAGAACGTGGTTCACGGATCTTCAGGACATGTCCATAGCTCAACCAGTTCGTTTCCCTCCCAGGAACGATCTTCTCCAGCAGGGTCCCATACTACACCACAATCCGGGACTGTTCGCTTTGACGGGATGGCTGTTGAGGCGGCCATCTGGAGACGGAAGGGTATAGCGGAAGATGTAATTGCCACTATGCTGAAGTCACGCAAAGCTACCTCTTCCAAAGCCTACCATCGGGTTTGGCGCAGTTACTGGACCTGGTGCGAGGCATCCGGTTTTTCCTTCCATGAATGTGATGTTCCCAGGATCTTATCCTTCCTACAGCGAGGATTTCAACTCGGTCTGAAGCTCAGTTCCTTGAAGGTACAAGTATCTGCTCTCTCTGTCCTTTTTCAGTCTCGTCTCGCCCTAGACGATTCGGTCCGCACCTTTCTGCAAGGGGTACAACATATCGTTCCTCCTTACCGATCGCCAGTCCCTGGATGGGATCTTAATCTCGTTTTGGAGGCTCTCCTTGACCCCCCCTTCGAACCTCTGGGAGTCGTCTCAGAGCAGTGGCTTACATGGAAAACGGCCTTCCTCGTTGCCATTTCATCTGCTCGCAGGGTGTCGGAAATAGGTGCCCTATCTTGTGATCCGTCTCTGCTGGTTTTCCATAAGGACAAGGCAGTCCTCAGGACTGTGCCTTCCTTCCTGCCTAAGGTTGTGTCATCGTTTCACGTGAACCAGGAGATTGTGGTTCCATCTCTCTGTCCGGAACCCAAGAATGACAAGGAACGGAGATTTCACAGTCTGGATGTGGTCAGGGCACTTCGCTGGTACCTTGACTGTTCCAAGTCTTATCGGCGCTCTCAAGCACTTTTTATCATTCCGTCCGGTCATCGGAAGGGTCTGTCAGCCTCCAAGACCACTATCGCACGTTGGATCAGAGAAACCATCAGGCAAGCCTATCTGGCTAAGGGCAGAACTCCTCCTTCTAATGTTCGAGCTCACTCCACACGATCCTTGGGAGCTTCCTGGGCCTGGCGCAACTCGGCCTCTTTGGACCAGATCTGCAGAGCGGCCACCTGGTCCTCGGTTCATACATTCACTAAATTCTACAGCCTTGACACGTTCTCGTCAGCGGATGCCATTTTCGGCCGCAAAGTGCTACACTCTGTGGTACGGTAACGTGTCTCTACCTTATTAGATTCGCTCCCACCCTGCTGTCTGGGGCTGCTTTGTTAAGTCCCCAAGAGTCCCTGTGTCCCCCTTTAGACGACAGAGAAAACAGGATTTTTTGATACTCACCGTTAAATCCTTTTCTCTGTAGTCGATAGGGGGACACAGGGCTTCCCGACCCTGAGCGAATTGTTGACCACTTGGTCTTAAGGAAAAGTTTTCCTGATTTACGGTTTTGCAAGTTGAGTGTTAATACAGTTTGTCTTTCAGCAGTCTCTTTGGTACCAACTGAAGGAATGCTACAGCATGTGGGGTTAAGCCACTATATGGGCACGCCCACTTAATTTTAATTTTATTAATAGTGTCCTGCCTCCTGGAGGGCGGAGCTTAAACCCCAAGAGTCCCTGTGTCCCCCTATCGACTACAGAGAAAAGGATTTAACGGTGAGTATCAAAAAATCCTGTTTTTTTACCTATTTATTTCTACACTGAACAATTCCTTTAAAGAAATTCCACATATGGTCAGAAAAAGTGCCCCTCTTTCATCCCTCCCTTCACAGTACCACTTCATAGTTGTCAATAAGATTGTAGGCTTTATGAAGGCCTTACATGTAGGGCTTTCCAGTTTACTAAGAAGAAGTAAAATTCTTTGTTGAATTCATTTAGAAAAGGTTTACCTTATTAAATTCTTTTGCACAACTCTCTACTTCTTGCAGATTCTTCTCCCTTAGCGACACACTACCCGAGCAGGGTTCCACTACAATGCATTGCTCTTTGTCACTCTTACTTTCTTTCTTGAGCCTCTCGTCAGCACTCAGTCTTTTTAATTCATCTGCAGAAGTTTGTGCTGATAAGGTCTCATTCATGGTGGCTGTTGCTTTCTCAAATTTAGGACTGCACGGAGTAAGGACAGAGCCACCACCCTGTGATGGTGCAGAAAGGACAGCTGGGGTTAAATCCAAGAAAGGGAAGCCTGGGGTGCAAGAGACCAGCTCACTGTCACCCAGTGTTTCTAGAGGCATGGAACAAATTGAGGTTGATAAGAGGACACTGCAAGGCACTTCTTTAGAAGGAAACTGTGGATCAACCTCTTTTATTTGGCAGTCTGTAGACCTTGAAGCCCCCAACTCCTCACAAGGATCTAAGTAAGGTTTGAGATCACTGGAAGTCTGTGTCCTCGGCTCTTTGGAAGGCAATGGAGATATATTTACTGGATGTAGGTTATCTAATGTATGTTGTGTGTTTGGATGGGGCACCGAATCCTTATCAACGTGTTTCACATCAACCTCACAAGGACCCATGAGATCAGCCTGTCTCCTTTTCTGTGAAAGGTTTAGAGAAAACTCTTTTTGGATAGAGGCTAGTTCTTGACTTTCCCTGGTCTGGGAGACTCGGGATAGAAGCTCTACTGAAGGTGCAGGATAAGAGTTGTACTCTTGGTTCGGTGTATTTGTCATTCCAACGCAAAGGATTCCTTGAGAAGCTGTTTGGTCAGATGGCCCTAGATATGATTTTTCATCATATAAAGTGCATGCACTGGATTTTATGGTGAGGACACATGAATTTGGCACATCGTTGGTGGCCTGAAAGGCAGTAGAATGATCTGTACATGGTAGTGTTGTATTATCAAGTCTTGTTCTACCAGTTGGAGTGGACGGTAGAGGGGCAACGGGTTCCAGTCGCCTTACAGACTTCAGCTTTTCAAGCTTTAGGAGGCCAAAATCCTCATCGGGCAACTGAAAATCTTTGTTTTCTAAATAGGACAACAGCTTTTTCAGGCTCATTCTGCTGCTCAGAGCAGGGAATTGAGAAGATGGAGCAGGGCATAATCTAAGCCTCTCTGGAGTCTGGTTATCTAAGATTGTCAGGGGAAAAAAACAACACATTAAGATAAACCTGCTTAACCTCAAACTACAATTGTGCTACAACAGAGTAAACTAAAATGAGTGTAACTTGTAACCAGTGTCCACCTGGAAAATGTGTAATCTTCAGAACACAGGCACAGTAGCTGACTGGTGTGACCAGGTATCATATTGAAACCTACTGACTTAACAGCAGACGTATAATAGATCCAACAATGACAACTGAAGTGTAAATACTCAGCTAGTCATTACACACATAGTAGTTCAGAAGTACATGTCACACTGTTTATGAGGCAGACCACAAGTAAATAAATGTAGCCCTAGACACATAGCTTGGCCCTTTCCTGCCCCAATCACCAATGTAATTTTGTATGCAGGCAAAGTAACATCCCTTAAATGCATACATAACGTTAGCTACCTTAGAATAGTATGTTATACGGCAGAGGTTACTGCGCAGCACTAGCATCATCGGTCATTTTGGATAAGATGCTTAAAGGGATACTGTCATGGGAAAAAACATATTTTTCAAAATGAATCAGTTAATAGTGCTGCTCCAGCAGAATTATGCACTGAAATCCGTTTCTTAAAAGAGCAACCAGATATTTTTATATTTAATTTTGAAATCTGACTTAGAGTTAGACATATTGTCAATTTCCCAACTGCCTCCAGTCATGTAACTTGTGCTCTGATAAACTTCAGTCACTCTTTACTGCTGCACTGCAAGTTGGAGTGATATCACCCCCTCCTTCCTCCCCCCCCCCCAGCAGCCTTACAACAGAACAATGGGAAGGTAACCAGATATCAGCTCCCTAACACAAGATAACAGCTGCCTGGTAGATCTAAGAATAGCACTCAATAGTAAAATCCATGTCCCACTGTGACTCCTTCAGTTACATTGAGTAGGAGAAACAACAGCCTGCCAGAAAGCAGTTCCATTCGAAGTGCTGCCTCTTTCTGAAAGCACATGACCAGGCAAAATAACCTGAGATGCACCTACACACCAATATTACAACAAAAAAATACACTTGTTGGTTTAGGAATTAAATTTTATATTGTAGAGTGAATTATTTGCAGTGTAAACAGTGTAATTTAGAAATAAAAACTACACCATAAAAATCATGACAAAATCCCTTTAAGATATAACATAAAATCCAGCAACACTCCGTTAAGTTAATCAAATATTTATTTGTCCCACTAGCCAAGCGACGTTTCAAACTTATCAAGCTTGATAAAGGGCTGGAATAGCCCGAAACGTTGTTTGGCTAGTGGCACGAATAAATATTTGATTCACTTATCGAAGTGCTGCTGGATTATATGTTATACTGTGGAAATGTACCTTTGCAGAGAGGAACACAGCCATGCACCCAACGCTTCAACAAGTGGTATAGTGTGAGTGCGGCACTATTATTGACTTTATTAGAATCCCTTTAAGAGTTACCTGGACCAGGAACAGAAAAACCTTAGAGCAGAGCTTCCTAATCCATGAATCCTCATGGATATTCCTGCAAGTCCAGCTTGCAGGTTTATAAGGATGAATTTAGTGAAGAACATGTATTAGCTATTCTGGAGATTTTTGGAACTATAAATAGAGAAGCATAACTGATAAGTTTTGCTAGGAGGGCCCTGATAGATGCTGGATACCACAGTGGAACTTGAACCCAAAAGTCTATTTTAAAGAGGCAAGACCCTGGTTTAAGTAAAACAGCACTGATACAAGCATACTTTGATTTTGATAAATAAAGATATACAGATTAAATGAACAAAATAAACAAACAAAAGAAGCTTACTGATTAGCTCATTGCTTGGTTTCAGTTTTTTTGGCATAATGGAGCCATTTACAAAGTCCTCCATATCATCTGGCACGGAGCAATGAAGAAGACTGTCAATGTTCCTTGATCTTAGACCATATGTATTTTTCTTTTCAGAACTGGGCAGAATATAGGTTTGTTCCGAATTTAAACCTTCTGTCACATGTTGCAGTTCTGTTCTGTTAGCAGCACATGCATGGCTGGTATGCCCATCTAAACTGGGGGTTGCTTGTTCCTCACAATTCTCTTTTTCACTTTGTGAACCATTCCAAAATGGGCTAGTGACTGCGTCAGATTCCATCAAGGAGGCTTTCTTCTTCACATTACATGAGGAGGATACTTGAGGAGTGTCAAGCTTTGGACTGAAATACCTCCCCCTTCGGCCCCGATTTGCTCCACGTTTAATGCTGTTAGGAGTCTGGTAACTGCGTGGTGTTAAACATACAGCATTGGATACAAATTGTGATGCAAAGCAAGCACTGGGTGATGGAGACATATGAATGTTGCCCTCTTCTCCACACACTCTCTCTGACCTTGGTTTCCCTCTTGCCCCTCTTCTGTGGTGGCCAAGCTGGCTGTGAATAACGGCATCAAGGTCCACTTTTCTTTGGCAACTGGACATTCGACGTGTTGTCCTCACATAGTATTCAACAGGGAATAAAAGTCCCTCCACAAGAGTGCATGAGTTCAGTAGGTTGTTGTCCTTCTCAGTGTTTGTGGTTGCATCCTGGATGTTGTTTACTTGGTTTATAAGATTCTGTTCATCTGAACACAAAGGAGTTGGTATGTGTGTAATAGGTTGTGTGTGCACTTGTTGCGACGCAATCACAAGATCACAACTTGTTTGGTCCTTCTGAGCCAACATATTGTTTTGTTCCATGTAAGAAGACAGCGGCAATTCCCTTGATTTGTCTATCCCAGCAGATAATGAGGGTTCCCTTGTTTTGTCTCTCTGAGGATACAGCAATGGTCCATTTGCTTTGTCCATACTAGGAGATAATGCAGACTGATTAGTTCTACTGATATTAAGAGACAGGGATAGTTCTGTCATTTTGTCTGTACTTGGAGAAAGTGGGGGTGTCCTTGTTTTTTCTGTATTATGAGATAATGAGAGTTTTCTTGTCTTGTCCATACAAAGAAACAGCGAAGGTTTCCTTATTTTGCCCAAGCAAGACAATGAGTGTTCCTTTATTTTGTCTAAACCAGGAGACAGGGGAGGTTCTTGTGTTTTGTCTATACTAGCAGACATTGATAATTCTCCTATATTGTCCATGCAGTTGAGCAGTTGTCTGCTTTGTTCTGTTACAGTGTCATCTGAAAGAGTTTCATAGGTTGAGGTATGGCCAACTTCAGTGAAGCTTGACTTGACCTGTATTTTATTGTCATTGCATTGTTTTCTGATAACTGGAGACGTGCCTACACAGCCCAGAAATAACTCTTTAATATTCCCAGGGTCCTGTGTTTCAGGGTTTACATTTTCTGCACCAAAATCAGGACCTGTTGCGTTACCATGCAGATTTATATCATTTTGCTCTTTGGGATGCTTTCCATTCTTCTTGAACACCGCTGACCCACAATCACTCACATCCATCACTTTACCCTGTAATCCATCTGCATCTTTCAGTGCATCGCTAAGCAAAGAGCTATCAGAGAATGACTGATCTTCAAAACACTTCTTTACTGGTCTTCTTAGCGTCAATCTGCTTCGCTGAATCATGGTGTCATTAGCCTGCCCCATATTCTGAGCCTCTTCTGTGGCATCAAGCTCCTTCCTGCTTCTTCCACTCCTAGCACAATATGGGGAGCTGCCATCAGCACAAAGAATTTCTGGTTTGGGGTTAAATATAACACATGGTTTCCTCTCTTTGTCTGATCCGGGCAGTGGCGGAACTACCGGGGGAGCAGATTTACTTGGTGAATCTGCATCCTTGCCAGTAGAGTCAGTGATGTTGCCCAGAGATCCTAAAGAAATAAAGCACAAATATATATTAAATGCCTAAAAAAAGTTTAAATATTTTTAGTTATAAGTCCAGGAACTCAGTCTCTAACACATGCTACATTTAACCCAAAGCAGCCTTCAAAGCGTAACTGCTTATTAGTTGCCAACGCTTGCAGCACTGGGCCATATTTGGCCATTGTTTATAATTAAGCCCAGCTAGAGCTGTTTGCAGTACTCCTGCATGAAGATGCACCATGGCAGTTAGAAAGGGAAAAAAATATCATTAATTTTGGCTCATGCACCAGCATGCAGGACATTGTGCAACAAAGGCAATCACCACTCCTACTCCATAGCCTCCCTCCCACCGTTGTGCTTTAGCTACCATCTTCCTTAATAGTATGCAGCTGTATGTGGCACCTTTGTTACAGGGTTCGGCTGCTTCTTGGCTAAGCAAACGGTTGTTCTCTGCAATAGTCTTTTGAATGTGTGTTTTCACTTGCTCGGCTCTCTGGGATCGCTGTTAAAGAGAAACAAACATACTTCACATATCCAAAAAAAAAAGAAAATAGACACTAATTCTAGAGATAATGTTGCCTGAAGGAAAGTGGAATGTTACCAAATCCACTGCTACATTATACACGGTATACATTGGTTAGCTGTTAGGATATATAAAGCAACCTGTGCCATTTTTTGACTACTGTGGCGTCACATTTGTGGTGGTGTCTCACAAGTTTAAATCTAAGTGATGAGGGTAGCAGGAAGAAATATTCTCAAACTAATTAGCACCGCCCCTTGCTCCCACATCCATTGCACTTCTGTCACTTAAATGCCACAACATATGTGAGACAAAACTCTCAGTTTGCATTAAAACAGCTTAAAACAGGCCACATGGGCTAAAGCAGGAACAGTTCAGTGTTCAAGTAACAACAGAGTAATTAGATAGTATGTGCAAAATAAAAAATGTATCTAATATAGTTAGTTAGCCAAAAATGTAATGTATAAAGGCTGGAGTGACTGGATGTGTAACATAATAGCCAGAACACTACTTCCTGCTTTTCAGCTCTCTAACTCTGAGTTAGTCAGTGACTTGAAGGGGGGCCACATGGTACATATCTGTTTAGTATATCATGTTTAGTGGCATATCTGTGCCCCCCCCTCAAGTCTCTGATTGGTTACTGCCCGGTCAGTGTAAACCAAGAGAGCTGAAAAGCAGGAAGTAGTGTTCTGGCTATTATGTTACACATCCAGTCACTCCAGCCTTTATACATTTTACATTTTTGCCTAACTAACTATATTATAAACATTTTTTATTTTGCACAGCCGATCTATTTACCCAGTTTTTATTCTTACACTGAACAATTCCTTTAAGTGAGTCTGCATGGGCTTTATACTTTATAGGCTAATATATCTCTAATTTTGGTAATTAGAGGATGAGGTTGCATTAGTAGCACAATATTTAGTGGATAATGTACCCTCTACTGTAATTTATAAAGATATTTTAAAATCAAGATGTGTTAAAATCCCATATCAAAGCATGATGCTTCTGACAGGTCATGGGGTTCCAATGTGACTTTTAAAGAGGTTGTTCACTTTCCAACACTTCTTTCAGTTCAGTTGGTTTCAGACAGTTCACCAGAAATAAAGACTTTTTCCGATTAGTTTCTATTTTCTATGTGTGACTATTTTTCTGATATTGAAGTGTAAGTCTACTTTTTTACTTTTCTAAAGCATCTCTGGGAGGGAGGGGGGTCGCAGACCCTCTAAACCAGGGGTCCCCAACCTTTTCTACCCATGAGCCACACTTAAATGTAAAATAAGTAGGGATGCACCAAATCCAGTATTCGGTTCGGGATTCGGCCAGGATTCTGCCTTTTTCAGCAGGATTCAGATTCGGCCAAATCCTTTTGCCCGGCTGAACGGAATCCTAATTTGCATATGTAAATTAGGGGCGTGGAGGGAAATCACGTGACTTTTTGTCACATAATAAGGAAGTAAAACATGTTTTCCCCTTCCCACCCCTAATTTGCATAAGCAAATTAGGGTTCGGTATTCGGCCGAATCTTTTGCAAAGGATTTGGCCGATTCCAAAAAAGTGGATTTGGTGCATCCCTAAAAATAAGTTAGAGAGCAACATAATCATGCAAGAAATTCCTAGGGGTGCGAAATATGGAAGGTTATTGGCAATTGGTAGCCCTTATGTGGCCTTGCAGCCTACAGGAGCCTCTGTTTGGCAGCACATGGTTTTTGTACAACTAAAACTTGCCTTCAAGCCAGGCATTTAAAAATAAGCACCAGTTTTGAGCCCACTGGGAGCAACATCCAAGGGGTCGGAGAGCAACATGTTGCTCATGAGCCGCTGGTTGGGGATTACTGCTCTAAACTGTTCTAATTTGGTACATTTAGTTGATACATTTCTTATTTTTGTCCCTGCTGAGCAGAATCTCTGAGTTTCATTACAGGCAGCTGTTAGAATTGATACAATAGTTGCTAATAATATTCCACAGATACTGCTGAGAAATGGATCAACTAAATGTTGTAAAATTGTAACAGTTCAGAAACTACTGAGCTGCCAGACTCAAACACCAGAGACAGGGATATTCAACTTTAAACTTAGATTTTGAAAAAACTGTAAAAAAAATAAATAATGGAAAGTAATTGAAAAAAAGTCTTTATTTCTGGGGAGCAACACAACTGAAAAAGTATTTGAAAGGTGAACAACCCCTTCAATATACTCATATTTTACAACTGGGGCTCCATCAAATTTTTTATAATACACAAATTCCAGCGAGCCGCGTGATACTATTAATATCACTTTGCACTGTTTAAAAGGATATCAGTTACAGGATATTCACGACTGCTGTGTATTATAAGATATTAACCCTTTAAAAGGCTCATACCTACCCTCAAACGGTTAAATGTTCTCTTGTATTCTTTTTTTAATAGGCAAAGCTTTTCTTTTATCTGAAAAAAAAAACAACAACAACAAAGGAAAACAAAAATGAAGGAGGAGATTTCGTTTTCACCACAATTAAATATAATAAACAGAAAACGAATAGGAAATACCGTCTTTTTCTCTTCTGACGTGAGGGATTTAGCATCCACTGGATCTTCCATGGTGGGACACACATCTATACCTGCGATTAAATTAAAGGCAATAAAACGGTTTCAGCGCGTACATGAAACAACATTTTTGCTTACAGGGACAGCACCAAGAATTGAAAAGAAAATGATTATTGACAGCAAAAAAGCCTAGTTTTTGTTTTCACCTGAACTGTAAATACTGAAATCCTTGAAATTCTACATAGTAATTCTATTATGCAGAGTAGGACACCGCTTCAAGACCGACTATGATAACCTCTGCTACTAAAATGTGATTGTTATTATTTGTATGATCAATGGAAGCGCTTCCGAAGCAACAAAACTATTTTTCCACGATGAGCAGAATAACGGGTGGTGTGAGAACCCTTCATCGCCTGTGTCCCCTATAGTGAAAAAGTTGTGGGAGGAACTGTATTTATTGTATAGCACTGATGTATGTATGCATTTACATGCCTTGTGGTTTTAAATGAAAGGGACATTACAAATACAGGCGATTAATATGAATTTTCTTTGGTGTCATGGGCTCTTTTAAAATACACTCTACATTAAAGTGATACTATTGTGGACATTTAGGATTTCTCCCTGCTCAGCCATGTGTCCTCTTGCTTCGACAGCGCAGTATTCATGAGGGGTGGGGAGACAGGCATCCAATAAGAGCCCTTACATATTATAGGGGGGCTCTCTAACTATACACCAAAGCCATATTTAAAGGAACATCACCCTGTTTTTTTTGCACGACTAAATTTTCCAGTATACATTCATTACAAAAAATGTGCCGCTTTTATTTGTGACTGTAACTGCTATTGCAAGTAGGGATGGGCGAATTTGACCTGTTTCGCTTCGCCAAAAATTTGCCGCCGGCGAAATGTCGCAGACGCCAAAGTCTATGGGCGTCAAAAAAATTTTGCCGAGCGGCGAAACTGTTTTGACGCGCATCTTTTTTTTTTGACGCACGCCGCCATACAAGTCTATGGGCGTCATTTTTTTGGCAAAACGAGGCGAAAAAATTCGCCCATCCCTAATTGCAAGCAGTTAAAGGCTTCTGGAACAATGCAGCAGAAGCTAAAGGGGAGGTTAACCTTAAACCCCGGGCCGCTGCTCCTATCAGCAGAAAACTGGGGTTATTCCAACGAGCACCACGGAGGATCCTCTTCTGGCTTCTTCTTTCATAAAATTTCCCGGGGCAGACGCTTGCACAGTAGAACAAATTTTTAGTTAAAGTTCGGTTTTTCACTCTAACGCATGAAGAAAGAAGAATCTGGAAGAGAATCACTCCATGGTTTTCTGCTGATAGGAGCACCAGCCCAGGGTTTCAAGTAAGTCAATACAATCACTTGGGGGTGCCTTACATTTTGCACCCCAAGTGCTAAATGACTTTCCTTCTCCTTTAAAGTTAACTTTTAGGCCTTTAAACTTTTTAAGGCCTTTTTAGCCTTCATTTTTTATTTGTCATACTGTTTGAATTACTTGCTCTCTTCTACTGACCCTTTCCAGCTTTCTAATGGGGGTCACCAGTGTAAAAATCCAAATGCTCTGCAAGGCTACAAATGTATTGTTATTGTCACTTTTTATTACTCAACTTTCTGTTCAGGCCTCTCCTATTTATATTCCAGTCTCTTATTCTAATCAGTGCATGGTTGCTAGGGTAATTTGGACCCAAGCAACCAGACAAAACAACTAAAAAACTACAAATAATAAAAAATGAAAACCAATTGCAAATTGTCTCAGGATATCACTCTCTGCATCAAACTAATGTTAATTTAAGGGTGAACAACCCCCTGAAAGCAGCCTTTGATTACCCATTTCTCCTCTTTGGTTCTGACTCTTGTAGCAAAAGTAATTTCTCAGCCAGATCTCTTAAAGGGGAAGTTCACCTTTAACTTAACTTTTAGTATGTTAGAGAATGAACACTAAAAAATAACTTTTTAATTGGTCTTCATTGTTTATTTTTTTTTTTCGTTTTTGAATTATTCGGCTTCTTCTTTTGACTCTTTGCAGCTTTCAAATGGGGGTCACTGACCACATCTAAAAAATAAATGCTCTGTAAAAGTTAAAGCAGCCTTTGATTATCCTTTTCTCCTCTTTGGTTCTGACTCTTGTAGCAAAAGTCATTTCTCAGCCATAACTCTTAAAGGGGAAGTTCACCTTGAAGTTAACTTTCAGTATGTTAGAGAATGAACAATTCTAAATAACTTTTTGATTTTTTAGTTTTCGAATTATTTGCCTTCTTCTTTTAAGTCTTTGTAGCTTTCAAATGGGGGTCACTGACCCCATCTAAAAACAATTGCTTTATAAGGCTACACATTTATTGTTATTGCTACTTTTGTTATTACTCATCTTTCTAATAAGGCCTCTCCTATTTCAGTCTCTTATGCAAATCAATGCATAGTTGCTAGGGTCATTCCGACCCTAGCAACTGGATTGATGAAATTGCTAAGTAAAAAGCTAAATAACTCAAAAGTTGTTGACCTTTGAGTTAACTTTTAGTATGATGTAGAGAGGGATATTCGGAGACAAGTTGCAATTAAATTTCATTGTGGTTTTTGAGTTATTTTGAGTTTTTTTCAGCAGCGCTTCACTTTGCAATTTCAGCAATCCACTTGCTAAGGTCTAAATTACCCTAGCAACCATTGATTTGCATAAGAGACTGGAATAGAGAGGGGCTGAATAGAAGGATGAGTAATAAAAAAAAGTAGCAATAACAATAAATGTGTAGCCTTACAGAGCAATTGTTTTTAGATGGGGTCAGCGACCCCCATTTGAAAGATACAAAGACTTAAAAGAAAAAGGCAAATAATTCAGAAAATAAAAAATAAATAAACCATGAAGACCAATCAAAAAGTTATTTATAATTGTTCTCTAACACACTAAAAGTTAACTTCCCCTTTAAGAGCTCTGACTGAGAAATGACTTTTGCTACAAGAGTCAGAACCAAAGAGGAGAAAAGGATAATCAAAGGCTGCTTTTCAATTGTAACAAGTAACTTTACATTCGTGTAATGAATACAGGGAAGTTGCTTAGAATGGCATTTTCTTTCGTGATAAATAAACAGTTTAAGGGTGGAGTTCCCCTTTAAAAAAAAAATAAGTTGTGCATAAATGTAATTATTTGACTGAGCACCCGGCATTGGACTCACCCTCTTCCTCTGTCTGTGCCCCATTCACACGTACAAGCCCCTAGGCATCCATTCCAGACTTCCGGAAGTGCAACTCTCGGGCACACTGTGTGACAGGAGATCATGTGACCTGTCCGCTCTCGGCTCTCCCCGCGCACCGGAAGTGACGCCGGAGTGAAGGGACCATGGAGCTGAGTGAGCTGCTGTATAACAAGTCGGAGTATATAGAGACCGTAAGTAACAGTTGTCATTCAGTCGCTTCGTTATATGGGAATGGATAGTGTGAGTGCTGAGAGGTGTCACTCTGTATCCTGGCTGTGTTTGTTCTTTCCGCCCAGGACTCGGCACATTACGGCTGGGAGGAGGAGGAGGAGGGGATATGAGCAGGATCCCCTGTATCCCGGATGATTTTGTGGCTAAACCGGAGTCCTATGAACAGATGTGTTGCAGTTACATTATATTTCGCAGCTCTCCCAGCTTCACTGCAATGCCACGTCCCGCCTCTTCTCCTTTCAGATTGTGTCTGTAGTATCCCTGGGTGTGTCTAGATTGTGTGTGTGTGTGTAACTGTGTGTGTGCGCATAAGGGTGGTTCACCTTTAAAGACATAATGTTATTGGAAAACATGTTTTTTTTTTTCAAAATGCCTCAGTTAATAGTGCTGCTCCAGCAGAATTCTGCACTGAAATCCATTTTACAAAAGAGCAAACAGATTTTTTTATATTCAATTTTGAAATCTGACATGGGGCTAGACGTTTTGTCAATTTCCCAGCTGCCTCCAGTCATGTGACTTGTGCCCTGATAAACTTCAATCACTCTTTACTGCTGTACTGCAAGTGATATCACCTCTCCCTTTCCCCCCATCAGCCTAACAACAGAACAATGGGAAGGTAACCAGATAACAGCTCCCTAACACAAGATAACAGCTGCCTGGTAGATCTAAGAACAACACTCAGTAGTAAAAGCCAAGTCCCACTGAGACTGATTCAGTTACATTAAAGGAGAAGGAAAGGTTAAAACTAAATAAGCCTTATCAGAAAGGTCCATCTAAATATACCAGTAAACCCCCTAAGTAATGTTGCTCTGAGTCCCCTGTCAAAAGAAACACTGCATTTCTTTTCTTCTATTGTGTACACATGGGCTTCTGTATCAGACTTCCTGCCTTCAGCTTAAACCTAATTGCCCTGGGCATGAGCATGCTCAGTTTGCTCCTCTCCTCTCCCCCCACCCCTCCCTTCTCTACTGTAATCTGAGCCCAGAGCAGGGAGAGACTCAGGCAGGAAGTGATGTCACACCACATTAATACTGCAGCTCCTAGTCTAAACAAACAGAGAGTTTCTAGAGCTTTTTACTCAGGTATGGTAAAATATTCTACATAATAAATATAGCTTTCTAGCTTGCACTATTGCATCTAATCTATTGGCAATAAAATGCCTCCGTAGCTTTCCTTCTCCTTTAAGTAGGTGAAATAACAGCCTGCCAGAAAGTAGTTCCATCCTAAAGTGCATGCACAAATCATATGACCAGGGGCAGCTGGGAAACTGACAAAATGTCTAGCCCCATGTCAGATTTCAAAATTGAATATAAAAAAATCTGGTTGCTCTTTTGAGAATTGGATTTCAGTGCAGGAGTCTGCTGGAGAAGCACTATTAACTGATGTGTTTTGAAAAAAACATGTTTTCCCTTTAAGGTAACTTTTATTATGTTGTAGAATGCCCAGTTCTAAGCAACTTTTCAATTGGTCTTCATTATTTATGTTTTATTTGCCCTTTTCTTCTGACTCTTTGCAGCTTTCAAATGCGGGTCGCTGACCCCTTCTAAAAAGCAAATGCTCTGTAAGGCTACAAATGTATCGTTATTGCTACTTTTTATTACTCCTCTTTCTATACAGACCCTCTCCTATTCATATTCCAGTGTCGTGTACAGATTGATGCATGGTTGCTAGGGGAATTTGGACCCTAGCAACCCGATTGCTTACAATGCAAATGTAAGAACTACTGAATGAAAAGCTAAATATCTCAATAAAAACCCACAAATAATAGAAAATGAAAACCAAATGCAAATTGTCTCAGAATATCATTCTCTATCATACTAAGCAGATTTATCAAGGGTCGAATTGAAAATTCGAAGTAAAAAAATTTGGAATTTCAAGCTATTTTTGTGTACCTCGACTATGGAATAGTCAAAAATTGATTCGAATTTGAAGAAAATTTGAATATCGAAATTTATCATGTACTATCTCTTCAACTGTTCGCCATCTATAACCTGCCGAACTGCTGTTTTAGCCTATGGGGGACCTCCTAGAACCTACTTGGAATCAATTGGTGGACTTTGAAAAAAGTTTTTTTTTTTTTTTAAATACTTCAAATCGAATTCGATCGAATACGATCTTCGTTCGATTTGAACGATCGAATACAGCCTATTCACCCGCAAAAAAAAACCTTTGATTTTTTAAATAATTGTTTTTTTTTTTTTATTTCAATTTCAAAGTTACGGGAGTTCAAAAAAAACTCTACTCTTGATAACTCTGCCCCTAAAAGTTATATCAAAGGTGAATATCCTCTTTAAAGGGGTGAGTCACCTTTAAGTTAACTTTTAGTATGTTATAGAATGGCCAGTTCTCAGCAGCATTTCAATTGGTCTTCATTATTTATGTTTTATAATTTTGTAATGATTTGCCTTTTTCTTTTTGACTCTTTGTAGCTTTCAAATGGGTCACCGACCCCATATAAAAACAAATGTTCTGTAAGGCTACAGATTTATTGTTACTGTTTATTCCTAGGCCTCTCCTATTCATATTCCAGTCTCTTATTCAAATCAATGCATGGTTGCTAGGGGAATTTGGACCCTAACAAGCAGATTGCTGAAATTGCAAACTGGAGAGCTGCTGAATAAAAAGCTAAATAACTCAAACGCCACAAATAATAAAAAATGAAACCCAATTGCAAATTGTCTCAGAATATCACTCTCTACATCATACTAAAAGTTAACGGAGAGATGAACAACCCCTTTTAGGGCATCTGAAGTTCACAGGTTGCTCACATCTGCTCTGCTTTAGTCGGTTGAATTCTGGGGTGTCCAGCCTGCAGTCCTCTAGATGTGGAATTCATTCCGGAGAAAGAAAGAGGCCGCTATGATGTTCTTTTGCTTAGGAAAAAAATTAGAAACCTTTCTCAAATCTTTCCTAAGCAGAAGAACATCAGAACAGCCTCTTTCTTTCTCCTGACAACTTCCTTGACTACTTGGTGGTCAGACTGGTCAGAAACTGACCAGCAGGTGGCGCTGTTGTAACAAAATTCATTCACATTAACAGTACATGTATCCCTTAAAGGGATACTGTCATGGGAAAAAAACATTTTTTCAAAATGAATCAGTTAATAGTGCTGCTCCAGCAGAATTCTGCACTGAAATCCATTCCTCAAAAGAGCAAACAGATTTTTTTTAATTCAATTTTGAAATCTGACATGGGGCTAGACATATTGTCAATTTCCCAGCTGCCCCAAGTCATGTGACTTGTGCTCTGATAAACTTCAATCACTCTTTACTGCTGTACTGCAAGTTGGAGTGATATCATCCCCCTCCCTTTCCCCCCCAGCAGCCAAACAAAAGAACAATGGGAAGGTAACCAGATAACAGCTCACTAACACAAGATAACAGCTACCTAGATAGATAAAACCCCATGTCCCACTGAGACACATTCAGTTACATTGAGAAGGAAAAACAGCAGCCTGCCAAAAAGCATTTCTCTCCTAAAGTGCAGGCACAAGTCACATGACCAGGGGCAGCTGGGAAATTGACAAAATGTCTAGCCCCATGTCAGATTTCAAAATTAAATATAAAAAAATCTGTTTGCTCTTTTGAGAAATGGATTTCAGTGCAGAATTCTGCTGGAACAGCACTATTAACTGATTCATTTTGGAAAAAAAAAAATCTTTCCCATGACAGTATCCCTTTAATCTTGGGAAAAGAAGAAAATAAATAATGAATGTAAATTGCAAAAGTGCATAGAATAGCACTCTGATCAATTTTATATTGACTTGTTTTAAAGGTTTACTTGTGCTGTAATATTCTGTGCAGAAATGGCACTTTATCATTGGCACAATTAATCTATAAACTCTGCAGATAAACAAGAATCCCTATACAGAATCCACTACACCAGTATAGATGTATACTGACTATTTATTGTGAAACTAAATATATAATAGGGATGCACCGAATCCACTATTTTGTATTTGGCCGAACCCCCGAATCCTTTGTGAAAGAATCGGCCGCATATGGAATTCAGCGAGGAGGAGGGAAAAAGAGAGCACTGCTAGACATGTTTTTTTACTTCCTTATTTTTTGACAAAAAGTCACATGATTTTAAGGATTCAGATTCAGTTCAGCCAGGCACAAGGATTCATACAAATCCTCCTGAAATTGTCCGAATACCGAATCGAATCCTGGATTCGGTGCATCCCTAACTAATAGCTGGGGTACATTTTCACTTTAATGCGGTGCATTGCAGATATTAGTGTTTTGAAGAAATAGGGCAGAGTCTTCCACCCCAGAGCAGATTTAGGAACGCTTGTGGTCATGATCAAAGTATTGCATTAATATCAAGCCTGATACTTTAAGGCTGTTGCCAGATACAGGTTCTAGTGGTGGATTCTGGGAGTAGTTTTATACAACAGCTGAATGTGTGGAAGATGTGTAAATAAATATATATATTTCTCTGTGATCTGATCTGTGAAAGTTGCATTGAGACTCCCCTGGGGCAGGGACTGATATGAATGATGTAGAATCTCTTTAAAGTCTTATGGAATATGCCAGTGCTATGTAAATAGTAGGATGAAAATAATAATATACAGTGCCTGCATTATGGGTGCAGTTACAAGCCATCTAAATTTTGTATTTTTCGCCAGGCATCCGGGAATAAAGTGAGCCGTCAGTCTGTCCTGTGCGGCAGCCAGAACATTGTACTAAATGGAAAGGTAGGTAATAGGACCACTGGATATAACAAAAGATATATCACGGTTCAGCATGTCATTGACAATATAGGATATGTTTAGTGTTACAATAGTGACGAGGAGGTAAATTAAATATTACTGAAGCTTAGTTTACATTTTGATATATGATAATTATTACAAGTTGCAGCGAACAGATACATTGAAAGTAGAGTAACCCCAGGTATCTATGATTTTCCTCCAGTACGAGGTAATCTTGCTGCAACTCCACATGATGTGAATAAAAGTCCCTTTGTCTAGAGCACATCTGGTACAGAGGTCTGGGGTGTCGGCATTAATGTGTTGAAGTCTGGCTGGGGTGTAATAGGTTCTGTGCACAATGTATAGCTGGATTACAAGTAGCCTGTAGTTAGGGGATACTAGTTGGACTGATTCTTGCACTTCTTGCCAATCCTTGTCCAGGACAGTGGCCACATCAGATTCCCATTTGTGATGTAGCCCTTCCAAATTATTACAGTGTACATCTTGCTGTAGCCTGGTGTACAACATAGTAATTAGGTCTTTAATGTGACCCCTGGTAATATATATCAGGAAGGGGTGAGTAGTAAGTGAGAGGTTGTGGTGATAGGTCAATGAATGGTCCATGAGCATCCTGTTATCCTCCCAAAGGATTGTAGGGAAAGCCAGGGTGTAGGTTACAGAGACAACTGGACAGTCTTTATTAAAGGGACAGTATTCTCTAAAAATAATGCTTGTGTCTGAAGACTGTGTTGAGTAAAGCAGAGTAGCTGGGTATATTGATTTAGATAAAGTCACTATCACGTCACTATACAAGTAGCAGACCCAAACTACAATTCCCAGCATTCCTCATTCAGTTGAGCTGGTATAAGATTGCTGGGAATTTTATGTAACTTAAAAAATATTCCCAAAGCATGCTTATAAGTTACAAAATACAAGTTTATTACATATTATAAAAAGTTCAGAGATTGCCTATGCTATGTGCTAGGTAAGCATGAAACGCGTTAGGCGCCATGAGGGGATTGTTTGACTTTTTATAATATGTTATAAACTTGTATTTTTTAACTCATAAGCATGCTTTGGGAATATTTAGTTACATAGTTATACCTCTGTTTGGCCACTAGAGGATTCCAGCAGGCTATAACAATATTCACTATGCTCTGGTTCCAAGGTAATTAAACACATTTGCTGGGAATTTTAGTTGACATGGTGTGCTGCAAATTGTAACATGAAGTACATAGAGATGGAGAACCAGCAGTTTGGTTGATAGACTATAGACATGAGTGTTCCAGGTTCTCCCAAACAAACTGTGACCTTTTCTTCTTCTCTTGCAGACAATCGTTATGAATGACTGTATTATACGGGGCGATTTGGCCAATGTTCGAGTGGGACGTCACTGTGTCATCAAAAGCCGCAGTGTGATCAGGCCTCCCTTTAAGAAATTTAGCAAAGGGTGAGTTATCTGTAATTTGAGTAGCCATAATTACAGTAGCCATAATGAGTCCCAGTAGGCATGCCTTGCCACACCTTAAATACACCAAGCCCCGCCTCTTCCATGGGAATTCCTGCCTCATTCTTGCCTGTTCAAAAATTACAATATAGATAAGAGGAGACAAAATAATAGTAATGCAGTAGCAAAATTAGTTACAAAAGTAAAAAAAATCTTTTAGGACATCTACAGCCTAATGGCTTTCATGCCAAATAGGCACTTACTCAGGAGCCTATGAGTAAGTGCCCATTTGGCAGGAAATGTGTTATAATGGGCACTTGCCAAAAAAATGTGCAATATACCAAAAACTTAAGTAATCCTTTTGCCATGAGATTGTAGGACCTTTTGAGTTTAAGCAAAGATTGTAGGACCTTTTGAGTTTAAGCAACAATTGTAGGACCTTTTGAGTTCAAGCAACGATTGTAGGACCTTTTAAATTCAAGCAACGATTGTAGGACCTTTTAAATTCAAGCAACGATTGTAGGACCTTTTGAGTTCAAGCAACGATTGTAGGACCTTTTGAGTTCAAGCAACGATTGTAGGACCTTTTGAGTTCAAGCAACGAATGTAGGACCTTTTGAGTTCAAGCAACAATTGTAGGACCTTTTAAATTCAAGCAACGATTGTAGGACCTTTTGAGTTCAAGCAACGAATGTAGGACCTTTTGAGTTCAAGCAACGATTGTAGGACCTTTTGAGTTCAAGCAACGATTGTAGGACCCTTTGAGTTCAAGCAACGATTGTAGGACCTTTTGAGTTCAAGCAACTATTGTAAGACATTTTGAGTTAATGCGACGATTGTAGGACCTTTTGAGTTCAAGCAACGATTGTAGGATCTTTTGAGTTCAAGCAACCATTGTAGGACCTTTTGAGTTCAAGCAACTATTGTAGGACATTTTGAGTTCATGCAACTATTGTAGCACATTTTGAGTTCATGCAACGATTGTAGGACCTTTTAAATTCAAGCAACGATTGTAGGACCTTTTGAGTTCAAGCAACGAATGTAGGACCTTTTGAGTTCAAGCAACGAATGTAGGACCCTTTGAGTTCAAGCAACTATTGTAAGACATTTTGAGTTCATGCGACAATTGTAGGCCTTTTGAGTTCAAGCAACGATTGTAGGACTTTTTGAGTTCAAGCAACTATTGTAGGACATTTTGAGTTCAAGCAACGATTGTAGGACCTTTTGAGTTCAAGCAACGATTGTAGGACCTTTTGGGTTCAAGTCTCTCTTTAAAGGTCTAGGATAGCAAAATTATTTTAACCCAAAACTGACCCTATCTTCAAGCTGGGCTACCAGATTCCCAATATCTAGGAGAGCAATTCGTAATAGTCCCCAAATCTCATGCTACCTGATCTTTATGCTAGCCACCTCTCCAATTTATCTAGCAGCCCCCACATTTTGGGAATCATTGGGTTAAAGGTATACCATGCAATTTGTTTTATAACCAAACACCTAATAGTGCATCTGTTCTTGGACACCTGCTGCCCTAGTATTCAAGTTACATTATGTAAATCTTGGTGCTGGTGCAGCTTGCCGTAATTGCTGATATTATAGCCAGCTCTTCAAATAGGTTTTTTTATGTAACAAATAAGTGCATGTTGCAAGGCCCAGCTTATTTATGTGCAGCTAAAATGTTGTCATTTTGTTATATGTTCTGGTACAATCAGACAAAAAAATGTTCTTGGGGTAAGTGGGCTGGAAATGAAGATCCTTTGTCAGAATAATTATACTGGGGATCTAAACTGGGTTGGATTGTACATGTGCTGAGAAATCATGCTGTACAGCAGATTCATGTGATATTGATACACATGACATAATACTGGGGTTTTATAAATCAGTCGTCATGTGTTAAAGGGACATAATCATCAAAATATAATCCTTGTTGCCTGAGACCCTTTAGGAGTGTCTACTTTCTTGTTATGGGAGTTTTAACCAAGAGGACAGAACCTCACCATCGGTAGCTCTAGGGTTGCAAATAGCCACTGATTGATGGAGCACATATTAGTTTAAAAGCCAAGTATATGCATTTGTACTTAAAGGAGAAGGAAATGTTAACCAAGTAAGCTTTATCAGAAAGGTCTATATAAATACACAAGTAATCCTCAAAGTAGTGTTGCTCTGAGTCCTCTGACAAAAGAAACACATAATTTCTTTCCTTCTATTATGTACACATAGGCTTCTGCATCAGACTTCCTTCTGAGCATGCTCAGTTTGCTCCCCTATCCATCCTCCCCTCCCTGCTGTAATCTGAGCCCAGTCACAACAAGCTAATATGGCAGCTGCTATCCTAAACAAACAGAGAGAGCTTCTAGAGCTGTATGGTAAAGCATTCTACAGAATAAATATAGTGTTCTAGCTTGCACTATTGCGGCTAATCTATTGGCAATAAAATGCCTCAGTAACTTTCCTTCTTCTAACAAGATATTTGGTTTAATTTTGCCTAAGATTCCAGCAGCATAATCTCCCTCTGGAAGATACTCAACCACTACCTGACTCTAGTCTGTTCTAAATGTAACAATGGTCTACTCAACTGTGGGTACCATATTGACTTTTTTTTCCCTCTCATAAGGTTTAGGCTATTTGCACACAGGGACATTTTCTTTGCCATCCTATTCCAGCTGGCAAACAATCCCCGCCTCCCATTGACTGAAGTAGGAACCACCTGACACCACTTGTACAGTCTCTAATACACAATTTTCAGGCCAAGACCCACAGAGGGTTCCCATTGAGGTCAATGGAAGCCCAAAGGGAAGGTTTCAGGTGCTGGTGTATTTCAGCAAATTCCCCACGTACCACCTCCTTTAATGTTATCCCATTTGTCTCAAAGCAGGTGCTTATTGTTAAAGGCATTCTGTCATGGTTTTTATGATGTAGTTTTTACAGTATTTCTAAATGACACTGTTTACACTGTAAATAATTCACTCTACAATATAAAATTTCATTCCTGAACCAGCAAGTGTATTTTTTTTAGTTATAATATTGGTGTGTAGGTGCATCTCAGGTCATTTTGCCTGATCATGTGCTTTCAGAAAGAGCCAGCACTTTAGGATGGAACTGCTTTCTGGCAGGCTGTTGTTTCTCCTACTCAATGAATGTGTCTCAGTTGGACCTGGATTTTACTATGAGTGCTGTTCTTAGATCTACCAGGCAGCTGTTATCTTGTGCCAGGGAGCTGTTATCTGTTTACCTTCCCATTGTTCTGTTGTTAGGCTGCTGGGGGTGATATCACTTCAACTTGCAGCTCAGCAGTAAAGAGTGACAGGAGTTTATCAGAGCACAAGTCACATGACTGGGGGCAGCTGTGAAACTGCCAATATGTCTAGCCCCATGTCAGATTTCAGAAACAAATAAAACAGTGTCCCTTTAAACTTTATGCTTTAAGGCATAAATTATGTGTGTAGAGTCAAACAGAGCCTCCTGCAGGTGGGCAGGGCACATGGGGCTTCCAAATACCATACCAACATTTAGTTGACTTTTCTTTCTCTTTGTTTATTGCAGTGTGGCATTTTTCCCTTTACACATCGGTGACCACGTCTTCATCGAAGAGGACTGTGTGGTGAATGCAGCGCAGATTGGCTCGTATGTACACATTGGAAAGAATTGTGTGATTGTGAGTTTAGTGCAAAAAAAGAAAAGTTGCATTGGGTGTTTAATTGCAATTGATAAATGTTGGGTTGTTGGCATCTTAAGAGCCTCCGTGAGCCATTTATGTTTGTATATCTCATCAATACTATCATTACATTTGTCTGAAATGATTTTATTATTGCAGGGCCGTAGATGTGTCTTAAAAGATTGCTGTAAGATTCTGGACAATACCGTGTTACCACCAGAAACCGTCGTTCCTCCCTTCACCATGTTTGCAGGATGTCCGGGTAAGTTAGTACATTAAATAGCTGATATGTGGGATACCAGTGCATTATAGAGCGACTGAACAAATGGAACACAACACGTGATGCTTTACTGCATGTAATTGGCCAAATAGTTTCATAAGTAAATTCTTGCTTACCCATAGAGGGTTATTTACTAAACTCTGAATGCCAAAAACCCCAAAAAATTTTAGTTTTTTTTAGGGATGCACCAAATCCACTATTTTGGATTCGGCTGAACCACTGAATCCTTTGCAAAAGATTCCATTGCATAGGCAAATCAGGGGTGGGAAGGGGAAAACATTTTTTACTTCCTTGTTTTGTGACAAAAAGTCACTAGATTTCCCTCCCCGCTCCTTATTTGCATATGCAAATTCAGTTCCAACGGGCAGGGCAGAATCTGAATCCTGCTGAAAAAGGCCGAATCCCGAACCAAATCCTGGATTCGGTGAATCCCTTGTTTTTTGTTTTTTTTTTTTTACTATAAGATCCAAATTTTTAGTGAAATTTTTTTTTAAATTTTTCGGGATTTATTGTACCGAGTCTGAATCCGAAAATCCGGTATCTCGGACCTGCCGAGCTTACATATAAGTTAATGGTTGAAGTCCCCAAGATATCTTGATCTGTGCTGGATTTCATGCAATAATCAGAAGATATCAGAAACAATTCACTTTTTTCACAATTTTTATCAGGTTTTTTTTTTAAATTGTCGGGAAAATGTATTGATAAATAAGAGGAAAAAACGAGTGCTGATTTGGTCAGAGTATTTAACAGAAATTTGGACTTTGAAAAATGGGCCTCGGGGAGGCAGATAAATCAAGGGTCAAATTTCAATTCATGGGAGTTTTTTAAAACTCCCATGAACTTGAAATCAATCAAAATGTAATAAAAAAAAATAGAATTTTGCAAAGTCGGGAGAATAGGATCAACCCGAAAACTCGAATCGAATTAGATTCAAGTTTTTTTTCTGTGCAAAAAACTTGAATGTCAGGAAAGCGGCAAACAATGCCGAATTGATCCCAGGACGTCTTCCATAGGCTAAAACATCAATTCGGCAGGTTTTAGGTGGCGAATAGTCGAATTTGAATTCTTAAAGGGCCAGTGTATGATAAATCTCAGAAATCGAATAAAATTTTAACCATTCCCTAGACGATTTTGACAGTTTTCGCCATAAAAAATTTTGAGAATTCGAAATTCAAATTTTCACTAAATCTGCCCCTTTAGTGTCTCTTTTCTCGCCCAGTAATACCAGCTCATGGAGTAAAGCTGTAAGAAGTATTGTGGAATATACTGATGTCTTTTTATGGTATCTCTCTCTTTATGGGCTCTGAAAAGACCTTGAGATTTTTTTGCTGAGAGAGTTCTATTTACTGGATTGTTTGTTGTATTTCCCTCCCCTCAGACCATTTGGTCCTTGCTCCTCTTATCATGTTGGGGGGTTATAACACAATAAAAAGGCTAGGGGATGTAATAGGCAAGTTTGGGCTCATCTTTCTTCTCCGTTTCATTAGGTCTGTTTTCTGGAGAACTCCCAGAATGCACTCAAGACCTCATGATCGACGTGACCAAGAATTACTACCAGAAGTTCCTCCCCCTGACACAGATTTAGAAGTCTCTTACTACAGCTTTTTCTTTCTTTTTGTTTTTTTTTAATTTGTTAATATATATATATCTATGTTATGTGCATCCAATTGATGATAACAATGTATGAAATTGTCTCCCTGCAGCTATGTAACACTATGTATTTATTAATGCCCTTCCTCTCAACTATTTGTGACTCGGTTATGAACTGTATTGAACCCGAAGAGCTGGGACATATGTTATGCTTCTCCCAGCCTTAGGAAACCCATGTGAAATGCTCCACTGCCATCCTAGCATTGCACTTTTCATTAAAAAAATAATTGCATTCACTATACAACTGACACTGATCCTTTTGTTTTTTTTATACGCTGGGTGAGATGCTCTTACTTTCTGATTTCCAGCTTTTATGTTGCATCTTCTTCTAAACATTAACTATGTCCACATATGCTTTTAAAGGGTGCATATTCCTTCCCTACATTTCTCTGATGTTTGTCTTATCGTTATCCCACGCTAGATGGTTATCACATAACATCGGATCGTGCCATAGCAGCAGAGGAATGGATATAGTGCTGCTTAGATGTAATGATTAATCCCTCCATTGACAATTGCAAGAACCAACAAATAAAAGAGCAGGTAGGTTCCATTGGAGAATCCTTATATAATAAATAGGGGTGTTGGGTATATCAAGCAGTATTGCTTTAAAAATCCAGCCCTAATAATGTTGCACTACAGCCTCCAGCATTCTTTTACCCTTGATAATATGTATGGGTATGCTAAGACTGTGAATGGTGTAATATCTCTATTATGGGTGGCAAGAGGCTGCTTATAGGTAGGGTTGCCACCTTTTCTGGAAAGAAATACCCGCCTTCCTATATATTTATTTTTTTCCCTGTTCATAACAGTGGGATCAACCGGCATTTTTACCAGCCAGGCCAGTAAAATACCGGCCCGGCCAGTAAAATACCGGCCCGGTGGCAACCCTACTTATAGGGTGTGCAACAAAGACTGGCTATGCTCAGATTCAAACTGGGGCCAGACAGCCTAAAATGCTGCAAGAAAGTCTTCAAAGGTGCACTGCCGGGAGGCGTTATGACTGCATTGTGGCTGAAGGTAGGTGAGTGTCAGCTTCTACTCACCCACTGGGGAACAATGTGTGCAGCTCTGTTTTCACTAAATGGAAGTGTAGTTTATCATATTAGACTTGGCTGCATTAGCCTTAGTGGTGTCATGGGATCTCCATTGCGGTCACATTAGCCGGCCCACACCACAAGAATAATGTGGCAGTAACTATGGTTTTTGGGGGTGACCAGAAGCAACGCTTATTATTGCTGACTGCAGGAAGGGACCCAAGGTAAGTTGCCAAAGGCCCTATGTTTTCTGTTGCCTGTTGATATTTCCTACTGTGTTTTGTTTTGCAGGCTAACACTCAGCAGTAAAGCGATACTATTCCATTGTCCCTAGTCACTGGGTATTAAAATAACACTGCACACACAAGGCCGAATCTGAGTAAAGTCACTTGAATTGCAAAAATCGCAAAAATGAAAATGTAATATTCGCTTCAGCATACTGAAATAAGAAACTAAATACAATTAAATATTCTGTACTGTTTCTGAAATAATCAAGTTTACCTTTACCATCCCTCTCTCAGCATCTTTTTCTCCTCATTCTGTCTTCATTCAGGAGTTGGGTTTCAGATGAATGATCCAATATATCTTTTAGGGGAACTCCTTTTGCCTAGAAGATGTATTAGAGCTCACTCTATTAAAATCACCAGACGACATGTCTCTCTACATGCAGAATTTGTGCAAAAGGCAGTTATTTTGTTAGATTTTGTTTGTACTGGAATCAGTTATATGAGTGAGCTCCAATACATCTGCAGGGAAAGGAAGCCCCCTATAAGATATATTGGATCATTCATCTGACACCCAACTGCTGTATGAAGACAGAATGAAGAAACCGATGCTGAGAGAGGAATAGTGAATACAAATTGATTGTATTTATAATCTTTCTTACTTCATTATGAAGAAGTGAATATAAAATTTTCATTTTCTCGATATGGCCTTTATCGATTTTTTTTCCTGATAATAAAAGGCAGCAGTGTATTGCACTCCATGATGGGAAGGATGGAACTTTCTTACACCTTGAATATTAACTAGTCCTGGGGGCTAGCATTTTCAAAGAGCTTCCAGGAATATGGTGGGAATAGATTACAAGCCATTTCTCTGCAATGATGCTGGCATTTACATATTTTCCAGACACACGGAGTCCTTCCCAGCACAGAATAACAAACGTGCTATACCTGGAGATGATTTATACCTTATAAATTATTTCCCTGTGTGGGGGTGTGAGGCACCACATTGACACAATGTTCTTATCAGTAACTGTCAGCCTTATGTTTTTTTTTTTTTTTTTTTTTTTGCTTTTCTGGCCACAGATTGATCATGCACACAATGATATTGTTTTCAGCTATGGTTCATGAAGCCTGCTAGTGGTTTAAATTCAGAAACGGGGCACTAAGGGTAACCCCCCCCCCATTCTTCCTTAGCATAAGGGTCTGGGCACACGCTCAGATCCGGGGAGATTAGTCCTCTTTTTCAGGGCAACTAATCTCCCCAAACTGCCTCCCGCTGGCTAGAATGTGAATTTTCCGAAGTTGCCTCACAAGGAAACTTCGGGCGACTTCGGAAAACAAAGCATTCCGAGTGCCATCCTACCGGCGATTTTCATTCTAGGCCGCGGGGAGGCAGTTTGGGGAGATTAGTCACCCTGTAGAAGAGGAGATTTGTCGCAGGGCGACTAATCTCCCCGAATCCGAGTGTGTGCCCTGACCCTAAGAAATCCATCCACATTGTCTAAGATGGACTTGAAGATGTGCATTTTTGTAAGTAACAGGACTATAGGAAGTCTGTAATGCTGACAGCTTGGCTAAGGCAATATGTCATTTGCCAGCGCTCTGAGCCATAAAGCAGTCTTGACACCACACAATTCTGGTACAGGCACAGTTTGGTGTTAATTCTGTAATGCTTGGACTTCCATACGTTGGTTATGAGGTCATCTTCAATGCCGCCATCCTTTCGTACAATAATGCCAAGGTAAGTAAAAAAACATCTATGAATGGCAGTTCTTCACCATCAAAATTTAAGGCCATAAGGGAAGAGATCAGACAAGTGATCCACTGGTCCATCAGCTTAAAGGAACAGTTCAGTGTAGAAATAAAAACTGGGTAAACAGATCGGCTGTGCAAAATAAAAAATGTTTCTAATATAGTTAGTTAGCCAAAAATTTAATGTATAAAGGCTGGAGTGACTGGATGTCTAACATAATAGCCAGAACATTACTTCCTGCTTTTTTTTAAGGTCTCTAATGCTGAGTTAGCAGGCTACTATAAGGGGGGACTGCATGGGACATAACTGTTTAGTGAGTTTGCAATTGATCCTCAGCATTCAGCTCATATTCAAAAGCAACAGTTATGACCCATGTGCCCCCCCCCCTCAAGTTACTGCCTGGTAACCAATCCATGGAAACCAAGAGAGCTAAAAGCAGGAAGTAATGTTCTGGCTATTATGTTAGACATCCAGTCACGCCAGCCTTTATACATTACATTTTTGGCTAACTAACTATATTTATATTTATTTTTATACTGAACAATTCCTTTAAGCTCAGGGCTAACAAGTTGTGTTAGAGCAATGACAACAAGGTAATATTCTACTACAATACAAAAGTGCCTATAACATAGGTGGGCCTGTACAGTACTGCCTGTGATCGCTCCATACATGGCCGACTTAAAGTGTTTCTTTAGTAGCTGTTCTGTGTATATGTAATTACCTGCCTGAACTGTGAATTTGGACTAATTAAAAGGATATTTAAGGTCTCCATTACCTGATTGCACTGCTTAATATCATCATGAATTAATATAGTCCCAGAAGTTCATGGTGACATTCATTATCTTGTATATATGATATAATGTACAAGATATACTATTTCCAGTAGATGGTACATCATTGCTGATGACGTGGGACCTACCTGGTAATGTTCCACAATACATACACTCCCGAGGCACACTAATGGTGGCCATACACGGGCAGATAAAGCTGCCGATTTCGGTCGTTTGGACCGATTTGACAGCTCTGCCCGTGTATGGGGGCTTCCGACAGGTCTTCCCGATCGATATCTGGCCACGATATCGATCGGGAAGGTTGGATTTTTACCCGACCGACCCGTCGGAGCCCCTTGGCGCATCGTAATTCGATCGTTCGCCCATGAGGCCGACCGTTCGAATTACCCCCGATATAGCCATGCAGTTAGTGGCATATCGGGGGAAAGATCCACTCGTTTGGCGATGTCGCCAAACGAGCGGATCTTTGAGTCTATGGCCAGCTTAAGACTACATCATAAGTGGGGACAAGGTGACGCACCTCTCCAGTACCTATGCAAGTGTTCCTGAGCTCAGCTGTCTTCATTATCCCATCTCTGGTTACTTTGTGACACTTGCAAGGTTTGTATTGCTGAGAAGGAGCCTCATGAATATAAATGGATTCAGGTTCAATGGATGAATAACGAACAGCCTATAAATAGGCAGGCTCAGTGGTCACCTTTCCTGGGAAGTGTTTTGTTTTCATTTTATTCCCCACTGCACAAACGTTAGGGCTTGTTTTGCAGTCAAGTCTTTCCATGCCCTTTGGAGACAACTTCACCACTGGCTGGTAACGGCCATGGCATTCACTTAGATATAAACAAGCATCTATGGAGGCGACTGTTGTGAAGTGGAGGGCTTATGGCAGCTGAATTGAGATTTACCCACTAAACTCTTTCAAAGTATGACAACATTGAGATTTGGGGACCTGGGTCACAGTCATAATTCAACGTGGCAAAGGCGCCGCATGCTGTGGGAGACTTATGCCCATCTAAGTACTAAAACTTGCAATATTCTTCCATGAAAATGGGTTTAAACCTTCCCTAAAACTCTTCCATTTGATTCCCCAAGCTCAATAAGAGGTGTCTTTATTTAATGATAGAGGCAATAAGATTGTCTAATGAGAATCATCCCTGTTAATAGCGGTACATCGGTCATCTCGCTATTCATCAGTAGGGTAGACAGAGTGCTGACAGATTGTATATAACAACAAATACATAGATGAACATATGAACTGGGAGTTGGCTGACCCATGGACTTGCAGCATCGGGCATATTTCCCACTACAGGTTTTTTTCTGAAATTACCCGTCCCATCCTCCTTGTTGGCAATGTTAAGGGTCAGTGTCTTATTCTCTCAGCAAGACAGTAATGCCAAACACAAGGCTGAATTAAAACTGGTGTGGCTTAAGAATACAAAAATACAGTAAGTGCCCTGCAGTGACCAATTAAAAGCCCTGATCTGGATCCAACAGATAATTTGTTTTTCTCTCTGAAACCTGAGCATCATCTTGGGCTGATTTACAAACATAAATGCTAAACTGCAACCTCCTAATCTAAGCAACCTGTAGCAAATCCATGGTTGGACCAGCAGGACACTGGGAGAAATCCTGGTGGGTCCCACCAGCCGAGACTTGCTCCCCACGACCGCTTGAGATTGTGCGCCACCATAAGACCCCCCTGCTGAGCAAATCTGCCTGGAAGAACAGACAAAAATCGCTTGTAGAAAATGATTTTACTCATGTTTCTTCCTGCAGCCTGTCTCAATCACTTAAAGGGATACTGTCAAATCATGTTTTTTCCAAAATGAATCAGTTAATAGTGCTGCTTCAGAAGACTTCTGTACTGAAATCCCTTTTTCAAAAGAGCAAACTGGGGAACTTTGCGTAACCAATGTACAGTACATTAGGATGAGGCTGGATGGCATGCCACCCCTAAAATTTTGCGCCCTAGGCCCAAATTTATCTGGCCTCACCACAAATCTGGGCCTAGGGATGTAGCATTACCTCCACCTCTTGGGGAAGCCACAATCCCTTCTGCTCTCTGCCAAACAGCAGACTTAGGGGATATGGGTGCAATCATGTTGCACTTATATAAATACTTTCATAAAATCCGTTTAAGGTCGACTACCCAGATGGACTGATTTTATAGTTACATAGTAACACAGTACGTTAGGTTGAAAAAAGACACACATCCATCAAGTTCAACCTTTTAAGTCTATATATAACCTGCCTAACTGCCAGTTGATCCAGAGGAAGGCAAAAAACCCATCTGAAGCCTCTCCAATTTGCCTCAAAAGAGAAAAAAATTCCTTCCTGACTCCAAAATGGCAATAGGACCAGTCCCTGGATCAACTTGTACTATGAGCTATCTCCCATAACCCTGTATTCCCTCACTTGCTAAACACCATCCAACCCCTTCTTAAATCTGTCTAATCTATCAGCCTGTACCACTGATTCAGGGAGACAATTCCACATCTTCACAGCTCTCACTGTAAAAAAAACCCTTCTGAATATTTAGGCAGAAACTCTTTTCTTCTATTCAGAATGGGTGACCTCGTGTCTGCTGGAAAAACTTACTGTTAAGAGATTATTATATGATCCCCTTATATATTTATACATAGTTGTCATATCACTCCTTAAACGCCTCTTCTCAAGCGTGAACATCCCCAACTTGGCACCATACCATGGAATAAGACGGGGGAAAAATAAAAAAGACAAGAAAAAAGGAGGAAAAAACTGGTAAAGAGAAACAACAAAAACTTGCACTAGGCCGTAATCCCTTTTTAAATGTTGGAATGACATCAGCTTTCCTCCAATCCATAGGCACCATACCAGATGAAAGCCTGAACTAGAGGCCATCTGGGGGGTATGCCATCTGGCCCTAGTGCCTTCACATTCATTTTTATTAAAGTTTCATGAATCATTTCCTGAGTCAGCCACTGACTAGATTGAGCTGAGCCAACAGTGCAACTATGAGGTAAGTCTGGTAACTCTGACTCCTCTATTGTATACACTGACGAAAAGAACTGATTTAGCACATTTGCCTTTTCTGTATTTGTTACAACTATACAGGTACCATTATTTAATGGAGCAACACTCTCAACCTACATCTTTTTACTATTAATATAGTATATAGTATTCATATTCATTAGATGCAACTTCTGTTCCCACAGACTTGTAGTTTTTAAAGGAGACATATAGGATATCATTTTATGATGCCAGACCAAAATGGAAGGATGAGTATTAGGGAGGCAGTGGATATAGATCCCACGGATCCATATTTGTAATTTTCTTTGTAAATATTCTTTATACATTCTATGTAGTGTAACTTGTTTTATGAGTATTATTTCTGTAGATATGTGTCAATAGGTTTTGTAAATATATATATTTCTTTCGTTAAAGAACCTTTATAAAATCCTTATGTACATGTGTATATGAGAATAAATATACATATTTAAATAAATATATCCTTGGTCAACAATCCGGACAATAACAAGTTCTATTTTGCCCTATACTGTTGTTACCGTCCTCTGTTGCCCTCAGTTGATTTGTATCTCACTAAAGCCGCAGAGTCCCTGTCCTTTCTGCATAACAGCACCTTGCATTGCCTGATTAAATAGACCATAAACAGTAACTGTTGATAAGGAATAAGGGGATTAATGGGAAATGCTGTCTTTGGAGTTGACGTCAGTTTCAGGTGTAAGTGAAACCCAATACAGCCTGCCAGGGTGAGAGCCGACAATGAATCTGCAGGAGGAACAGATGTAGGGTCAGTACCTGCAAAGAACTCCAGTGACGCAGCTACTTCCTTGTCATATTGTTTCCAGTACTACCTGAGCTGAGGTTGGTTACACTAACTAAGATGTACAGTCTTTAGCAATTACTTAAAGGACCAGTAACATCAAAAAAGTCCCCTCCCTTTTATTCAATCAGATTTTCATCATCAGGACCAGAGCAATGGGCATTTGCATACAGGAAATTTTAAAAACCATTGTATCTCCTGTGCCTCCCCAGTGTTTCTAAACAAATGTGGGTGTAGTCAGGCAACATGCCACCACCTAAAATCCTGCTGCCCTAGGCCCAGGCCTTGGTGGCCTCTCTACAAATCCGGGTCTGAGCTTAGCTGCGTAATTACCAGCGGGCCCTAATACAGCAAGGGGGCAAAGAGGCTTAGAAAGGACCCACACCCCTCCTGTCTGCACCCATACTGTCAGATCAATTTGCTTGTAGGGGTGCTGTAACATAACTTAAAAGCGGTACTAGTGATGGGCGAATTTGCGACGTTTTTTCGCGAAAAGGCGCCGGCCTCTCGTTTTTGACACCGACGCTCGTTTTTTTGACGCTGGCACCCGTTTTTTCGGAAATTTTTTTTTTGACGCTGGTGAATTTTTGCCGAGAATTTTCACGGGCGTTTCGCTGGCGACGAATCGCGCAAATTCGCTGCGACTTCGCACCTGGCGAATAAATTCGCCCATCACTAAGTAGTACCCCAGAACCAGTGACGTTACACCATCATGACTCCAACTTTGTAGAAACTGAGGTGGAGAGCTTAAAGCCTTGGACACATACCTTTGCGGTACCAGGTGCTGTACTGAAGGACCCACGCCTGTTACAGGGCCAAATTATCCAGTCAGAGCAGATATCAGCAGCACACCGTAGATGTGAACAAACGTGTATTTTATTGCATCAAGTTATTTTAAACAGGGCGTCTACGGTGTGCTGCTGATATCTGCTCTGACTCCAACCTTTGTAGGATTAAGTGTTCATCACAGATGTTGAGCTGACCATGAATGTTCTGACCAGCAAGGCCAAACACAATCCATTTAGACCACCAGGGAGCAATGCCAAAGTTTACAGCACACAGTTGGGCATTGCTGTGTAATATATACTATATCCTGACAGTTATGGTATTGCCATGAGCACAGAAATAGTAGCTTGACCATGCTTCTTAGTAACGGTGATGAGAATCCTACTTATGCCATATCCCTATTATACACCTAGGAGGTGTAGCCTTGCATCATCTCAGAATCTTGTTTGTGCGCCAGAATGGGGGACCTGATGTCTATTCCAATGCCCTGGTTACACAATTAATTGGTTAAGAGAACAGGGGAATGTGGGGAGAGCAGTGACATCCAGGAAGTGCTGAATGGAAAGTGAAAGTAATTGTCTGCCCCGCCTCTATAGGGGCAGACAATATTTGATTGATAGCTGAGATTTTAAAATGAGCTATGAATGCTTTGATAAAAAAAAGAATTTGGATTTCATGTTTGATTTGAAAAGGACTTTTATACAGCTTTTTATGTCTGGGTGACAGGGTAACTTTAATGAAAAGATAAGCGGTACAATTATTGTCAATAACTATGTGTCTTGGACACAAAAGCGGCCATCATTTTCATTTATTGGATCTACGTACCTGTTTCATCACTGGTCAAAGGTTTCTAGCCCACTGTTAAACTAAGCTGAGCATTGTTATGGCAGATTCTGAAAAGGATTTTGTACTGGATCCAGGATAGATATATATATATAGATATATATAATAATAATATATATAATATACATTTCTAAAGTAGGATGGGAATAGAGCTGAATCATCTGGTTCCTCTTGAAGCAGATGGTGGAATTAACTGGAAGGGCTGTTATTTAGAAACGTTTATAATCACAGCTGATGTTAAAGGGGTTGTCCTCCTTTAAAATAACTTTTAGTATGGTATAGACTAGAGAGTGATATTCTGAGACAATTTGCAAATGATTTTTGTTTTTTATTATTTGTTGTTTTTTTTTTTTTAGTTATTTAGCTTTTTATTCAGCAGCTCTCCCGTTTGCAATTTCAGCAATCTGATTGCTAGGATCCAAATTAACCTAGCAACCATGCATTGATTTGAATAAAGGACTGGAATGTGAATAGGAGAGGCCTGAAAAGAAGGATCAGTAATAAAAAGTAGCAATAACAATACATTTGTAGCCTTACAGAGCATTTGTTTTTAGATGGAGTCAGTGACCCCCATTTGAAAGCTTGGAAAGAGTTAGAAAAAGAAGGCAAATAATTCAAAAACTATAAAGAATAAATAATAAAGACCAATTAGCCATTTTATCAGGGCATGAACTAGGGGTAGTCAGAAGAGGCATGTGCCTAGGGCGCAGGGGTAAAGGGGCACCAGGCACGCACCTCTTCTGATGCCTTCCCTTTGTTCAGACCATTGCACCCAGAAGATGTTTAAGTGATGTCAACCCCATCCCTTCCCCCCCAGGAGCCCATCAGCAGAACAATGGGACGGTAACCAGATAACAGCTCCCTGGTAGATATAAAAACAGCACTCAATAGTTAAACACCATGTCCCACTGTGACTCCTTCAGTTACATTGAGTAGGAGAAAAAATGGCTTGCCAGAAAGCAGTTCCATAGTGCAGCACTGGCTCTTTCTGAAAGCACATGATCAGGCAAAATAACCTGAGATGGCGCCTACACACCAATATTACAACTAAAAAAAATACACTTGTTTGGATAGAAATTAAATTTTACATGGTAGAGTGAATTATTTGCAGTGTAAACAGTGTAATTAATAAACTTCACCATAAAAATCATGACAGAGTCCCTTTTTAGTGCCTACGTGCATTAAAGGTGTAAGGCTGTGGTTTTGTACATTGCCTGAAAGTAAATCTGCAGTTCTTTGCCGGTCATGTCTGCTGCTTTCTCCATGGTGCAGTTTTGTACCCCTAAGGCAGGGATCCCCAACTTTTTGAACCCGTGAGCAACATTCATATGTAAAAGGAGTTGGGGAGCAACACTAGCATCAAATATATTCTTTGGGTGCAAAATAAGGGCTGTGACTAGCCATTTGGTAACCCATATGTGGACTGTCAACCAACATGAGGCTCTGTTGGGCAGTACATGTGGTTTTTATACAACACAAACTTGCCTCTAAATCAGTAATTCAAAAATAAGCACTTGGTGTGAGGCCACTGGGAGCAACATCCAAGCGGTTGGAGAGCAACATGTTGCTCACGAGCTACTGGTTGGGGATCACTGCCCTAAGGAATCCATGCTTTGCATCCTAGGGATTTGTAAATAAGACTGTACATGTCTCTCCAATCATACTGTTAAAATGCTCCAGGATCATACTCTTTTTCTAAGACAAATTAATTTGCTTTATTAGATTGTAGTTTATTTCTCCACAGGGTTCAGCTGTCCATTGGAAAAAGCTGTAATAAATGATTATAAAGGGCAATTACAGCAGCGGTTCTGCTAGGCTAACAGGCGAATAATTAATGAGCAAATAAATGTAATAAAATACATAACAACGGATAACAACTGAAGTGAATCTAATAGTGGTTATCTCTGACCTTCACTGCTATGGTTAAATATCATAATCGCAACAAAAAAAAAAAAAAATTTGAATTTGTAGATTAAAATGAGACCTTAATTGATATAAATACCCTTCCCTAAAATGTTCTTATTTGCCCCCCTTCCTAACATCAAAAAATGCAAGTAATGCTGTGCACTGGTAAAACTGGTGTGTTTGCTTCAAAAACACTTCTTTCTTTATATAAATAATCTGCTGTTTAGCAATGGGGGGAGCCATTCAAAGGAGAAAAGGCTCAGGTTACACAGCAGATAAGCTCTGTAGAACATAATGGTGTCATCATCAGGTTAAAGGAACGGTAACACCAAAAAATTAAATGGTTTTAAGGGTCTGGCCACATGGCCAGATTCAGGGAGATTAGTCGCCAGGCGACAAATCTCCTCTTCTTTGCAGCAACTCATCTCCCCGATCTGCATTCCCCTGCCTTCCGCCGGCTAAAATGAAAATCGACTGGGGGCAGGCACATGGAGTGCTTTGTTTTCCGAAGTCGCCTGTAATTGCCACACAAAGAAACTTCGGGCCACTTCGGAAAACGAAGCGCTCCGTGTAACTGCCCCAATGCGATTTACATTTTATCTGGCGGAAGGCAGGGGAACGCAGATTGGGGAGATCAGTCGCCGGGGTGAAGAAGAGGAGATTTGTCGCCTGGCGACTAATCTCCCTGAATCTGCCCATGTGGCCAGACCCTAAAGGAACGACAATATAATGGATGTACTTTGCAGGTACAACTGGGGTGTTTGCATTAGCAACACAACTTTAGTTTATATAAACAAGCTGCTGTGTATCCATGACCATTCATAAAGAGCTTATACGTTATCTGCTGTGTATCCTGTGCCTTTTCTACTTTTTCATCTTTGAATGGCTGCCCCCATGGCTACACAGCAGCTTGTTTATATAAACTAGAGTTTCTAAAGCAAACACACCAGTTGTACCAGTGCAGGGCAACAGGACATGATATTTTCTTTCCTTTAATACACTTTAATTTTTTGGTGTGACTGTTCCTTTAAAACACTTTAATAATTTGGTGTGACTGTTCCTTTATGGTAGTGTTTTGGGGGGGGGTCACATAAACACCATATATGGTCAGGAAAGATCCACCCCTCCAAACACTGCAAGAGTTCTTACCCTCTAGGAATAAAATGCAGGGAGTGAACTTGATGACCCTAAATAATACTCCACCTTGTCAGGTGACCTGATGAAGGGGGAACGCCCCCGAAACGTGTGATGCAATAAACACGCAAGGGGCTTGTCCCCTGTTTGAATCGCCTTGAGTGCAGGTACCTTATTTCTTTTCTTGCATCCAGTTTGGAAGTGTCGCCAGGGTCTGCGCACCAGGCGGAAATCTGTATTCAGGGGCCTGAGTGTGCACGTGACTTTCTTGCTAAAATGTTGGACTGAACCATTTGGAGCCCACCAGGGAGCCAACCTGTAAGACCCCCTGCCCACACTGATTGCCAAGAAAGGGAAAGTTGCAGATCCCCCCCCCCCACACACACCTTACACTGCACATCAATCAATGCAAGGGAAAGTTGTACTCTCCATTAAATACTAAAAACAGTAAGTGGGGGTGCAATGAGGCTGTGATAATGTGATAATATATTAATCATGGGTTGAGTGCAGCGGACTCTTGTATTTATCTATATGTATTTTGTGGTCACAGCCTCATTGCACCCCCGCCTAATGGTTTTAAAAACTAGTGGTGAGCACAACTTTACCTTGTTTGTTATAATTATACAGGAGCAGTGACCAGCTCCATGTTGTACTGTAGCTCCCACCCTTCCCAGCTATAGTCAGGCAAAGCAAATAAGACTATATAAAAGGCTACTAATGGTAATAATTGACCTGGGGTGGGCCTAGGGTTGCCACCCAGCCGGTATTTTACCAGCCCAGGCGGTAAAACACCTGCCAGGGCTGGGGCCGGTATTACAAATTTACCGGCAATTTGTAATACCATATACAAAATCCCCTGCCCGCCGATGAAAACGTACATTTTCGTCGGCCCCTTTTGTGACGCTACTCCCGTGACTCTGCCCCTTTTGTGACGCTACGCCAACATGGCTCCGCCCCTTTCGTGTTGCCCCTCATTGGCTCCACCCCCTTTTGCATCACACCCGCCCCTTTCTTTTCCGCCCCCCACCATGGCTGGTAATTTTTTTTTTAAAAGGTGGCAACCCTAGGTGGGCCTGGGATCACTAGGGCATCTTCTGGTGCTGTGGCAGTTCAATACAACCCTGCAGGTCCGGACTGAGAATTAAAATAGGCCCTGGCATTTCAGGTACACAGGGGCACACTCAGCCCACATAGAGGCCCAACCAGCCCCCACCAGCCCACTAAATAGTGACTTTCAATGGTACCTTATAGCAGCCCCGCTGGCATTTGCCAGAACCCACAGATTGCCAGTCCGGGCCTTCAACCCTGATCTGGGCTTTAAAACATCTTTATATCCAAAGCCATTGTAGAATCTATTGCCTCAAAAGAACCCCCAAGATGTACACAGATGTGTGTTTGTGTATATAACATAGATAGGGATGCACCGAATCCATTTTTTTGGATTAGGCCGAACCCCCGAATCCTTCACGAAGGATTCGCCCGAATACCGAACCGAATCCGAACCCTAATTTGCATATGCAAATTAGGGGTGGGAAGGGGAAAACATTTTTTACTTCCTTGTTTTGTGACAAAAAGTCACGCAATTTCCCTCCCCGCCCCTAATTTGCATATGCAAATTAGGATTAGGATTCAGTTCGGCTGGGCAGAAGGATTCGGCCGAATCCGAATCTTGCTGAAAAAGGCCGAATCCTGGCCGAATCCCGAACCGAATCCTGGATTCGGTGCATCCCTAAACATAGATTTGGATTATGTCTTGTAAACATGTATCTGGCAGTGAGAGGGTTAACACCAATATCGAGTTCGGTGGACCTGCTAATAACTTATTATGATTCTTTTCAGCACAAAGCGAAATCTAATGCCAGGGACCCTCTAAACTTTCTAAGCTGCCATCAGATAAGGGCCCACTCAGGACAAATTAAATGGCACCACAGGTGGATTTCAGCGTCACATCATGGCGCAGGGTTCACTCTTCTCGGGTCAGACCGGGCATATATATTAACATTTATAATTCCCCGGGGTCTGATAACATCTCCCACCAGCTGTGAAATGCTAATGAATCCAGTTCTTAAGGACACTCCATACTCCCCCAGTTTCCGAATCATAATGTCAGTTCTCTCCCAGCTCTCCATTGATTGCAAGCTCTGTGGTCCAGTTGCTGACTCCATACACCCTATTTAAACCTGCGCCCAGTATGGAACGGAATCACCAGGATGATTCTGTCCCTGAAGCCTGGCACAGGATTCTCACAGTGTTTTTCCACCTGAAGCCAATGTCCTGTGCAGTCAATGCATATTAATGAGGCCTCAGCCCCGGATTAAATAAACTCAGATTTGTTGGGTTACATAAATAAAGATGGGAACAATATTCACAAGATGGAAACCAAGCACGTCGTACAGATTTTCCAATCATTTTTATGAAGCTTCTTTGCAAAAACCCTTTGCATGCAGGGACAGTGTATCTATAGAATATGTACTGCTGAAAAGGGACCAACCTTCATTATTTCAGGTAATCTGACATTTGCGAAATGCGAATATTGACGCCCGTGTCAATTTTGATGCATACTTCAATTTTGATGCCTACATTAAAGTCAATGGGTGTCCGAATAATATTGGCGCACAACAGTTTTGACGCAATTGACTATTTTGTCGCGTCTGTATTTTTCTGAAGCCGGCCAATTTTCGCCACCGTTTCGTGAATTTATTAGTCGGCGTCGAAACACAGAAATTTGATGCGAATTCGCACCATGCCAATTTATTCGCCCATCACTAATTACCAGGTATGTGCCAGGCAACATCATATATCAAGCAGCTAGTTATAGTACCTGGTGCTCAATAATATATTAGAGAGGTAAAGAGGTTGTTAGCCTTTAAATTAACTTTTAGTATGTAGAGAGTGATATTCTGAGACAAAGTGCAATTGGATTTCATTTTTTTATTATTTGTGTTTTTTTAAGCTATTTAGCTTTTTATTCAGTAGCTCTTCAGTTTGAAACTTGAGCAATCTGGTTGCTAGGGTCCAAATTACCCTAGCAACCATGCATTCATTTGAATAAGAGACTGAAAAATGAATAGGAGAGGGACTGAATAGAAAGATGAGTAATAAAAAGTAGGAATAACAACACATTTGTAGCCGTACAGAACATTTGTTTCTTTAGATGGGGTCAGTGACCCCCATTTGAAAGCTAGAAAGAGTCAGTAGAAGAAGGCAAATAATGCAAAAACTATATATAAAAAAAAAATAACGAAGACCAATTATAGTTGCTTAAAATTGGCCATGCTATAACATACTAAAGGTGAACCACCTCTTTAAAACATGCCATATACCTTATAGTCTTTCATCTTACCCGAGACCCAATAAGCTTGGTGCTGGTTGTGGTGCCAATCAATTCTCAGCTCCTAAACTAGTCAGCTGGCTCGTAATGGAGTTGACTGACCAGGAGTGGAGGGAAAGAGTGGGAATGTGGAGTTCATTTATTGAATTACACAGGAAGCCTTATGCCAGCCCTATCCGCTGAAACAAATTATTTTGTTGTAGTGGTGGTTTTAGTTGACCTTTAAAGCTTAGGTTAGGTGTGCCCCATAGCGCACATGATGCAAAAAAAATCTCTAATAACATCTCTGATGTGCAGTGTCAGACTAGGGGGCCCAAGGCCCACCAGGGCTGCTGCCTCGGGGCCCCCACCCCAGACGCAAAGCGCTCTCTGGCCCCTCTCCCCAAGCCACAACCTGACCCCTTCACCTACCGGTACCTTGTTTATCTTTCTGCTGTGCTGGGAGCCAGGGAGGGAGGAAGCGGCTTTCACGTAAGGATGGATCTGGCCTGGGGCCCACCGGGTTTTTTCCCCGTGTCCCGTCAGCCCAGTCCTACTATACTGCTGATAGTATGGTTACACAGCTCCCAGAATGCTTTAAACTCATGACACTATGTTTGAGAGTGCTGGGAATTTTAGTCCAACAACATTTGGCTAGAGCAACTCCAGACTCAAGATCAGTGGTTGGCAGGCGGCTCAACCTGAAGGCCAGCTAGGATAAGATTTGGGGGAAAATACTTATTTGATGTTCTTAGTAACCAGTGTGTGCTTCCCATGCTCCCCCCCCCCCCAGCAAAAGAATCTTCTGAGGGGCCTGGAGCACAGCGATCCTTACCCAGCCCTTTCGACTGTCAACTCCCTGTCCCACTCTGGAGTCTGCCTTCCCAGCCCACTGGGCCAGCGGGATTCCTGCTCCCCCCGACTGCCGCATAAAGAAATAAACCTGCGCACAGTGCTCGTGTGTGCATCAAGCTGTGTTTGCATATGTGCATGTTGCGGACCAGGGAATCTGATTTCGGAAAGATCCCCCAGGGACTGTGAGGTGGGCCCTTCATTCGGAGCTCCAGTGTGCCACCAAGGCTCTGGTCCGACCCTGCCCACACGGACCAGCTGGGGTCTCTTTAGCTATAGAGGAAGATGACCCCATGGTCCAGGTCCCCCTGCGACCCCCTGCGACCCCCTGCTTGCTCTATAGTTACACCACTGCTAAACATAAAGGCAAATGGGATTTGGAACTACTTATCTGATATTCTCTATGCTGTACAATAGTGGGACCACAAAAAAAATGTAAAATAAGGTAAAACATAAAATTAGTGTACGTGAAATGGAGGTTTCACTGTATGTATAACCTTGTTATGATCTAAGGGGTCTAACAAACACAACTGTAGGTAAACCTGGGTGGAAATGAAATATAACCCTCTGGTTATTTCGGGAGAACACTGCAACTGTTATTCTTATTTCTCAGCCAGCCTGATCTCCTATTTCCGGGCACGGAACCACGTCCGGCTGCCTGGAATCTGTGTTTGTGTAGAGATTAAAGGGAACAATGGAAATATTAATGATCACTTTCGGCACAATGATTACAATTTATTATCAGTAGTCCCGAATGCAAATGGGTTACAGTAAACCTGACGCCACTTTTTTTCCATTCACTATAACCTGTGTGATGTCTGTCCTGATATGCAATTCATGTGCATTATCTGCTGTCCAATGGAGGAAATGTATCATAATCTCCCTATTCAGATTTCCACACTGATCTAAACTAGGTGGAGTGAGATTTTTGTGGAGGCTAATTATAGACATGTTCTGCATGGATTCATTCACAATATTCAAGGGCAATTCATTTATAATTCTAATACAGTATTCCAAAGTCGCCCGAAGTTTCCTGATGAGGCAATTTCAGGCGACTTCGGAAATGAAGCGCTCCGAGTGCCATCCCGCTGTCGATTTCGATTCCAGCCCGCGGGGAAGCAGTTCGGGGAGATTATTTGCATGAAGAGGAGGTGATTTGTCACTGGGCAACTAATCTCCCCAAATCTCGACGTGTGTCTCTGCTCTATGGCAACTTCGGACAATTTCGGAAAACAAATTGATCCGAGTGCCATCCCGCTGGCGATTTAGATTCTAGCCGGCGGGGAGGTAGTTTGGGGAAATTCGTGATGAAGAGGTGATATGGCTGCTGCAGAGGCCTAACAGGCCCACATGAGTGAATTCTGTCTCATTAGTCATGGCCTTTGAAAATAGAATGGGAGTCATTTTATCGTATCGTTTTATTTTTTATAGTAATGTTTTTATTTAGTCTTTTCAACTTAAACAATGGCGTCCAAGGCTGGACGACTCTTCTGTTTAACAGGGCTGCATAGGGCTAGAAATTTAAAGTTGTATGGACGTCTTTATTATAAATGTTGCTGCAAATGGTTTAAGTTACCAGTTTATATTACACATGTCCAGGGAACCTATAATGCCCTACACATGAGCCCACTGTAAAATTAATGTTCCATATTTTATAAAATGTGTGGATTAAACCGCTTACTTAAAAAAGTAAGTTAAGGACTTTTGCAGCCAATCCTGCTTTAAAAAAAAAGGAAAAGTCGCCAGCGTTTTTTGAGGAAGATCTAGCTACTTTACAGCACTTGTCTGGTCTGAGGTGGAGAAGGCAACTCTGGAGAAAGAGGTAACGTTCAGTAAAAACTGCACTTTACTGAATTTGCGTAGTAACGACCATTCGCCAGAGTGAAAAGTCACCTGGCGAATGACCTCTAGCGACTGTCCCATTCGCTATTGAATTGGCACCTACGCCTGTTGAAGTAGCAATGTCCCTGTGGGGGCAACGATGGCAAAAAGTCGCTGGCGTTAGCCACTTCGCTCTTTAGTAAATCTGCCCTTATGTCTCTTACCGCATAGCACTTAAGCTCTTTGTCCTGATATGAATTATTTTTGTCTTCCCCGTATATACCTATATATATATATATATATATATATATATATATATATATATATATATATATATACGTATATATTGTACTTTCTGCACTGTACAGCTTAGGTTCCTTACCAGTGCTTTATAAATAAAGTTATACCTACTGTACATACATGTTGTTAGCCTTACAGGTGCAAGATCAGGGCAGGATAATGCCTTCTAACTATATAGCAGATCCACAAGTAATGAGCATTAGAATCTTAATTACCAGTCAGACCTATTTCATCAAACTTAAAATGCTCCCAAATGCTCCCAAACCCAAGAGTTTAATATCTATTTAACTGTAAAGGGAATGCCGGCATGTAGAATGGCAATGTTGCACTTTGTTAGCATGCCAGGCCTTGCATAAGGATTTCTGGGAAAGACAGCATTTAGCTGCAAAGCTTCTGTTCCCATGGGGTATATTATATAAGCTGATGTTTTCTCAAAATGTAATATATGGGGCATCTACAGTAGGGGCTGGCCATCATCTCTGCTACAGAGCACTTTTACTCTCCTTACTCATTAGTGTAACTAAGGGACTCTTTAGCATATTAAAGGCAGGTTGAAGAGTAATATTGGCAGCAGAAATTAAATAATGGTTATGGAACAAGGTAGCAAACTGGAGTGAACTGTATAGGTGGGTATTAGTGACATAATTGGAAATTCCTGGGACCCACAGCAAAAATTTCAATAACATTCATACATTTAGGACACTGGTAGGTATCAAACTCAGTAGGTTGTAAAGCAATGGTTGCTGAACTTTACCATTTAAGCCCCCCTGTAGGTCCAACCTTTAGACAGAGCCCATTTAGCTCATTAATCAGTTACAGATATAGGAAAACATTGAGGTATACAGTGGCGGAACTACCAGGGGGTGCTATCACACCAGGACCCCCAGATGCTGTGTGCCGATGGGAATCCAGTGCCAAAGTTTCATTCAGAGGGGGCCCGGCCTGCACCCAGGTGCTCTAGTTACGTTACTGGACGTATATAAAGTTCCAAGAATATCTTGAACATCCAATAGGTTGTCACCCTAAATCTCATCTACAAGATGGTATGTAGGGGACTAATTAGTTCCCCCCACTACCACTATAAACATCCCCTTTCTAGGTGGGCCATACCAACAGTTTGGGAACCATTGTCATAGAGAAACAATGCAGCAAGATATGTAGATGAATATGGCAATGGAACATGATGGAACAGAAAAGAACACTCATAGGTTCTAAAACAGTTATAGGATCCATTATCCAGGAACCCATTTTCCAAAAAACTCTGAATTACAGGAAGACCATCTCCCATAGACTCAATTTTAATCAAATAATTTAACATTTTAAAATTGATTTGCTTTTTCTCTGTAATATATATATAAAACAGAACTTTTTACTTGATCCAAACGATTAATCCTTATTGGAGGCAAAACAATCCTATCGGGTTTATTTAATGTTTAGATTAATTTTTTTAGCACTTAAGATATGGAGATCCATATTATGGAAATATGGCTTATCCGGAAAATCTCAGATCCCCAGGTCCCTGGAAACAGGTTACATACCTGTATCTAAAGGTGCACTGAGTAGCTGAACCAGGACTAGGCGCAGTCTGAGCACAAGGAAAAAAGTGCAGAAACCAAAGATTACTGCTCCAGATGTTAGACTGTTAGACTGCAGGAAGCCTTTGTGATTTTGAAGGAAAATGATCCTATGACAAATAAAAGACAGTGAGCTGTATGGGGGGACTTTGATTGGTACCAGAATAGGGGGCATAATTGTATGCATCATGGATTGTCTACTTCCTATGTATGCATGGAATATATAAAATGAAAATTAAACTATACTTTCCATCTTCATTTTCCTCTGGGAGGAAAATGAAGATGGAAAGTATAGTTTAAGTTAAAGAACATATAAATCTAGAAATGTGTCTTGGTGCACGTGCTTACTATTTATCTCAAAGATTGTTCATTGTTGTGCCTTCACTGTCTGCTGAAGGGGAAATACATGTATAAAATACAGGGAGTCCTCGAGTTACATACACCCGACTTACATACAACTCATACTTACATACAGAGGCTATTACAGTAATGTACTATGGTTTGCTTATTTAACTTTAATTAACCACCTGCCCCAATCCCCTCTGGATTGTGTTGTCTACTGTGGAGCACCGAAAGGTAAAAATAAATACTATGTTAAGACATACATCTTGGCATAAATCCATCTAGCTTCGGCTTGTAATAATTTTTTATTAACATCTCCTATTCTCCTAGCCCCAAGAACTACTTGGTTAACATCTAAAATGAAGGGCTGTTACAAATGTGGCGACTGTTCAGCCTGCTCCTTAGTGGTAAAAACTCATAATGTTAGTGTCAGGGAGCCGGGAGCTCCCTCCAGGGAGGTTGTCAGGATCAAGGAGGAAGCCCTCTTGAGGGAGCAAGGTCGCGGTATCCAAAGGGTTAAGCAGAATCAGTAGTAGTGGTCACAGGCAGGAGTTAACGAGGGCAGGCAGATCAGATGCAAATATCAAGAGTTCAGGCAGGGGGTCAGAACCAAGGTAGGAGCTAGAAACAGACTGGGAGCAGGATTCAGGCTGGGAGCTGGAAACAGGCTGGAATAAGGCTGGAATCAGGAATCAGGAAATACAAACAGGAACCCAGGATTAATGGCAGCAAATCCTATTCTTGGGCGCCGTCACAGTGTTTTGGGCGCCCTTTTATGATGAGATCCCGGCACCAGAGATGACATCATCATACAGCGACGCTGCAGCCATGTGTTCAGCATGGGCGCCTCCATCTTGGATCTTCACTGTGACCGCCGGGAATGTAAACAGCGCCGTCGGATACTTCTGAGTCGGGTACGTCTGGCAGTCCTGACAGTACCCCCTCCCCCACGGGGGACCTCTGGACCACCAGGACAAGGCTTTTGGGGAAACCTGGTGTGGAAATCCCTCACAAGACGAGGAGCATGAACATCAGAGTGTCCTTCCCAGGAGCATTCTTCAGGGCCAAAGCCCTTCCACTTGATGAGCTACTGAAGAGAACCCCTGGAGATTCTGGAGTCAAGGATCTTTTCCACATCATATTCTTGTTGACCATCCACAGAGATAGTAGGAGGAGGAGACTGGTCAATAGAAAAGCGGTTGGAGGTGGCGGGTTTCACCAAGGAGACATGAAACACGTTGGGGATTCGCATCTCAGGGGGAAGCTGAAGTCTGACAGCCACAAGATTGATAATCTCCAAGATGGGAAATGGACCCACAAACTTCGGACCCAACTTGGGAGATGGCACCTTCAGACGAATGTTTCGGGAAGAAAGCCAAACTTTATCACCAACCTTGAAGAGAGGAGAGGAGAGGACCTACGTCTCCGATCCGCGAAGGTCTTGTGCACAAGAGCACTCTTCTCCAAATTAGACTTGGTTGCAGCCCAAATAGCGGACATATGGGCCGCATGGTCATCAGCGGCTGGGACATCAGTCAAAACAAAGTCTTGCGGAAAGGCTTGAGGATGTTGGCCATACACAGACATGAATGGAGATCTTCCAGTGGATGAATGACAGGCGTTGTTATGAGCAAATTCCGCCCACGGGAGAAGGTCAGACCAATCATCTTGGCAAAGGGAGACATGATTTCTCAGGAATTGTTCTAAGGCTTGATTCACTCGCTCCGCTGCCCCATTCGTTTGGGGATGATAGGCAGAGGAGAATTGAAGAGCAATACCCAAGACCTTGCATAAGGAACGCCAAAACTTCGCCGTGAACTGGGAACCTCTGTCAGAGACAATCTCCGCCGGGAAGCCATGCAGGCGGAAAATGAATTGAATGAACAACTGTGACAACTCCACTGCAGATGGAAGCTTCTGTAAAGGGATGAAGTGGGCCATCTTGCTAAAACGATCTATGACGACCCAGATCACGGTGTTCCCACTGGAGGGAGGAAGTTCGACTATGAAGTCCATTGCCAAATGCGTCCAAGGACGAGAGGGGACAGGCAAAGGCTGTAGTAACCCGCTAGGGCGAGAATGGCTAGGCTTGGAAGTGGCACAAACGGTACAAGCAGCAACAAAGTCTTTGACATCTTTACGAATAGTCGGCCACCAGACTAGACGCCGTAAAAGTTCTAGAGTCTTAGCAGGACCAGGGTGTCCCGCTTGCTTGGAGCTATGAGTCTGTTGCAGGATAGGCAGACGAAGTTCAGGAGGTACGAATGCCATTCCGATGGGAGTATCAGGAGGAGCAGAAGATTGACCAGCCAGAATTTGATCAGCAAATTGAGGGTATAAAGAAGCGATGATCTTGACAGGAGGAATAATTGGCTCTTGTCTTTCAGGAGTACGATCCACTGGAGTGAAACTTCGAGACAGAGCATCGGCTTTCCGATTCTTGGAGCCAGGGCGATAAGTCAAGACAAAGTTAAATCGAGAGAAGAAGAGAGCCCACCTTGCTTGTCTGGGATTCAGCCTCTTGAGAGATTGAATGAACTCAAGATTCTTATGATCTGTGTAGATCGTGACTGGGATCAAGGAACCTTCAAGGAGGTGACGCCACTCTTCTAAGGCAAGCTTGACAGCCAGGAGTTCTCGATTTCCTACATCATAATTATGTTCGGCAGGAGAGAACTTCTTAGAGAAATATGCACATGGGTGCAACTTTCCATCAGAGGGATGTCTTTGGGACAAGATAGCTCCAGCTCCAACTTCAGAAGCATCCACCTCGATGAAGAAAGGTAACTCCGGATCAGGATGGCGGAGAACCAAAGCGGAAGTGAAGGCATCCTTCAGGGATTGAAAGGCTTCAATAGCAGACGGGGGCCACAAGCTGGGTTTACCCCCTTTTCGGATGAGGGCCAGGATAGGAGCAATGCGAGAAGAGAACCCCTTAATGAATTGCCGGTAGTAATTGGCAAAACCAATGAATCTCTGGATTGCCTTAGTGCTCAGCGGTAGGGGCCACTCTTGGATTGCAGACACTTTCACAGGATCCATCTCGAAACCCTCTGGGGAGATGATATAGCCCAGAAAAGGAATCTTGGACACTTCAAACACACATTTCTCCAGTTTGGCAAAGAGAGAGTTCTTCCTCAAACGAGAGAGTACTTCCTTCACCTGGGAGCGATGGCTTGCAAGGTCCTTGGAGAAAATCAGGATGTCATCTAGGTACACGACCACAAACTTTCCCAAGAGATCCCAGAAAATGTCGTTCACGAATTCTTGAAAGACAGCGGGGGCATTGCAGAGACCAAAGGGCATTACGAGGTACTCATAGTGCCCATCACGAGTGTTGAATGCTGTCTTCCATTCGTCACCTTCACGGATGCGGATGAGGTTATACGCCCCACGGAGATCCAACTTAGTGAAGATTTTAGCCCCCTTCAGTTGGTCAAAAAGTTCTGCGATCAGAGGCAAGGGATACCGGTTCTTAACGGTGATTTTATTAAGACCCCGGTAGTCAATACAAGGACGTAGGCCTCCATCCTTCTTCTCCACGAAGAAGAATCCAGCCCCTGCAGGAGAAGTAGAAGGGCGAATAAACCCCCGCTGGAGATTTTCTTGGATATATTCCTTCATGGCAGCGGTCTCTGCTGGGGAGAGAGGATAAGTGCGACCTCTAGGAGGCATGGTTCCAGGCAGGAGATCAACTGGACAATCGTAGTGACGATGAGGAGGGAGAAATTCTGCAGACTTTTTACAGAAGACATCAGAGAATTCCTTGTAGAAGGAGGGAAGCGTCTTCAAATCTGACGTAGAAATATTCACCCTCTGGATGGGTTCAGCAGGAAGGCAATGCTGTTGGCAGTATGGACTCCAACGGGAAACCTGCCCTGAGGACCAATCAATGATAGGGTTATGCAGGCGTAACCAGGGAAGCCCCAAGACGACTGGAACAGAAGGACAGGAAATAATCAGGGACGATAACTTTTCTTTGTGTAAAGTCCCAACCTGCACAGGCAATTCCCCAGTCGTCATAGAGATAAACTTGGATTCAAGGGGTCGGTCATCAATGGCGGTTACTCGAAGTGGAGGAGTCAATGGAAACAGGGGAACATTCATATGCTTGGCAAAGAGAGCGTCCATGAAATTTCCGGCAGCTCCAGAGTCAATAAAAGCTGAGCCAACAATGGTCTTAGTGGACAGACGGATCTGTAAAGGCAGAAGAAACCTGTGAGAGTTCTCTTGTGACTTTGGAGTAACGCCCCCTACATGAGTCTTTCCAAGGTTACCTTGAAGAGAGGAACTCTGAGGCTTCACGGGACAGGAGTTGGCAAAGTGAGATTGACCCCCACAGTAGAGACAAAGTCCAGCCGTACGTCTCCGGAGTTTCTCCTGTTCAGAGAGACGAGCTCTTCCGACTTGCATAGGTTCCTCCGGAGGAATAACAGAAGGCTGCTGGGGGGTAGGAGGTAATAGAGGTCTTTGAAAGCGAGGAGCCAACATGGGTTGAAATTTCTTGACTCGGTCCCTATCAGCTTGATGTTCTCTCTGACTGGTGTCCACCTTGACAGACAAAGCAATGAGGTCTTCAACCTGCGTGGGTAATGCACGAGAGACCAGGTCATCTTTGAGGCGGATAGAGAGACCATTGTAGAAGGCAGCATGATAGGCATCATTGTTCCAACAAGTCTCTGCAGCGAGAGTACGGAATTCAATGGCATATTCTGCAACACTGCGATTTCCTTGTCGGATCTGGAACAGACGAGAAGCAGCGGTCGCCACCCGACCGGGAGCATCGAACACAGTCCGGAATTCTTGAAGGAAGGCTTTGGAATCATCAATTAAAGGAGACTCCTTCTCCCAGTGCGGAGATGCCCATTCGAGCGCTTTCCCTGCCAGACGAGTGATCACGAAACCAACCTTTGCTCGCTCAGAATTAAATTCTGCAGGTTGCAGGGCGAACCGAATCTGGCACTGATTCACAAAACCACGACAGGCTTGAGGGTCGCCACTGTAGAGAGGCGGAGCAGGAATACGTGGACCAGAAGTGGAGGACTGTGTAGCCATGTCGGCAGCAACTAGCGTGGGCGTTGTCGGCGTTGGAGTAGTCGGTGTCAGCATAGATAACTTTTCCAAAATCGCCTCCAGCGTGCGTCCGACATAATTTTGCCGAGCTTCGTACGCCTCCATGCGAGTATGCAGACCTCGAAAGGCCCTGCCGAAATCTGGCTGAGCTTCCTCAGTGGGATCCATGGCCCAAGAATAATGTCAGGGAGCCGGGAGCTCCCTCCAGGGAGGTTGTCAGGATCAAGGAGGAAGCCCTCTTGAGGGAGCAAGGTCGCGGTATCCAAAGGGTTAAGCAGAATCAGTAGTAGTGGTCACAGGCAGGAGTTAACGAGGGCAGGCAGATCAGATGCAAATATCAAGAGTTCAGGCAGGGGGTCAGAACCAAGGTAGGAGCTAGAAACAGACTGGGAGCAGGACTCAGGCTGGGAGCTGGAAACAGACTGGAAACAGGCTGGAATCAGGAATCAGGAAATACAAACAGGAACCATGATTAATGGCAGCAAATCCTATTCTTGGGCGCCGTCACAGTGTTTTGGGCGCCCTTTTATGATGAGATCCCGGCACCAGAGATGACATCATCATACAGCGACGCTGCAGCCATGTGTTCAGCATGGGCGCCGCCATCTTGGATCTTCACTGTGACCGCCGGGAATGTAAACAGCGCCGTTGGATACTTCTGAGTCGGGTACGTCTGGCAGTCCTGACAGTTAGGCAATCACGGGATAACGCAGACTACACGATAAAGAACTATATGAATTGCAAAAGCACATGGGATCAGTAGGCATGAACATTTAAACATAAGGAAACGTTCTTAGCAAAATAAAACATAAACACTTTGTTTTGTGTGGAGAAAGGCCACAGCCAAGTTTATTAAACAGCATCTGTAATTACTCCATTAACATTCACTGCTTAAATTAACAGTAATAACCAAGCCCAGCTCCGTACAATTGCAGAGCTTGCCATTCAGTGTATATATGAGCCCCGCCATGGTATCGGCCAGGAGCCAATTAACATTTTAAACATCCGCCATTAATGAATCCATTTATTATGAACCATATAATTGGCTGTGACATTTTTTTTTTTTTTTTTTTTTTTTTTTTTAATTCAAATAACTTGAGGGTGGGTGGGTGGGGAAATTCTTCTGAAGCTATCCCCAGGCTGCGCTGACACGGGTGCTGTGAGGGGGGCTCTATATATAACTTCTTTTCGCGGGCTTTCAGCCGGCAGGGGGCCCTCCAATCACATACCTGCTGGCCCAGCTGTGCATTTAAAGCTATAGGCTGCCCTGTAATTAAACTTTTATAACTAAACTTATATAATGATATGAATGTATCTGGGATCTGAGCCCATCTACCACCTGTCATGCCACCATCCCATGCCCACAAGAGGCTAATTTGGCCCCCAATGGGACATGGGATCAGTAGGCATGAACATTTAAACATAAGGAAACGTTCTTAGCAAAATAAAACATAAACACTTTGTTTTGTGTGGAGAAAGGCCACAGCCAAGTTTATTAAACAGCATCTGTAATTACTCCATTAACATTCACTGCTTAAATTAACAGTAATAACCAAGCCCAGCTCCGTACAATTGCAGAGCTTGCCATTCAGTGTATATATGAGCCCCGCCATGGTATCGGCCAGGAGCCAATTAACATTTTAAACATCCGCCACGCCAAGACCAGTTAAAACCTTAACTTGGGCTTGGCCCCCCTCCACAAAACAAGGCTTTTTCCACTGCATTTTGCAGTCCAACATTGAAAATATCCAGTCCTATTTCTGACAAGTGGACCTTGTCCTCTCTAAACAATCCTTCAAAACCATTCTCTAACTCATGGTGTCTGTATACAGTTATGTTCAACTTGCCTGCAAACTTGGCAATTGAATGGTTAATTTTACGTCTGCATTTCTCAAGTGGTTTTAATAGTTGGGATTGCCAGCACAGCCGAGGGACAATTTCAGACCAAATCAAATAAACATCAGGCATAAATAAAGAAATTTGGCACAAATCTTGTTTTATGGACTTAATCAATTGGATTGTTTTTATAAATCCTATATCATTTCCACCTAAATGTATCACAATCACCTTAGGGTATCCCCATGTTTTTAACATCACTGTTAGAGTTTGGAAGAGCTTCTCCCATCTCATGCCCCTAATACCATTCCATATTACTTTGTACTTTTTATCTGAAAGGTATAAATTTGCTGCACCCTTCCGGATCTGTGCTCTCAGCTCTGCCCAGTGTACATAAGAATGTCCTAAAATCCAAATTCTCTGAATGTCGCCTGTAAAACAATTGTAACTGTCAATGACAAAACCTCATAACAGAGAAAATTAGACCATTGTAGGTCTCACGTATAACTTGTAGCGATTTGATTTCCACCGTCCTATCTTCTTTATTGATTGTTCACTTAGGCCCCAAAGGGCTGCCTGTGTTGCTGCCCCGATCCTAAAGGAGTGTGAGCGGTATTTCTTATCTGCTAAACCAAGGGTTTCAAAACAAAAACTGAGAATTCTGCTGAATTGGAATTTCGATAAAAATTGCAAATTTTCATGTATGAACAATGGGCCTTCAACTGTCGGCCGTCTTTCAATGAAATTCTTGTAATTGGTAACTGGGCACATTAAGGGGTCAACAAACTGACCTAACCAAATTAAACAACCTCTTGCTTCTTGGTCAGTTTTGGAAGAACGTATGTTAATACGCAATCTTCCATTTATTAACTGGATGTCATTTTGAAAAATACCTCCAGGCCTAAATTTGGATGGGGAAACCACCTCGCTAAGCCTTAGTGCAGCAAAATATGACAAAGAAAAAACCAATCTGAATAAAGACGTCTCGTATTCATTTCTACAAACTTGCGGCAGCACCAACATCAGTTTGTTCAGCACTGTTACAGTAATAGGTTGTCTATCATCTTTTCTGGCATTATGACGGGCTAACCCTTTAATTATTTGTTGCACCATCGGGTTCTTTGTTACATTAGCTGGTAACAGTAATTTAGCCCAAAAGGAAATTCCTGCTAATTTCTTCTTGATAGAAGCTATGGACTGCCCATTCTGGCTACATTCCAATATGAAAATAATTAGAAGATCCTCTTCACTTAAATTAAACTTATTTTGGCACTTAAATTGTTGCCATTCCGACCAAGATGATTTATAATCCACCCAAGTTTTACAAGCCACAGAGCCTTGTAAAATGGCTATCACATTGGATATATCAGGTTCCAAAGGTGAGTCGGATAAGGGGTGCCAACTGCGCTCGCTTGTTCCTCTAGTTGCCAAAAAATATCGAACTGCATACGAGATAGAGAATCAGCAGTTCGGTTAACTAGACCTGGAATATGCTTAGCCTTTATCATTATATTGTGTTTAAGGGCTCTGAGAACTAACTGGCGTAATAGGTTTAATACTGGTGGTGATGAAGATGTTAAATTATTTATTACATGTACCACTCCAAGGTTGTCACAGTGAATAATTATTTTCTTATTTGCCAAATTTGGGCCCCAAATATCAATTGCTGCTAGGACAGGAAAAAATTCCAACAGGACTATATTTTTAGTTAATCCCGAAGAAATCCAATCTTCTGGCCATGTTCCCACGCACCACTGGTTTTGGAAGAATATTCCAAAACCAGTTGATGCTGCGGCATCAGTATACAACTGCAGGGCCTCATTGTCTATGAATTCCTCTTGCCAACATGTTTTTCCGTTATATTGTTCTAAAAATTGTTGCCAAATTCGCAAATCATCTTTCACTTCAGATGTGATGCGAATATGCCAGTTAGGTTTAGTCACTCCAGCAGTCAATGAGGACAAACGCTTTAAAAACACTCTACCTATTGGCATTATTCTGGTGGCAAAGTTTAAATGACCAATAAGGCTCTGCAGCTGTTTCAGCTTCATTTTTGTGGCTGATAAGGCATTAGCAAGCAATATTCTCAATTTTACTATTTTATCAGATGGCAACCTACTCTCCATATTAACTGAATCCAATTCAATACCCAAAAAGGTTATAACTGTTTCTGGGCCGACAGTCTTTTCTGGGGCCAAAGGGACCCCAAATTCCTGTGCTATCCACATAAAAGTATGTAGAAGTCTTTTACAAGTGTCTGTCCCCTGTGGTCCCATAAATAAAAAATCGTCCAGATAATGGATGACGAACTGGGACCCAGATTCTGTTTTTAAGGTCCACTCCAAAAAAGTTGCAAAAGACTCAAAATAAAAACATGAAAGGGAGCACCCCATGGGCAGACACCTGTCAAAGAAGAACTTGCCATCAAAGTGGAATCCTAATAAATGAAAACAGTCTGGGTGTATAGGAAGAAGACGAAAGGCAGATTGTATGTCGCATTTTGCCATCAATGTGCCTTTACCGCAGATGCGTAATAATTTAATGGCTTCTTCCACTGAGGAATATGATACCGTGCAAAGCTCAATATCAATGCCCTCATTCACCGAGTTCCCTGATGGAAAAGACAAGTGGTGTATTATCCTAAAAGTACCCGGCTCCTTTTTGGGTACTACACCTAATGGTGAAACTTTGAAATTTTCAAAAGGAAACTCGCTGAATGGACCCATGATTCTCCCCAGAGACAACTCCTTAGAGAGCTTGTCTCTGACAACCTGAGGGTGATTGTAAACAGATTGTAAATTGTCGGTTACTGATACTGATGGCTGAATTCTAAATGTTGGAATCCAAAATCCAAACTGAAAACCGAACTTAATTAGATCCGCCTTCAATTTGTTTGGATACCTGCTTAGCCAAGGCAACATTTTTGCCAAATTCACCGGCGATGTTGCCTTTGGCCATCTGTTCTTTTGTATTGGTTTTGCTGTTGGCAGAGAATTTTCGTACGCAGCGAAAGGCTGGGTGATTGCCTGCGCAGTGAGAACACTCGTGTTTGTACCTACATGAGTTTTGAAATTTGCACATGGTCTCGTTGAATGCCCAACATGTGTTGGGTTTTGGTGGTACTTGACGGGATGTGGATGGAAATGCCGGCTTTGGTGCCAACATTCCCATCCAAAGGTCCACATCCTTTTGTCCCCATGACAACCCTGGGTGTACCGCTAACTTCTGACGAAAACGATCATCATAGATGAACCATGAAATACCGCCATATGTGCGGTAAGCTTCCAAAATGATGTCAAGGTATTTAAATAAATGAGGGGATAGTTGAGGTTTACTAGAACATAGAACATTGGCAAATATGCAAAACGCTTGTAGCCAATTGCTAAATGTTCTTGGGACTGGGCGTCTACGGATTTCTTCGCTATCTCCTTTCTTATCAGATTTGAGGAACTCCTTGTAGGCTGGTAACAATGAGAGAATATCTATATAATCACCCTTTACTATCTTGTCCTTCACTGAGGTGGACAAATGTAAACCTAATGGGGTTGGCTGACATGTCACTATATCCCTTAAACTGGTTTCTGCCACTCCAGGGGGCAACCCTCCATCTTGCCTATTGACTCTTTCCTGCATATTATCAAATACATCTGATAAACATGTTAAAGCATTTTTCAGTGCATTCATTTCAGTAGCATAATTACCTGCTTGCTGAATGGAGGGTCCTGGTTGATCCCTGCTCACACTGCCTGTGTCACTCGGTGCCTGCTGGAAAGAGAATAGGGGAGGGGAAGACATAACAGGCAGCGTTTTATTAAACATTCCACTGGACTCAGTGGGCTGGAAAAACTCCCCCTGCACAGCCTGACTAGTGCTAGCCATAGGCGGGGACATAGCTGGCCACGCGTTCCTGCTGTTAACAGTCTTTATTGCAGCCTTCTTTGTCTTTGCTGCATATCTCTGTGTGGAACGCTTCAGAGCCAGCTTTCTCTTCACAGTGGGTCTGCCTAACGTACTGGGGGCGTCTTCTGAATCAGGAGTAGCCGCCTCCTCCACGTCCTCATTGGTGTGCGACGCAATGCCTGTCTGCTGCATCATTCGGCTCAGTTCTTCCGGCCGTGCTGTCTGTATCCAGCTCATTATGCGCTCCCTATCAGTCGGAGCAAGTCCCGCAGCCTGTCTATTGCTGCTCCCTGGTGCTGACATCTTCCCAGCGACGAGCAGGTCAGAGGTGAAATTCTTCTGAAGCTATCCCCAGGCTGCGCTGACACGGGTGCTGTGAGGGGGGCTCTATATATAACTTCTTTTCGCGGGCTTTCAGCCGGCAGGGGGCCCTCCAATCACATACCTGCTGGCCCAGCTGTGCATTTAAAGCTATAGGCTGCCCTGTAATTAAACTTTTATAACTAAACTTATATAATGATATGAATGTATCTGGGATCTGAGCCCATCTACCACCTGTCATGCCACCATCCCATGCCCACAAGAGGCTAATTTGGCCCCCAATGGGACATGTGTAGTATACTTAATGCAATGTGCATGTGGAATAGTATATGTAGGCAAAACACTACGTGAATTCCGCAGGAGGATTTTGGAACATGTGGGGGATGTGAAACATAAGCGTAACACGTCGATAGTAGTACATATAAATGAACATCATAATGGCAACATTAAAGCAATGCAGTTCTCGGCAGTAGAACAATTAAAGCAAACTTCAAGAATAGGAGATGTTAATAAAAAATTATTACAAGCCGAAGCTAGATGGATTTATGCCATGAATAGTAAATCCCCCAATGGTCTTAATGAAGGATTTACTTTTTCACCCTTTTTGTGACTTTGTGACGCTGTTTATTGAATGGCTCCTGTGCGTATAGACTTACCTTATTTCCCCACGTATAGATTTATATACAGTAATTATACTTTGTTTTAACTTCACAGTTAATTATATTACAGATAGGATAATAATTTGGACAATGCATACCAATTGGTTCATTGATTTATTTATTTACTTATTTTTATATACATATATCCTGAGCTGCAGTAGTCTCCGTATGATCAATGGATGCTCCTGGCAAATTCTAGGGTTAGTTGTACCAAGCACGCATGCGCAGTAGCATCTACAATTTTGTGGATAATAGAGGTGACAGGCGCGGTACGCGCATACGCTGTATGATCGCAACCAAGCTGAACCGCACTTCCGCTTATGACGTCACACAGCGGAAGTTCCTCTCGGAGATACCGGCAAGATGGTATTTAAACTGCGACTCCACGACCGCAACTCACTTATGCCCCTGAGGAAGCCGGTGACGCGGCGAAACGCGTAGGGCAAGGCAGCATAGGTGGAGGATGGTGAGAGCAGCTCCTATCTCTCCCTACGTAGACAGGCAGGCGTCCAGCATGGGATTGGAAGGGAGGAAGGGAGGGGCAAATTAACACGGCTTGTTACTTACCGGAGCATTTTGCAAGGCAATGCTTAGCCTAATTGTTGGTACTTAAACTTAGCTCTCTCCATCTGTCCACCTTTTGCGGTGTTTTAATGGTGTGTTTTATGGACATGGTCCAGCACTGTGTAAATATATACAGTGAGTTTGTTAATGCGGTGGTGGGGTGAATTTTGGGGTTTGCGCATGATGCGCCTATATACAAAGTATTTTAATTGAATTAATAAACGTTATATTTTAGTAATGCATTGTCAGTATACTGGATTATAGCAGGTGTCCTGAACTGGGTTGCTGGGGGGCGGGACCTGGTGTACTTGGCTAGCTGAGTGCACAGCTCCAACCCCACTGTTTATATTTTCAAAGTCTACATTTAATATCAAAACACAGGGCACCATAAAACTGGGTGGTTTGTGTACATCCTTCATATCATGTAGTAAATTAAATTCTGCACAGATGCTTCGATATTCTACAGCAAACACATGGTCTGTAAAGGCGAAGGTGGAGCTGCTCCTCTGCGGAAAAACCAACATAATTAGACAGGAGTTTGGTGATGCTGGTCAGGAACAGGCTCTGCCAAGTAGTCCACGTCAATGCCAGGGACAGAAGTGCGGCACATATTGTGCTCTGTATTAGGACAGAATGACTGGCAGGGAGACTGGCTTTAACACACACACACACTGACTGGGTATTGCTTGATACATATGCAGCCTTTTTGGTACCTATAACTGGGAGGTGTCAGCCTACCTGTACCAGTGCTTGAGATGATTGAAGAACCATGTATGACAAATATTAAGTTTTATTGTTGCCATTGTGGTCTCTGTCCATTTTACAGTATATGCTATGGCTAGGGGTATTATCCGTATTTCTTTGACTCTTTCCAGCTTTTGAATGGGGTCACTGACCCCATCTAAAACCAAAATGTTCTGTAAGGCTCTTAATTTACAGTTGTTGCTATCTTTTATTACTTATCTTTCTATTCACAGGGTCGGACTAAGCTGGCGGGACACCGGGAAAAAAAACGGATGGGGTCCGGCCCAGACCCGCAATCCATTCAGCTGGCCAAAAAATAAAAACAACAAATTGTGGGCATCCGCGGCGGCGTCCGGCATACGTGCTGTGAGTCGGCATTCACGCATGCGCCCCGTGCGTAGGTATTCACGCATGAGCACATGTGATGCAGGGCCCCAAGGGTTTGGAACCCGGTGGGCCCCCAATCTTCCAGTCCAACCCTGTCTATTCATGGTCTCTCCTAATACAGTCTCTTATTCATATCCATGGTTGCTAGGGTAATTTGGACCCTACCAACCTGAAATTGCAAAGAGCAAGGAGAGCTGCTGAATAAAAAGCTAAATAATTCAAAACCCACAAATAATAAAAAATTAAAACCAGTTGCAAATTGTCTCAGAATATTACTCTCTACGTCATACTAACAGTTAATCTATGAATAACAAACACTGTAACATGTTGGATTATATACTGACATAATATAAATACAATAATAAACAAGTAGTCGTAGCTCTGGGAGATCTTGTGACCAGCCTTTATAGAAGGCCTGTGGATATAAATCACTCAAAGTCATAAAACAGCACATTGCAAATACATACTGTACAATGTTTGGACAGCTTCATGTGGGATACATACCAAGCTGCTACAGGTACAAATCCAGAGTCATCCTACAAACCAAGATTATAGATAAGATATTTATACACATCACATTGCACTGGTTTGTCTTTTCATTGCAAACCAGACCGTGAATCACATAATGCCCGTGGGAAGAGGATTCCCCAGTGAGGACCAACCCCACCAGCACTACATGAGCCAAATTGCTCTTATCTAACATAAGGAGAGTACCTTTTATTATTTGATACGACGCTGCCATTAAAACATCATGAGTGCAGATGTAGTGCTGATAACACAATGGGGCAGATTTACTAAAGGCGAAGTGGCCGTTCCTAGCAAAAATTCGCCAGAAATCCCATCCGCAGGGATATAGGACAGTTTAGTAGTGAAAGTGACCTTCATTAATGCAGTTTCGCGCCCTATCGCCAGATGAATTTTCGCTCGGGTGAATGATCGTTACTCCGCAAATTTACGAAAGTGTGAATACACGTTACCTCTTTTGCCAGAGTTTTCTTCACCAGCTTAGACCTGGCAAATTGATAAAATGAAACTACATCCTCCTCAATCTTATGTCAGTGACACCATATCCTGTATGCCGAAAAGTCATACAAATATTTTAACTCAGTAATTTTTTCATATTTTAAAGCGGGATTGTCTTTAAAAGTTGTAAATAAAAAATTTTTTTTTAAAACATTTATTTTTACCATTTGAGGGGCATACCACTTTTTTTTAGGGTGGGCCCATGGCATTAGAGGATCTGTTTTGCCTTTATTTTGCTTCCTTGGACATTCATAATAATAAGTGGCCACCAGGGCTAGGGGTAGGCAGAGTAGGCACGTGCCTAGGGTGCAAAGCTGGGGGGGCGCCAGGTACATACCTGCTCTTTCACCTACCCATGTCCGGTCCCCTCACTCCCCATACGATGCTTGGCGCTTCTGTGCCGGCGTCAGCAACTGCTGCTGCCTCAGGCGGCAGAGGGACCAGGATCGCCCCTGCCTAGGGCGCCTGGCCAGTGTGGCCCGGCTCTGGTGGCCACTTCAAGTATTTGCCCCAACAACACTAATAAAGACATGCCCTATTCAAATTGACCTAAGAACAAGTGTAATAATGAAATTTCGGTAGGCAGAAACAAACGTTAGCGAAATTTCACTATGAAATGCTCACACTGATGAATTAACCCTAGGGAAACTTCGCCAGCGTTTGGCTGCAGAGATGCAAATTTGCATTTTAGTGAATTAGCATAGTGGTATCGAATTTGCGCCTGGCGAAGTAGAGTGAAATGTGGAGGAACCTTTGCAGACGTAAATTTGCCTCATAGTTTGCCCAGCCATCACAAGCAAGCAGCAACCATTAGCAGCACTCCTATGAAAGCAGGCACGGACAATGAGCTGTGTCAATGTAAAGAAGCCAATGGTGTAATTAAAGGGTAAGTAAACCAGGAGTAACAAGGTATGTTCCTCCCCACCCCTCCCCAACTTATGTCCTACAGGAGGTTCTGTTTCGCAGTACACCTATTTTTTATGCCAGGAATTGAAAAATAAGCAACTGCTTTGAGGCCACTGGAAGCAACAGCCAAGGATGGTTGGGGATCATTGATATAGGGGGATATGAATTTGGTGACAGTTAAATAGTTTGGCTATTGTATTGTCTCAAATAAATACAGTTATCAGGTTATTGTCTTATGGTCAAAAAGGAACGTATTTCTTAACCAGGTGGCTTCCTGGCTTGCAGAAGATGTAGACTATTAGGACCTTGTGCTCCTTATTCAGAAACTCCCCTGTCTCAAGCATTCTAGATAATAGATTGGTAAAAAGTGGCTATTAATAGATCAGTGAAGTTTTACTTCCTTTTACTTTCAATTAAACAGATAATTATGAGGACATGGGTTACTGATTACAATGAACATTTAAAAAAGTAATAACAGCACTAAAGTCTATTAAGGACTCAATTTCCCTGTGTGTTTATTGCCCCCTTGTGGTGAGTATAAGCTAGCATCTCACAATCATATAATTAGATCATTAGCATTTTGCAAACTAAGGACTGGCTGCCGTCCCTGATGACTGATAAATGGGGAAATGTAGAGGGTCCTGACTGATGTGCAGACTTAATATATATTTGTTAAACAGGTTCTGCTCCCAGAGATTAAAGGGAATCTAAATACTTGTATTCAATCACAATTGCTGCACTATAAATCCTAACATAATTTAACATATTATGAAGGTTTAAAGCATGCTGGGAGCTGTAGTCCATTAGCATCAGGGTTCTTTTCTTATAGCAACATTACTTGATAAAATGTTTACCCAGCTCTTTAAGATAACAGCAGGGTGCCTATCATAGTGCTGGTATTCAGCAGTCACTGGTAAATTAAGTTGTGATCACATATTTTTTTTATCACTAGGAGGTGCAGTGGAACAAGGGGGTTTCTCTTTAAAAAGCAAACAAGAGAGATAAAGGAGCAGAGTGGAGTTTTTTGTCTGCAGTGTAACAGAGAACATGTTGTGGCACTTATGTTTGCAAATAAGAAAAAAATCAAAGACCCAAAATAAACCTTACTCCCCCAGGTAGTGCTGCCGGTTTTATGATCGGTTTTGGGTCTTAAGAGGGGATAGCTGTGCTGCACACACTTGAAATAGCAGGGCCCCCATTAAACATGCCCGCTGTCCTTTCATATGTAGCCTGACTTCAAATTCATTGGTGGCCAGCAGGTCAGTACCATTAGCTGCATCCCGTGCATACGTATGATATCAGTAAGTATGGAACACAACCATATCTGATGGCTCCTGGCCCTGCAACCTGGGCATTAAAGCTCTGCTATCTGCACTTGCCCATTATGTGAGTCCTTACTGCCTCTCAAGCATTGCACCTAGTTCTGTATAGAATGTTGAATCATTGTGTTTGTCATCTGTCCTTGCAGGTGCTGCTTCCATAAACCAGAAGAGAATAACAGTTGTTCTCCCCAGCCTGCGAAAATCCACATCTCTATCTTAACAATATACTGTCTGTCCACCAATGCGTAATGCATTTCTTCATGCCAGTCAGTGCCCTTTCTGAAAGCAATACAGCACTATGGTTCCTGTAATAGCAAGAAAACTAGAGACATGAGCATAGGCTGGGGAAATGGCAACTAAGCAGTTTTTTGAATGCTAACAGATCTGTGTCCAATCCAATTACTCTATAAAGAACAAAAACTGAATAAAACATGTTTATTCTTATGGCATGGGGAGTGCCACACTGAAAAAGAAATTGCAAAGATATATCTCCTTTTGTGAGGGGGAATGAAATAATTTGATAGTCTAGTCAAGTAAGTTTTATCTACTGCCTTCACTTGAAAAACAGCAGTCCTGTCACGCATATATATTTATATATTTAGCGGGAGCTTTGCATCCCGAGTGCTCCCCAGAAAGCAACTGGGCAGCATGCCGCCCCTCACATTTGGCCTCTCCAGGCTCGGGCCTTTGTGGCCTCGCCACAAATCTGGCCTGTGACTGGGCCACATAACTGGGACCTAAAGTGCCACTTGCAAGCCATACCATTGCTCATCTTGCTAATAGGTGCTTTTACTCTTGTACAGGGTGTACCCAAGCCATAGATGTTAAGATTTTTAAAATATCTTTTCATTATCAACAAAAAAGACCATTTCGAGCGATATCGTCTAGTTAAAGCAAGGAAACTGTGGGTAGCTGCCTGCTTGGCCCTGGATCAATTTCACTGCCAATCAATTTTCTGACAGATGTCGGTTGAAAATTGTTAGCTGCACAATAACGTCATGATAATTTGAGGAATTTGTTTCTCTTGAAAATTGGTCGAAAAATCTTTAGGTCAACTTCTTGTGCCCATTGTGCCTGGATCTGACCCATTAGAATGTAAATGGTTGTCATCAGTTGATTGCTATAAGTAGTGAGTAGTAAGTGTGAGACAGTGAGAGAAAGTGCCAGAGTGACAATTGGGCAGGTGGTAGAAGCGGGTCCGGGTTGCCGGGGGACACACATTTTTCCTGGTGCCCAGATCGACCATCTCAGCCTGTGAGTGGCAAATTCTTGCAAATTCCAGGCCCTATGGAAAATACCTGGAGCCTGCTAATGCACTGGTGGGTGAGACACCTACTGTATCACATAGAGCCAATGCTCTGCAAGCCCACAGGACATGTAAACAAACAATATATTCTAAAAATCAACTTCACACATGCGCTCCAATTCTAAAACCTCTTAGTGTTATTAATAATATTATGCAGGCTTTATTCCTGCAGCGCTCACCCTTTTACTGGGTGGGTCTGGGTGCAAATGCCCTGAACCTATCGCTTGATTGAAGACATTCAATGTGCATCATAGTATACAGGTCACTCACCGCTCCTGGCAGTGTCGGACTGGGACACCAGGGGCCCACCCAAAAACCCTTAGACCAGGGGCCCACTCGAAGTATTATGTTCTTCCTTTCCTTAGTCAACCTCTATTCTCCTATTCTCTATTCTCTTTTCTTTCCATACTATAACATATTATTCCATCTATTTAGCCTCTTTATTCTCATAGAAAAATGGAATGGCCATGAAATAAGCCAAATATTTAGACGCAGGAGGGCCCACTGACACCTTGGCCCACCGGGAGTTTTCCTGGTATCCCTGTGGGCCAGTCCGACACTGGCTCCTGGTCTCTGGTCCGGGTGCAACACCCCGATCCCACAGCTTTGGGAGGCTTTCACAACCGATACCATATCCTTGCGACGTGCACTCGACAGATCAGTTGACAGTGGTGAAGTAAAACAGATTTATGAACCAGGCATTTTTCCTAACGTGTTTCGTGTGATCCCACATGTACGCACTCTGCAAGGATATTGTATCGGTTGTGAAAACAATACATTCTCGCCAACTTGAGTCTTTTGTCAGGCCAAACGCTGCTTGAGGACACGAGAAACACTAAACACGGGCATTGGGCAAAAAACAACAGGACTGTCCCTTTATTTGCACCAATTATTGACAGGCCAATTCATGATTCTGCCCCCCCCCCCTCAGTCCCTGGATTATCTGATAAACAATTGATTTGTCAGTCTCTCCCTCACTGAGTGAATTAACCCAACACCCTTGTGCATGTGCCTGTCCCTCGTCGGATCACGTTCTCTCCCAGAGCTCTGAAAATAACAAGGAAATCCTTGTAAAAATAAAGAAAATATCATTATGAAAGAAACACGGGGATTGTTTTTAAATGTGTTTTCACTATGGGTCACACACACACACGTGTCCCCTAACTAACCCCGCCCCCTGGCTCAGGGCCACTCTGCGTGACCAATCAACTGTGTGCAGGCTTTGCACTCATTGGTTGGAGCTTGCCCGGGCTGGGGTATAAATACAGAGGGATGCGCCGCAGCTCTTATACATCTAAAGAGCGTCGGAGCTGTATTTTCTGCTCTCGTGATTTCGTCTGAAGCCACCATATCAAGAAAAAGAATAAATAGGAAAGTAAAGTGCGCCTGAGCAGTAATCCAGTGTCTCTATAAGAGGAGCAGACCCACAAGCAGTCCTGGCCAACGTCTCCTATCAGCACCCTGGATAGCGCTCTATTGAGACAGCGAGAAAACGCTCAGCAGCGCGCGCTCCAATCTCGCCATGTCTGTGTCCTCTAGTGACACTGTGCGCCTGGTGTTCTTTGGAGCTGCCGGGGTCGGCAAGACTGCCCTCATCCAACGCTTCCTCAACGACAGTTTCGAGGAGCGCTACCGGCGCACAGTAGAGGAGATGCACTGCCTGAACCCCGAGCCCGGGGAGCTCCAGTTGCGCATCCAGATCCTGGACACCAGCGGCAGCTACTCCTTCCCGGCCATGCGCAAACTCAGCATCCAGCAAGGGGACGCCTTTGCCCTGGTCTTCTCTCTGTCCGAGCCGGACTCCTTCCAGCAGGTGGAGAGGCTGAGGAGCGAGATCATCCAGGTGAAAGGAGACGCCGAGGTGCCCATAGTGGTGGTGGCCAACCAGATGGACTTGTTCCCCGGGGTGGAGGCTGGACAGATGGTGGATCTCAGGGCTGCTGCCACCGCAGAGTTGGAATGGGACTGTGGATACGTGGAGACCTCGGCTAAGGTCGACTACAGAGTGTGGGACGTGTTCCAGGAGCTGATCCGAAGGGTGAACTCTCCTGCCTGGCTGAGCCCAGCCCTAGAGAGGCGCAGAGCCAGCGCACAGCCAGAGTCCGACACAAACCAACACCACAGGAAGCCCCAGAGTTGCACTTTATCCTAAATGGACCTCCAGTATCTACACCTGAAGCTCCACTGCTCCACCAGCAGCCCCATTAGTGTACTTGGTGCCCACTGCTTGGGTGTCCATTGGAATTCGAACAAACATAGATTGTGCCAGCAGCACTGGTGGAAGGGAGGCATCATCTGTGCCAACCTGATGGCTTTTACTACAAGTCAGGGGCGAAACTATAGAGGAAGCAGACCCTGCGGCTGCAAGGGGGCCCAGTGAGGCCCAGATAAAGAGCAATTTCAACATATATTGGTAAAAAAAAGGACAACCTCAAGATATGTTGACGGCCAGGCCAAGGTATTTTGACACCCTAGGCAAGGGCTTCAATCAGTGCCCCCACCCGGTCCTGCATTACCATTGTCCCCCATATGTACCTGTGTAAGCAGCAGCCAACAATCTATCATATTGCTCCTAAATATGTATCTGTGCCAAAAATCCTATTGCCCCATATCATCTGTTTACCTGTGCAAGCAGAAGCCAAGATATTTGCCCACAAACATGTACCTGTGCCAGCAGCGGGAGCAGAGGGAGGTGAGGAGTGCGTCTGCCCTCAGTATCAATCACAGGCAAGAGGGGGTTTATAAAATTGAAAAACTATTAAAGGCCATGCATACAATGGTCAAAAAGAAAAAAATCCCCTTAAAAGTGTGCCCCCCCCCCTTGATTGCGCCCTAAGCAGGTGTCTACTCTGCCTAACCCTAGTTCCGGCCCTGGTTGGGGGCCCTAAAATTAATTTGCTGTGGGGCCCAGTAACTTCTAGTTAAGTCTCTTAACAACAAAGACTGTACTGGTGGATAAGAGAAGCAATCCCTGCTAACCTGATATCACTGACTGAGAGTACTGAGTAAGTGCCAAGTCTGCCAGTCACAAAGGCAGGGCCGTCCATAGGGCTGTGCTTGCTCAAAGGCATTCTAGGCATAAGAAATCGGAAATAGCTACTCTACGAAGAAATAGGAGTCTGATGTTTGGCAGCAAAATATTTGCTCATTATATAATCTATAATAATTTACTGATTATATAATCTGGATGGGACGCTTTACATGTTTTTATACCCCATAACGTCTGAAAAAGAAAAATAGACCTTGTATTTGCCTAAGGTTACTTATGAATGTTGTTCATGAAACAGACTGCTTTTGGTTGGTACAGTTGAACAAATGCCTGACCCATTGCTACCTTCAGCCGAACAAACTGCTAAAAAAAATGGAGGGTGTCATTTTATACATTTCCACTAGTCTTTTGTATAATTTGAATGTTTTGAAAGGTTTACATTAGTGGGCACAATAAATGGCAGGGGTAGATCATTGTTCCAAGAATCTGAACTGTCATCTCTGCACATTTCTGTAACATTTTTTGTGAATAATAAAAACAATGTTTTTGTAATAAAGTCGATGTATTCCATCATTTCCACTGAGAAACCTACTCTTTGTGCTTCTTTGCAAATTATGGGGTGCAGCTGGCAATGCCATTTATAGCAAACGTGGTTATAATAAGGATTATCTTTCAAGTAAAATTATAGATATAGATACAGGCATGGGAAGAGCTGCATCATGCATCCATACTTATATTGAAATAGATTTTTTTTTTCATTTTAAATCTCTTGTTATCAATCAGGAAGCCCCTTTATAATGAAAGCCCCCCACCTGCCTGCACAGACTTATACATGCTTCTATCAGATAACCTGTTGTACTAGCAGCACATCGTACACTGTTTCTTAGAAGATGCACAGAATAAAATGTGGGTATATTTAGAATAAAATATAATGGCAAGACATGTGGACCCTTTAGTGAATAGTGAGGGACCACATGAAACGCCCCTGAAATCTTGCATGTTGTCCGTCCATCATTTTTCAAATAAACATACATACATGCACTATTGGGAACAGAGACATGTACATATTTATTAATACATATTTATTTAAAGGACTATGGTTGGGAGCTGCCGTGGTCCCCTCTACTGAGAAAAAATGCAGGCTTGTTTGCACCGACGTATCTATAGAGGAAGCAGACCCTGTGGCTGCAGGGGGCCCAGGAGGCATAATAATGAGGTTCAAATAATGAGCAATTTCAACATTTATTGGTAAAACAGTGGAACATCTGGATATGTTAGGGGCCCTAAAATGAATGTGCTGTAGGGCCCAATAACATCTAGTTACACCACTGGTTGTTTGTATGTGCTATTGATGCATTACTCCAGGTGACCAGGCTACTGAGGCTAGATTGTTTGGGTTGCTGAGGACCAACCAGTGAACTAAGCATACAAAGGCATAGGATAGAGGCACAACCATTCATGGGGGGTTATACATTTGCAACATGCACATCACCATTGGTGTAACTATTGAGGAAGCATCCTATGACTGCTAGGTGGTCTTGAAGGTATTGGCAGCCCAATGGGGCAATTCAATTCTAAATGTCTTATTCCTTGACCAACAACACATCTCTATGCACTCTGCTGTAATTCTGCAGTGAAATCGCTGCCTGTTGAAGTGGTGGGCTTTTCTCTGTGCATCATACAGTTCAGCCACAGATACACGGTGCATTCCAAGTGGGCAAGTGAAGCAGTTATAAGTGCACAGAGAATTCAACAACAGAAAGAGTTATAAATGGTCCCAGACTGTCATTATCTAGTTCCAAGCAACAAACTTCCCCTTTAAAAGGAAATAGTACGCATAAGGACTCATTTACTCACATAAAATATCCTTTTTTTCTGCCTACAATGCCCCTTGTCAATGTGATTGACACCCACCACATATGGGACAGCACCCACAGGCATTACTCTCAAAACCCATCTGGATGCCTTTTAACAAGACCCCTCCAGTTATGCCCATGAATAGAAGGTGCTGGTAAATTTTTAACACAGGTCACTGTTTCACTATGCAATTTGCAAGTTGGATGCCAAATGTCTTCCGGGGCTGATGAGCAGGGCCGCCATCAGAAATCACGGGGCCCCGTATAGCAAAATTTTCTGGGCCCCCTGGCTCCGCCCACCCCAGATCCCGCCCCCACCCCACATTAAAAAGTCCACATAGACACCAGCGCTAAAAAAATCCAGTCTCTTATTTAAATCAGTGCATGGTTGCTAAGGGAATTTAGACCCTGGCAACCAGATTACATAAATGGCAAACTGAAGAGCTGCTGAATAAAAAGCTAAATAAGTCAAAAACCACAAAAAATAAAAACCCAATTACAAATTGTCTCAGAATATCCCTCTCTACATCATATTAACAGTTAATGTAAAGGTGAACAACCCCTTTAACTGACCTTCAAGCTAGGCTTTTTATTTCTTTATTAATGCTGCTTACGGTTCTATTAGAAAAATTTAACTTTTTTTAACTGATAGAATAAGCAAGCAACATGATCACTAGAAAGATGAGTACAAATAATGAGTACAAAAGACATACTAGGATATAATGGCAGCAACACACTAGGCTGGTGCTAAAATAATTACACAAATACAGGCTGGAAAGAGAGGCTTCCAGTGCCAATGTTACAATACCTGACTCTTGCTCAGTTTGGAGTTGCAGGGTTAAACGCTTCTGCTCCTTTCCCCCTCCCTCCTTCTCTCCACGCCCACATCAGCCTCAGCCTGTCAGCAGCAGCAGAACGGAAGAGCAGGGGAATGTACTTGCCGCACGGAACTTAGTGAGTGACAATTCAGCAGCGTGAGCAGCAGCAGGTCTTTGGCGCGGCTTTGGATCTTCAGCTGCACCGTGACCTTCGGCGCTGTTAAGGGGGCCCGGCTAATTTGAAAAGTGTAACACCGCCGAGCCGGGCCCCCCTTCAGCCCCGGGCCCGGTACAGCTGTACCCCCAGTGCCCCCCTGATGGCGGCCCTGCTGATGAGTATAGTTTTGCCCCATTGGAATGCATAACAGTTGTAAACAATGTACCACCAGCCTAATTTCTTCTGTTATAGAAAGCTTGGTGCCGGGTATAGAGGGTCCACATACTCATAAATTGCATTTGATGGAGGGATGTTCCCCGAAAATGTTGAATTCACTTTAATAGACACACACGTTAACCCCACTTGCATCTGATCTGCTGGTTGAACATCTGCCTGCATAGCACTTAGGCAGAGATATAGTAACTCAGACTTTAAGACTCTTAAAATAGAGCTCCTTGTATTGAGGATACCGCGGGGAATGGTAGAATGCCTGTGCAAGGTGAGCATTTGGTGTAGCCCAGCACTGCAAGGACAGATGAAGAAAACACACATGAAAGAATATTGGAAATGGGGTTAAACCAGGTGATATCATGACTGCCAGAGTTAGACTGAGCTGCCAGAGGATCTCCTGCTGGTGCCTAATGAGCCATACCTTAGTATAATTTCCATCAGTCTATCCATATTTCCACCATAGGCATATGTTTGCTCCTCATTGTGACTTACTACATAAGTACTAGATAATGTTGGGGTTTACATCAACAGACTTTAACCTGTAAACCCCCCGGCTGTATAACCAAGACTTCTAAGCAGGCCCGGACTGGCAATCTGTGGGTTCTGGCAAAAGCCAGAGGGGCTGCTATAAGGTGCCATAGAAAGTCAGTATTTAGTGGGCTGGTGGGGGCTGTTTGGGCCTCTGTGTGGGCTGATTGGGCCTCTATGTGCCTGAAATGCCAGGGCTTATTTTAATTCTCAGTCCGGACCTGCTTCTAGGTAGTAGCATGCATCAATAAACTTTGGGCTGGGCATTACAATTATAGAAACTGGACTTCTGGTTTGGGCACCCACAGGAATGGAAGCACTGAGTTAGAGCACCTGTCTGAAAGGGTAGAGAATCCGTACTAGGTGCGCAAGTTTATCTGCAATATTGGATGAACAAACGGACGTCCCCATCTCCCGATCTGCCACTAACCTTCAGTTTAAATAAAGTAGTAAAATAACAGGTCAGACTATGTTCTGCCTGACAGCAATAGTACAAAAGTTTATGTCCAACAAAAGCTGGTGACAGTCTCCCACTGATATCGCCAGATCAGCAATACATGCAGAGATATTATCGGTAGCCGACAGAAATTTTCTAACCTGGCAGATCAGACCCAGTGACTGTAACCCTGAATCCTTTAAATTGCTCATTAAAGCATAGCAGACTGAATTTCTCATAGAGATTTAAGACTCAGGGTATAGTGCATTTGAAGTTACTGCTGGGGAATAATTTGCTATAGAGGAAAAGAGAGCAGCTCTAACACTCTGTTGACTTTCTAATAAATTAACTTTTTACCAAGCCTGCGCTGAGTGAGATCACATTAGCTCCTTATCTACCAGAAACATTTTTGGCAAAAGAGAGGGAGAGTACATAGCTTAGGAGAGAGCAGAGGAAGCAGACCCTGCGGCTGCAGGGGGATCCAGGAATAATAGGGGCCCCATGAGGCCCTAACTCATTTATAATTTTAAAAAATATTGGTAAAACAGCTCAACCTCTAGACATTTTTGGGGCCTGAAAAGAAAATTCACTGTGGGGCCCAGTAATATTTAGTTACGCCACTGGGAGAGAGCTTTTGATCGCTCTTTTAATATCCCTTTGATAAAAACATCTTAAAAAAATGGGAGTAATTTCTGGTTGATAACAAAGATCATCTGAATAACCCATCCTTAGTTTGTGAAACATCAAAGGCTTTGGTTAGAGGGGAGATTTCCTCATTCAAGTTCCATTTCTTTAGAAAGGTGCACAAGAATTTCTCTGAGTTAAAGAGGTGGTTCACCTTCTAAAACTTTTTTCAGTTCAGTTGGTTTCAGATAGTTCACCTGAAATAAAGACTTTTTCCAATTACTTTTTATTTTCTATGTCTGACTGTTTTTCTAATATTAAAGTGTAATTCTTACCTTCTAAAGCAGCTCTGGGTGAGGGGTCGCCGACCCTGTAAATTGTTATAAATGGATACATTTAGTTGATACATTTCTTATCTTCGTCCCTGCTGAGCAGAATCTCTGGGTTTCATTACAGGCAGCTGTTAGAATTGATACAATAGTTGCTAATACTCCAGAGATGCTGCTGAGAAATGTATCAACTAAATGTTGCAAAATTGATTTTAGAAAAATGGTAAAAAATAAAAATAAAAAATAGAAAGTAGTTAGAAAAAGTCTTTACTTCTGGTGAACAACCTGAAAACAACTGAACTGAAGAAAGTGTTGGTAGGTGAACAATCCCTTTAAGTAAAAAACAGAGTACCGGTATTCTTTATCTCAAATGAAAGCAATGTCCTTCAAAAGATAATTCCCTAAGATATAAGACAGCTATAGATGATCTTAAAGCTTGGATCAAAATTAGGCATAACGTCTTTGCTTCTTACTTGCATGCTTAATTCAATAATTTGAGTAACAAAGCCAACCAGCTACTTTTTAATCTTTCTAACTTAGAGAACAGACAGGCTAAACTTATAAAGACCAAAGTTAAAAGTAATCTGTTGACTAATGATCCCAATAAGATTGTTGATATCTTTAGGAACTACTACAAAGAATTATACTACAAGCCACTAATTTATTCTGAGAAAATGAAATCTTTTTTGAAGATAACAAGATCCCTCAGATTTCAATTGAACAATTAGAGAGCCTTTATAATTTAATTACTACAGAAGAAGTCTCCATTACTATTAACATTTTGAAAGCTTCAAAAGCAGGGGGGCCCAATGGCCTTCCCCCTTCTTTTCACAAAATTTTAAAAGACAACATTTCTCCCTTTCTTACAGATTTATTCAATGATATTTTATTTTTTGGAAAAACCTTACCCTCTAGCAAATTTTCAAATCTCACAGTCATCCCAAAAAAAAACAAAGATTTATCTCTTCCCTACTCTTATAGGCCAATTTCCTAACTAAATCAAGATATTAATATACTGTCTAAAATCCCAGCTTATTGTCTCTCTTTAATTCTCCCTCAGTGATTTCGATGGCCCAAAATGATTTCATTAAAAATAGATCAGGTGCTCTAATGCACATAATATTTATTGCCAAAAAAACACATTCCTAGCTCCATTGTTAATATTGATGCGGAGAAGACGTTTAATAATACTACTTGGAATAACTAATTTGTCTCCCTCAAAAAATTTGGCATTACGGGTCCATTTTACTATCATACCAAATATCTCTATAAAAATCCCAATTCTCAAATAGTCTTTGGGGGGGGGGCAATGTCACCACTATTTGAAATATTCAAAGGGACCAGGCAAGGCTGCCCCTTATCGCCTCTATTATTCAATATTGAGCTAGAACCATTAATATGATTTCTAGAATTCAATTAAGGGAATTAACAATAAGCAATTCAATGTATTAGCCTATGCTGGTGATTCGTTGCTAATCATTAAAGGGGAATTCAACCATTTTTAAATGTTTTCATCTTAAATAAGAAGCAAGTGGCCCACTGACACCTGGGCCCACTGGGAGTTTTCCTGGTATCCTGGTGGGCCAGGCTGACACTGCTCTTCTGGTTTCAAGTGAAAACATACCAGGCTTGTAAGTTTTTCTATTATTGACTATTATTGATTATTATACAGTTACAGTATGTACCTTACTGTACACATACTGTATAACATTTCATATTTCTATCAGTGGCCCAGACTAAAGCCCTGTCCTGGCGGCTTATAGAGAGAAGGTTTTCAACAGGTCCAATGCTCACTGGCACACTATTCTGTGCACAATATGCTTAAACATTTATTGTTTAATTTTCATTCCATGCAACTCATTGAGCTCTTAGAATGGAAACTAACATTAGCTTCAGTGATTCCCAGATAATGGAATATGCTCAGGGACAGGAAGGATCTTTATTTACCTAATTATGACATAGAGCAATAATTATTGCACCAATGCAGTATCCCATAATAATCAATAAGCAAAGCAAAGATCTGATTGGTTGCTGTGGTTATTTCATATTTACGCCTCGCTAAGCAGGTCTAAGGGAGAATTCTTCTTCTCCATTGGAAGTAATTCATTTTATTATATTTGTCTAATCAGATGGTTTCTATTTTTTTGAATTGTGTATCGTCAGGTGTATTGCACATGTCTCACTGTTGTCTCGCCTATTGTATGTTTCATTTGATTAAAGGGAAAATGTACCTTGAATTTTTTTTCTCTTTTTAGCAGTAAGCCAGACAGCCCAAGACTGCAGGAAGCCCAGGGAAGAAGAGGCACCAGGTGGACACGGGCTCCGCTATATTATCCCCCGCGACTGGTGATGTGAAGTAAGAAACTCAGCAGCAATGTTTTTAGTGTGCACAACTGGGAACTTTTCTGCTGGGGAGGATGGCACCTGAACTGTAATGGTAACTAGAAAACAAGGGCACCAGATATTCCAGTCCAAATCCAAAGTGATCTAGGGGCAAATCCTCCGAACCTGTTCTGCCCCACCACCCAGGGGTGTAACTAAAGAGGAAGCAGACTCTGCAGCTGCAGGGGGGGGGCAGGAGGTATAGGGGCCCCATGAGGCCCTAATTCATATGCAATTTCAATAAATATTGGTAAAACAGGTCAAACTCTAGACATTTTGGGGGCCTGAAAAATAATTTGCTGTGGGACCCAGGTATGCCACCATCATTCCTTCTCACTGCTGTGCTCCCTGCTCCACTGATTTGGGATAGGGGCTTACATCAAGGAGACTCCTGCCAAATAAATGGGATTTGACATGCCTGGGACACTGTTTTGTATATATAATAATGAAGTAAATAAACAAAACAGAATTTTCCCCCTGTATTTGCTTATGAGATGTGGCTAAGCTTCTACTTGGATTTTCTAGATGTGATTGTTCTGTCCTTATTGACTCACAGTTGCAGTTAAGATTAGCCTGGTAGGCAAAGCTGGGGTTGGACCAGGCCTCCTTGGGTCTACCAGAGAGACTGACATCCAACACGCGCTCTCACAACAATTAGATATAGATATTGCTAAAGGTAATATATTTCTTATGGTGGAATTCAAAAAGTGAATTCTACATGACTGGGGCCCACTAGGCCTGGGACCTGCCACACAATTCTCTGCTACCCTAGTAGGCCCTTTCTACATTGGTTCAGCATTTGGGACCAATTCCTCTGCACCAATTTCTTGTTCTTATATAGTGGGGGTCCCCAACCTTTTTTTTTTTTTTACCAATGAACCACATTAAAAAAAAAAAGGGACAGCAACACAAGCATGAAAAATGTACATGGGGGTGCAAAATAAGTGCTGTGATTGGCTATTTGGTAGCCCCTATGTGGACTGGCAGCCTACAGGAGGCTCTGTTTGGCAGTACACCTGGTTTTCATACAACCAAAACTTGCCTCCAAGCCTGGAATTCAAAAATAAGCACCTGCTTTCAGGCCAATGGGAGCAACATCCAAGGGGTCGGAGAGCAACATGTTAAAGTGTGGCTGTAATATAGTGTGGCTAATGCTCCCTCCTCCAGTTTACATGCTGTTGTGTATGTAGCCCTCCCCTTTGTTTGTTTATAAAACATTCTTTCCACTTAGGATTTTGCTATTTATTTTGCTATTTTATTTGGCACTGTCCAACACTTAGGGGCACATTTACTAAGCTCGAGTGAAGGATTTGAATGAAAAAAACATCGAATTGGCTACTACAACTGCAACTTCAAACTAATAGTCGAACTAAAAATCGTTCGACTATTCGATAATCTCTTTAAAGAAAACTTCGACTACATACTTTGCCACCTAAAACCTACCGAGCACCAATGTTGGCCTATGGGGAAGGTCCCCATAAACTTTGTAAGCTTTTTTTGATCGAAGGAAAATCGATTTTTCCTTCGATCGTACTAAATGCGGTAAATCCTTTGACTTCGATATTCGAAGTCGAAAGATTTTACTTTGGGGGTTGAATATCGAGGGTTAATTAACCAATAGTAAATGTGCCCCTTACTGTACATGCATCTGATAATCCGGTAGTTTCACCTGAAGAAAAAACGTGATGAGTCTTACATTTCCTATGAAATGTTTTGTTTTCTTTTTGCTTTTTGCTATTACACGTGTTGCAATACCTAAACCCATCAAGCACAACTCCTCTACTGAGCATGGTGTCACGTTGCTGGCCATTTAGACACATAATCCTGAGATTCTTGGGACAGTTACAAGTGTTTTGAGAAGCCAAGTGTGAGATAAGGCAGTTTCCGTGTGAATAACTTTCTTGCAAGAGATTATATGGGATATGGTGTAGCTGCAAACGCATAGAGCTGAGCCCTGGAAATCCTGTAGATCCATTGAAAATACAGGTATGGGACCTGTTATCCAGACGTTTTCTGGATAATGGATCTTTCCTTACCTTTCATACCATAAGTAAACATTTAATAAATCCAATGGCTGGTTTCAATGGTGTAACTACCGGGGGTGTGGGGGTACACCCCCTCTAGGCTCGCAGGAGAAGTAAAAACTACGCAGCTTCCTTCGCACAGAAAAGAAGTAAGAAAATTTGCGTCTGGAGGGGGTGGGGGGACCAGTTGCACATCCAGGCACGGTCTTGTTTAATTGGCTAATTGACTGGTTTTGTTTCCTATAGGGATTCATTATATGTTCGTTTGGATGAAGTACAAGGTACCGTTTTATTATTACAAAGAAAAAGAAAAACATTTAAAAAAATGATTTGGATAAAATGGAGTCAATGGGAGACAGCTAAGTGAGACCTTATAAGCAATATAATATATTTGGATTTAGGTTTGAGGTTAGGGATAACATCATCATGGAACATGGAAACTTAGAAGTCAGGTGCCAAATGTTTTATTATAGACTAGCAAAATATTTTTTCCCAATTTACATTCACTACACATTCCCCGTAGTTATTTGTTAATGTAATTACTACTGGGCCTTGGGCACCATATTACTTGGCCCGGCTCTGCCTGTGACTGCTGGGAACCCAGGAAATAGCCCAGGGTAACCGATAAGCAATTTTGGTTTATGTTTATTAAAAATGTCTTATTCCCAAAGATGGGGGGGGGGGGGCAGCAAGTTCTAACTACATCACTGTATAAAGGCATTTCTCTAAATTATAACACAGTACCTTTTATTGTTCAATATATTTATTTCCTTTGGTAAATAAAACTGGGAATGCGACAGGGACTAATAAGTCAAATGAAGAGGAACAAAATAAAACAGTAAGTTGCTGACAAAGTGTCACAACTCTGCACATACAGGATTAAAGGAAATGTAACCAGGGCTTATTAGCACATATTAGCCCCAAGCCCTTGGGTAGAAAAACCAGTTCCTGCTCCCTCCATCCTGCACGTGTTCCACTCAGGTTTCTCGGCAGCAACTTCTATCTCTTTTCATCTGCTAAGTTAAATTGTTTTTTAAATCCTTCTTTAAATCACAGACATATGTTACCCCAGCACGTCCACCTCTCAATATGGCTTGACACTGTATCTACTAAGTTAGATTCTTTTTTAAATTCTAAAATCGCAGGCATATGTCATTCTAGCACGTCCACCTCTCGATTTGGCATGACATTGCACCAACCTTCCCGTGCCATTATATCTTATGGGAATTCTAGGTAATATGCTTGGACATAACTACAGAGGAAGCAGACCCTATGTCTATAATAAATATTGAGGCCCTAATTCATAAACAATTTCAATAAATAATGCTAAAATGGTCAACTTCTAGACACTTTGGGGGCCTGAAAAATAATTTGCTGTGTGTACATGTTGCACCAAAACCCCTTGGATGTTGCTTCCAATAGCATCAAAGCAGTTGCTTATTTTTCAATTCCAGGCTTGGAGGCAGAGGAGTTTTGACTGCATAAAAACCAGGTGTATTGCCAAACAGAGCCTCCTGTAGGCTACCAGTCCACACAGGGGCTACCAAATTTCAAACACAGCTCTTATTTTGCCATCCCCAGGATGCCAGGACTATTTTCATGCTTATGTTGCTCCCCAACTCTTTCACACTTGATGATTGTGGCTCATGGGTAAAAAAGGCTGGGGACCCCCGATCTAAAGCAGAAGTTTTTTTAAAAGGGATATAAAGCAGGTTACTGAAGCCTGTGGCCCAACTGATACAAGAAGATATTATAATGAGAATCCTGCCACCATGTATACATTCAGAAATATGAAACATATGTTTTCTTAGTACTGGACCCCTAAGCAACACTATGTCTGCCTTCTGGGCAGGAATAGAAAAGAAATTACCCTCGCACACCCTCACCTACCCTCCCAGGTGCTCATTGAAGGAGGCGTTGGCAACCTCAAATTCAGTGCGAAGAGAAATCATTGGCACAACATGGATTATTTCTAGCAGGAATAACCCTTGCTCATTTATTGCGGATGCAACGTTTTGGGGGCGTAACCCCTTTGTCAAGCATCAGGCTTGACAAAGGGGTTACACCCCGAAACGTTGCATCCGCAATAAATGAGCCAGGTTTTTCCCTGCTAGAAATAATCCATGTTGTGCCAGTGATTTCTCTTCTCTGCCTTCTGGGCAGGGTCAGACTGGACAAAAACTGGGAAAAAAAACCCGGTGGGCCCCGCTGGCCCAGTCCTGCTATTGGTGCTGCCACTCCAACCGCCCTCCCGGCTGCAAACAGGAAAACATATGGGGGCCAGGGGGTTTCAGCTGCAGAGGGGTGGAGGGCCTGGCCAACACATCTTCGCAGCTGGGGCAGGGGGCACCCAGTCTACACCTGCTTCTGGACCAACATTAGAAATCATGGGGACCCATATCTGCTTAGTTATCAAGACCCCAGTTATTACATCCCTGAGCCCCTTCCAAGTAAAAAGAATGGTCAACTAAATACAATCAATGGCCATGCCCCCAGTCCACAAGGAACACAGCTATGATCAGCCCAAACTCTGCCCTGTCCCCTCCATTGCCTGCAAATTGGACCTTTGGATATTTTAGTTTCTCCTTGGCCACAGAGTTTATAGTAACATGTGTTGGGTCTATGACATTGTGATTGGCTGATCGCCACGCCATTCAGTGCAGAGTCCTGTCCAGATTTTCTAACTGGAAACAGAAGAGTCCTTATGAAAAACAGGCTGTCCAGGTCAAAACTGGCCAGGTGGCAATCCTAGTGCCTCCAGAGAGCCTGCCGGACCTATATTTGATGTAGGTGGCCAAATCAGGCCAAGATCTGCTCACTTGACAAGGAACTATAAGGCCAATTTTAGCAATGAGATGAGTGAAATAGTTCTGAAATGCAGACTTTCTTGCAGGTGTAAGTTAAGTCTAGGCTACACGTATATGGGAACTGGGGGGTAAGGTGGGAATGACGTTTTATAGATGATTTATACACCCCTTAAATTATGGGTTGAGAGTCAAAATGTGATTGGACCCCTCATTGTGTTTTGTCATAAAGCCATAAAACTCCAGCCATAAAGGCATTATATTGCCAAAAGGATTTTATTCATTAGGGAAACAGAAACAGAAAAAACTAATTTTTCCCAACCAGAGGGGAAATCTTGAATAATCCCTGAATAGACAGTGCAGTGCTGGCCAACTAAATTCAACCCCTGGTCATGTCCCCAGTCCACAGGGAACACAGCTATGATCAGCCCAAACTCTGCCCTGTCCCCTCCACGGCCGGCAAATTAGGCCTTTGCATCTCTAGGGGCCCCCCTCTACTACAGACCCTTGACCCTGCTAGATAGCGGCAACACCTGCCCACCTGGGAGTTATAGTTCGTGAGCATCAGCTGAACCATCTCTTCAATTGTCACCATCTTTAAAGTCTGTATGTGTACATACATACCATACATAAACACGATAAACCACCTCAGGCTGCAGCAGTCTTTAGAGCTTGAGTACATTCACTGTACATTATATTCTTCCTCATACCAGGCCAACCATGCCAAGAACTCAAAACAGAGCAACACAGCTTGGAGAGAATCAGTCCAACACTATGGGTCTGGAGCCTTTGGAAACCAAAATCAACTCCATTGAACTAGTTCTGCCCTTGCATGAGGATACAAGTTCTGCCCAAGTGTATGCGGTCAGAACACTTAATGGGTTGGTTCACCTTTAAATTAACTTTTAATATGTTATAGAATGGCCTGTTGTAAGCAAATTTTTAATAGGTCTTCATTTTTCATTTTTTTTAAATTATTGGCGAACTTTTCAGCTTTCAAATGGGGGTCAGTGACCGCATCTAAAAGTCAAACATATATATTGTTATTGCTACTTTTTATTACTCATGTTTCTATCCTGGCCTCTCCTTTTTCATATTCCAGTCTCTTATTCAAATCAATGCATGGTTGCTAGGATGATTTGTACACTAGCAACAACATTGATGAAATTGCAAACTGGATTGCTGAGGAATAAAAAGATAAATAACTCAAACAGAACCTATAATAAAAAATGGAAACCAACTGCAAATTGTCTCAGAATATCACTCTCTATATCATACTAAATGTTAATTTAAAAGTGAATGACCCCTTTTTAGGATGATTTAAATAGGCATGAACAATCTAGGCCTGCACAGGAACATTGTAGTACAGGCATGGGATCCGTTATCCAAATTACAGAAAGGCTGTCTACCATAGACTCCATTTTATTCAAATAATACAATTTTTAAAAATCTTTATTGAAAGTAGACGTAGCCCATTGGGTTTATTAAATGTTTACACAATTTTCTAGCAGACTTAAGATATGAAGATTCAAATTATGGAACGATCCGTTATCCAGAAAGCCCCAGAGCCCACACATTCATGGATAACAGGTCCCATACCTGTATATTATAACTGGGCAAGATGGCTTCCTCAAAGGGGTTGCCAACCTAACTATAAAGAAAAGCAGTGTATTTTACTCTTTTCTATTTCGCATTGCTGTAGTGTAGGACATCTGCAGGTGGTGGTTATAGGGTATACATACAGTAATATAACTACAGGGCCTGGGGCCTGGCTGCATGGCCACCCCCCTCCGGAAGAGATCTTTGCGGCAGATTCGCGCTCGCGTAAACTGCCAGTGGGCCTGAGGGGGTGCAGGCTCTGGTGCAATCCCTGCACCCCCCACACCCCTGGTAACTCCATACATAGACATTAAGTGGCGACAAAGAATGGTGATGTTAAACCTCTAGCTATGCCTGTGTCTTTCCATGTATTCCTAAACTATAGATGCCAGCACCCTAGCAACATTGGTTGCCTGCCATTGGTAGCAGTAGCAACAGCCAGAGAACTACAGATAAGGATCACTGCCATAGCAAGGGCCATCCAGCAGCCCTGATGCCGCCCTAATCGCTAGTACAATGAGCTCAATATCGCTCTCTGCACTAGGCGTAGCCGAATTTCTGAGCTAAAATCCAGAGATTTGGCTCTTAAAATTGCAAGAGGCGGCTTTTTGCCTCATGCCCTGGCTGGGAGCTGTATCATAGATCAACAGATGGAGAGGCACTGGTTGCAGATAGGTTCCAAGTAAAACCACAATGGAATTCTGGGTGGACTGTATGTTTCTGTGCATCTGGCCAAGTTCCATGGCAACAAAATGGTGGCTCAGGGGCCTCACCACTGCTTGTGGTTTTATAAATCATTCTGTTCATTTTGAATGATGTTGAGCCATGGGACTGGTACCCAGACACACATGAGTTTACTAGGAAAGGTGCCAGCCATAGTTAAATAAGACAATACAGTTCTGGTATATGCAAACAGTCAGCACAGTTCTACCCTGCTCTGTGTGCTTAGGGGGTGTTCTCTTTCCTATTTTAGCAAAGAAGCAAACTTGAGAGGCTATTAAGGCCTCTCCAAATTATACTTTCTCTTGTATGAAAGCAAAGTATTTAGGTAAACAGTTAAATGTGCGCTTTTTTACCCATGAACCACATTTAAATGAAAAAAGTTGGTGAACCTAACCATGCAAAAAGTTGCATTAGGTGTAAAATATGAAACTGAAAGTGGCATAACAAGAGTGCCAGACCCCTTCTCCAGCCAGCAACCCCCTGGTGCGATTATATTGCTATAAGGAAGCCAACCCCGCAGTCTGAGCCCCCCTGATCCCAGAGAGGAGGGGTCAGGCCCGGATTTGTGGAAAGGCCCGGGCCTAGGGTGGCAGAATTGTAGGGGGGTGGCATAACCACACCCACACTGGTTCAGAAACACTGGGGATGAGCAGGAAATACAATCATTTATTAAATTTCCCGTGCACCAAACCCCATTGCTCCAGTCCAGATGATGAAAATTTGCACGAATAAAAGGGAGGGGACAGGGGCGACGAACAGCAGTGGGCCTAGGGGCACCAACTATGTAAATCCGGCCCTGGGAGGGGTGTCAGAAGTAAAGATGGAAAGAGGTGCCCCATTCTGTGAAGCACAGCATGGGAGACATTGCAAACATTTAACAATACCAATTCTTTAACATAAAACTGCAAGGAATTTAGGAATTTCATCATCTACAGGAAATAATGTTAAAGTAAAACTGCAAAAAACGTGGTGGTTTTGTCATTTACAGTTCTTAACAACACTAAAAGGTTCAGAGAAATTTCTGTACACATGGGACAAGGCTGAAAGCCAATACTGGATGGCTGTGATTTCTGGAGTAACGTAATGTAGCCCTAATGTGCCCCTGCTGAACATGTGCCATACATTTATACATGGCCAAACATATAAAGATATTGGGCCAGATTTAATCTGATAAGAAGTGTTTGCTGTTGCATTTAATCTGGCTGATAATTGAATAATCAATGGAAAGTCATGAGCAGGCTGATCTAGCAAGATTACCTGTATATATGTACTACTGTCTTTTTTAACCCTAAAAATAAATATGGACAAAAATGCCATTTTTTGTATACAACACATTGCACCAGCCTAAAGTTTCAGCTTGTCAATAGCAGCAATGATCCAGGACTTGAAACTTGTCACAGGGGGTCACCATCTTGGAAAGTGTCTGTGACACTCACATGCTCAGTGGGCTCTGAGCAGCTGTTGAGAAGCTAAGCTTAGGGCTCGTCACTAATTATCCAGCAGAAAATGAGCTTCCCCTGTAATATAAGCTGATGCTACAATTCTGATGCTAATTGCACTGGTTTCTGTGCTGTCATGTAGTAATTATCTGTATTAATTACTAATCAGCCTTATATTGTGACATTTCTATTCTATGTGTACTGTATATTGTGAGTGGGTCCCCGAAGATCAGTAGGTGACAGCAGCACAGAGCATAGACAAAAATCAGCAGCACACTGTTAAGTTGCAAAAGTGCTCAAGTGCATAATTTATTTAGCCCCTAGCATACAAAGGCAACGTTTCGAGCCAACCAGGCCCTTTATTTAGCCATTATTTGGCTTGATAAAGGGCCTGGTTGGCTCGAAACGTTGCCTTTGTATGCTAGGGGCTAAATAAATTATGCACTTGAGCACTTTTGCAACTTAAAGGAAAACTATACCCCCCAAACAATGTAGGTCTCTATAAAAAGATATTCCATAAAACAGCTCATATGTAAAATCCTGCTTCATGTAAATAAACCATTTTCATAATAATATACTTTTCTAGTAGTATGTGCCATTGGGTAATCATAAATAGAAAATTGCCATTTCAAAAAATAAAGGCCGCCCCCTGGGATCATATGATTCACTGTACTCACAAACATACCAACAAACCATACATGTTAGGTCACATGAGCCATGAGTTGTGTCTTTTGCTTCCACACTTCTTCCTGTTACAGTTAGAGTTGAAGTATTTCTGGTCAGGTGATCTCTGAGACAGCACACAGACCATCATGAAATGGTGGATCAAGGCAAGAGATGTAAAAGGGCAATATTTACTTAATTATATATTTCAGTTTGGTAAGATTCTTTAATATGCCACTTAATATGATATGAACTATCTGTTGCTTAAGTGTTCATTTTGGGGGTATAGTTTTCCTTTAACAGTGTGCTGCTGATTTTTGTCGATGTATTGATGCGACCCGAGGACAGGATTGGGTCTTCGAGTTCAGCACCTGGCACTTCAACGGTGTTTGTTTGGGAGGTGAGCGCTCCAATTTTTTTGACTGTGAGCAGCACAGAACATGTGCACTGAATCAGCAGAAAAGAAGATGGGGAGCTACTGGGGCATCTTTGGAGACACAGATCTTTACTGCTACAACATTTCTAGCGACTTCTTTAGTTAGGCTTTAGTTATACTTTAATTAGAACATGAAGTCCCCATTTTGTAGTATCCATGGAAGACTTAAAGAGAACACTCCACTTTCTATTTTTACCCAATAGCTCCCGTGCACTGGGCCCCCTCCCCAACCATTTGACCATGAGTTAAAGTCAATTCCATTCCTATGCTGTCTTTCTATGCAACGAGTTCCACAACAGTGTTAATGGCCACCATCTTCAACTGCATCACATCTGTCACCCCCAACTGCCAGGGAGACAGACAGCACATTGGCCAAATGAGCTGCGCAACTCTGCATAACATGGTTGGAATTTGGCAGGGGGCTATTGGTTAAAAATGGAGAGTGATGGATTTTTTGTACTCCTTTAAAGCTCTGTAAAAACATCAAAACATGTTGAATATTCTCTCCAATATACAGCCTTCAGGCATTAATGTATTAAAAATATTTACTTTCCCATTTAGAAACCATTTGGTCACACACTGTGCTCTGTGTTCTGAGCTCTGTAACGGTAAACAAGAGGGGATTAACTTTCTTATAATAGCATTATAAAAACAAGCTCTCTGTTGTACATTCTGTAATGTTTCATTTCCAAATTTCTACACTGAAACAGAACAGAAAGGGGAGGCGCTGGAATTTGGCAGAATTTATTTCCCATTTATGAGTATATTAGTGAGTATATTAGTGATACTGTGATTGGGTTGCATATCAAGGGAATATTGAAACAATGCTCAATCACAATGCTCAGTCTTTGTAACACACTTTTCCAGTGCCATATTTAAGTATGGGGGTGGGAGACCATGGGTTAGGGCAGAGACACATGGTCAGATTCGGGGAGATTAGTCGCCTGGCAACAAATCTTCTCTTCTTCAGGGTGACTAATATCACGGAATTGCCTTCCCCCCGACTAGAATGTAAATCACCAGTGGGATGGCACTCGGAGTGCTTTGTTTTCCGAAGTAGCCTGAAGTTGCCTCACGAGGAAATTTCAGGCGACTTCGGAAAACAAAGCAATCTGATTGCCATCCCACCGGCGATTTACATTCTAGCCAGCGTGAAGGCAAGGGAAGGCAGTTCGGCGAGAATATTCGCCCTGAAGAAGAGCCAATTTGTCTAATCGACTAATCGATTAAATGTATTCCAGACTTGACTATGTCAAGTAATCTGGAGCTGCTGAGTAGAATCAGGAGCAGGCCGTAACACAACTGCCAAAAGTGTATTTACCTATAACTGTACGTAACGTTTTCTCAGAAGCCGGCAAGTGTTTGTTTTAAGAGCAGGATTCTTGTCAACAGAGAAATTAACGTTTAATTGCAATGGAAATATTCTCAAGTCATCCCTCTCTTCTTTTACTGCAAGGAAAGGAACTTTCCATTCTATTCCAAGATACACTGAAAGAGTCGTCAGTAATTCCCTAACTACCTTTCCCAGTCCCCTGGAAAATGAGTACCGTCTGTTTATATAAGTCTGATTAATTGGCAATTTCACCTCCATTGGCAAAGCTGTTTTAACTGATAAAAACGTTTCCCTAAAACTCTCAGAAATGTGTTCAAACTTTCATAACCTGCCAAATTTTGTAAAATGGACATGATCATTAGGGGGTGTGGCCATAAAGTGGGTGTGGCCAAAAAGCACAGGTTTTTCTCCCTCTTTTCATTTTTCAAATGTTGGGAGGTATGTGGGAATACCTTCTACTAAAGAATTCACATACACCTAGAAAGCTTTTATTCTTTATTAAAGGAGAAGGAAATGTGAAATCACTGGTGGCGCCAAAAGTCAGGTGATTGTATTCACTTACCTGATACCCTGGGCTAGTGCTCATGTGAACTTCACAGTTAGGCGCATGTATGTCCGTGTGTACACGGCAGGCAAGTCGTGGGTCCAGCCGGGTTGCCTATGGCGTCTGGTCAGCTCATCCCCCTTATGGGGGATACTGTAGTCCCAGGGCAAATGCCTGTTCTGTTCTACCCTAAAATCTGGTGTTCAAATCAGTAGGATAATAAAGTATCAGTATTACATTTTCTGTGTGCACACTACAACTGGACCTTATTTTTTATTGCCCATTTAAGGGAAATGATGAACATCAAATATAAACAGAGTGAACAATTTAACACCAGTAATAGTAGGATGTTTGTCCAGGCTGGATCCTGATGCTGAGTTCTTGACTAATGGGTTTTATTTTCTTCCTCTCTTGTATCATTTCTGGAAGTGAGTGAGTCATTGTGATTCATAATGTTCAGATCCATTTGCATGTGCAAAGGGGCTTTATGGGTGACTTCCACTCATTCTTGCCTCGGGATAAGGTTTCTATATGTCTGAAAATGGTTATACCTGCCCCCTTTTTAGTGTACACTATCATTAAAATAATTCTTTATCTGAAAACCAACATGCTTTTTCCATTTGCATCTTGTGCCACCCTCACCTCCCAGAAGTCTGGATGGTGCTCAAAGACCCATCAATACAGTGCTGTATATGCTCAGCACCTCTGTATTCAGCCGTTTGGGGTGGTATGATGGTAGAACCTTGAAAACTACAGCAGTGCCCTCTGTTTACTGCAGGGTTGCCTGTCTAATTTTTAAATAAATTAAACTGCCTATCTAGATCCCAGAAGTCTGAAAAACGAACAGGACTCATATTGAAATTGTTCTGAAATTGGTTGTAACGTAACCCTGCCCCCGACATCACTGGTCTGCCCTCTGACATCACCAGCCTACCCCTAAATTTCAGTGTTCTGTCCCCCTACATCAGTCAGTCATTCTGTCCCCTTTCTCACCGCCTGCATAAAGCTGAATTAAATGCAAGGCTGCACAAATCCCATTGGCGCAAGTGCTCCTTGGATAGGTCCCAGGTGACCATATGGGCTCTTATACATGCACTTTAATAAACAAAGTCTGAGGTGCATGGTTTAGTGAATGAGATCTGAATCTGATTTACTTTTGGAAATTTTGGAAAAGTTAGAGCCGCTTTTCTGCATGCATATATCCTGACACAATCAGGCCAGTCTGCTTTCTCCAAGTCATATGATTATAACTCAGCCTCACCCAAAACAAGAGTCAGTGGTCTGAAATACGTCTTTTTTCATTACATCAAAATCTTCTGGCGTTATGGTTTATTTATACATAAGAACCACCTGGATTTTTCAAGAACCACCATATTTATACACCCAGTGGTGGTGGAGCAGGGCAGAATGGAGCAGGGTGTGGGCAAATGGGCATAAAAAGAAACTAGAAACCCTGCATCTGATGATAGTATCCCTTTAACCCAGACTACAGAGTTTTAAAACAGATTTAGATGCTGTACCTTCATAAAGGTAGCTGGAAGAAAATAGACAGGCACACAAGGAGAATTACATGTTTTCTGTTGCTATTGAAATCATACTTGCAAAATAAAAGCCATTTTTCCTGCTAATTTCTCTTTAAGACTCATCACATTTCCCAATTATTAATTTGAGGCCTAATTGGAAATTGCATCGGCCGACCGGCGCCCAAGCAAATCATTTCTTCATTTACAAAGATAAGGCCTATTGCAAATAATCACGGCTGATAATAAAGTGCAAGGTTGGGGATCCAGCCTGGAGGAAATGATGGCCGGAAAAATATTGTGTCAGGAGTTTGTTGTGTGTGCTTTTCATATTAGTGCTTTAGATGAATGACAAGAGGCAAGACACTGCTCTGCCCCCTCATAATAAATAGCAGTGTCCTGTACTGTATTGTTATTGTCATTTATTGCATTTACGCTGGTCATTTATACATGATTAGATGTTAATGGGTCACAGAGTAACTTTATTTTAAGGCCCCCTATTTAAGGTATAGAGATGGCGCGAACTGTTCGCCGGCGAACTTGTTCGCGCGAACATCGGGTGTTCGCGCTCGCCGGAAGTTCGCGAACGTCGCGCGACGTTCGCCATTTTGGGTTCGCCATTGTTGGCGCTTTTTTTTGCCCTCTCACCCCAGACCAGCAGGTACATGGCAGCCAATCAGGAAGCTCTCCCCTGGACCACTCCCCTTCCCTATAAAAACCGAAGCCCTGCAGCGTTTTTTTCACTCTGCCTGTGTGTGCTGAAGAGATAGTGTAGGGAGAGAGCTGCTGCCTGTTAGTGATTTCAGGGACAGTTGAAAGTTTGCTGGCTAGTAATCGTTTTGATACTGCTCTGTTATTGGAGGGACAGAAGTCTGCAGGGGTTTGAGGGACATTTAAGCTTAGGTAGCTTTGCTGGCTAGTAATCTACCTTCTACTGCAGTGCTCTGTATGTAGCTGCAGTGGGCAGCTGTCCTGCTTCTGATCTCATCTGCTGACTGCTGCAATAACAGTAGTCCTTGTAAGGACTGCTTTTATTTATTTTTTTGTTGTTTTACTACTACTACTACTACTACTACTACTACTACTACTATAAGAGCCCAGTGCTATTAGTCTAGCAGTGTTGGGGAGTGGGACTGGTGTGCTAATCTGCTGCTCCTAGTAGTTCAGCAGCACCAACTGTAATTTTTTTTTTTTAATATTCATTTTTTTTTTATTTTACTTTTTTTTATTTTACTACCGCTGTAGTAGTGTATAAGTTGACCTTTTAGGCATTATTTGCCCTGTAGGCATTTTTTGCCCAGTGTGTTATTCAACCAACAGCCATCTAGCTGTGTGACCTTGTTCACATTCTGTCTAAATATCCATAATATTACCGTCTCCAGAAAAAACACCGGAGTGACTTTTTTCAAGCAGCCATAATAAATTTTACGTAATCCGTATCCATCGCTGTAGTAGTGTATAAGTTGACCTTTTAGGCATTATTTGCCCTGTAGGCATTTTTTGCCCAGTGTGTTATTCAACCAACAGCCATCTAGCTGTGTGACCTTGTTCACATTCTGTCTAAATATCCATAATATTACCGTCTCCAGAAAAAACACCGGAGTGACTTTTTTCAAGCAGCCATAATAAATTTTACGTAATCCGTATCCATCGCTGTAGTAGTGTATAAGTTGACCTTTTAGGCATTATTTGCCCTGTAGGCATTTTTTGCCCAGTGTGTTATTCAACCAACAGCCATCTAGCTGTGTGACCTTGTTCACATTCTGTCTAAATATCCATAATATTACCATCTCCAGAAAAAACACCGGAGTGACTTTTTTCAAGCAGCCATAATATATTTTACGTAATCCGTATCCACCGCTGTAGTAGTGTATACGTTGATCTTGTGGGCATTATTTGCACAGTGTTTTCTTCAAACCGCCATCTAGCTGTGTGAGCTTGTTCACATTTTGTCTAAATATTGATAATATTATCGTCTCTAGAAAAACCACTTGAGTTACTTTTTTTCAAGCAGCATTCTTATATTTTACGTAATCCGTATCCACCGCTGTGTATACGTTGACCTTGTAGGCATTATTTGCACAGTGTTTTCTTCAAACCGCCATCTAGCTGTGTGAGCTTGTTCACATTTTGTCTAAATATTGATAATATTATCGTCTCTAGAAAAACCACTTGAGTTACTTTTTTTCAAGCAGCATTCTTATATTTTACGTAATCTGTATCCACCGCTGTGTATACGTTGACCTTGTAGGCATTATTTGCACAGTGTTTTCTTCAAACCGCCATCTAGCTGTGTGAGCTTGTTCACATTTTGTCTAAATATTGATAATATTATCGTCTCTAGAAAAACCACTTGAGTTACTTTTTTTCAAGCAGCATTCTTATATTTTACGTAATCCGTATCCACCGCTGTGTATACGTTGACCTTGTAGGCATTATTTGCACAGTGTTTTCTTCAAACCGCCATCTAGCTGTGTGAGCTTGTTCACATTTTGTCTAAATATTGATAATATTATCGTCTCTAGAAAAACCACTTGAGTTACTTTTTTTCAAGCAGCATTCTTATATTTTACGTAATCCGTATCCACCGCTGTGTATACGTTGACCTTGTAGGCATTATTTGCACAGTGTTTTCTTCAAACCGCCATCTAGCTGTGTGAGCTTGTTCACATTTTGTCTAAATATTGATAATATTATCGTCTCTAGAAAAACCACTTGAGTTACTTTTTTTCAAGCAGCATTCTTATATTTTACGTAATCCGTATCCACCGCTGTGTATACGTTGACCTTGTAGGCATTATTTGCACAGTGTTTTCTTCAAACCGCCATCTAGCTGTGTGTATTATCGTTTCCAGAAAAACCAACTGAGTTTTTGTTGTTGTTGTTTTTTTAAAAATAATGCCAGGCAAAGGCAGGCCGCCACGCAGAGGCCGTGCTAGGGGCCGTGCTGCTATGCAATCCTGTGGCCCTAGCAAATTGCCCAGTTTTAAAAAGCCAATGACCCTGAACTCCCAAAATGCTGAAGAGGTAGTTGACTGGCTTACACAGCACACCCCATCCTCTACCGTTTCTAACTTTACCACAACATCCTCCTCATCCTCCACTGCTATGGCCACCCCACGTAACACTTCCTCCACCACCGGTGCCCCTTCTTCACTGGAGTCAGAGGAGTTATTTTCCCATGAGTTTCTTGAACTGAGTAATGCGCAACCATTATTGGCAGAAGAAGATGAAGGAGATGAGGACGTTACACCAGATTTAATTCTGGCAGAGAACACGACAGAGATGGACATAATGATGAGTGATGAGGAGGAGGTCCCCGCTGCTGCTTCCTTCTGTGATGTGTCAGAAGAAATTGATGCATCTGAGGAGAATGATGATGAGGAGATTGATGTTTTGTGGGTGCCTAGTAGAAGAGAGCAAGAGGAGGGTAGTTCAGATGGAGAGACGGAGAGTCAGAGAGGCAGTAGGAGAATAAGACTTAGAAGAAGCAGGGAGGACAGCCCGCAGGGATCAGTAGGGCAACAACATGTATCGGCACCTGTGTTCAGCCAGCCAACGCACCCGCCATTGCCGCCAATGCCGCCAACTTCTACTGTTACCGCCAGATCGCACACTTCCAAAAAGTCAGCAGTGTGGGATTTTTTTAATGTGTGTGCCTCTGACAAAAGCATTGTAATTTGCAATGAGTGCAGTCAGAAACTGAGCCTTGGTAAGCCCAACAGCCACATAGGTACAACTTCTATGCGAAGGCACATGAGCGGCAAGCACAAAGCACTTTGGGAGCAACACCTCAAAGGCAACAGGCAAACTAAAAGCCACACTCCTTCTGGTCCAGCATCTTACTGCTCTACCTCTGCTCTCCTTGACCCGTCTGAACCACCCTCCACTCCGCCTTCCACCTTGACCACCTGTTCCCATTCCCAGTCATCTGCCACCAGCCAAGTTTCTGTGAAGGCCATGTTTGAGCGTAAGAAGCCAATGTCTGACTGTCACCCCCTTGCCCGGCGTCTGACAGCTGGCTTGTCTGCACTCTTAGCCCGCCAGCTTTTACCATACCAGCTGGTGGACTCTGAGGCCTTCCGCAAATTTGTAGCAATTGGGACACCGCAGTGGAAGGTACCCAGCCGCAATTTTTTTTCTAAAAAGGGAATACCACACCTGTACCAACATGTGCAGAGCCAAGTTACCGCATCTCTGTCACTTAGTGTTGGGCCAAAGGTCCATATGACTACTGACGCATGGTCCTCCAAGCATGGTCAGGGCAGGTATGTCACCTACACTGCCCACTGGGTGAACTTGGTAATGGCTGGGAAGCAGGGAATGGGTAGCTCAACAACAACAACAGTGGAGTTGGTGTCACCGCCACGGATTGCACGCGGTTCTGCCACCACCTCTACTCCTCCATCGCTCTCTACCTCGTCTTCTTCCTCTTCTTCTTCTTACTCTGCTGCTGGGTCCTCCTTCTCCTCCTCCACACCTGTGCACCCCCAGCTCCCCCTAGGCTATTCGACGTGCCAGGTACGCCGTTGTCACGCTGTCTTGGGGATGACGTGCCTGGAAAGCAAAAACCATACCGGATCTGTACTCCTGTCATCTCTGCAGTCACAGGCCGATCGGTGGCTGACCCCACACCAACTGCAGATCGGAAAAGTGGTGTGTGACAATGGAAGCAATCTGTTGGCAGCGTTGAGACTGGGAAATTTAACACATGTGCCCTGCATGGCACATGTGTTAAATTTAATAGTCCAACGTTTTGTCTCCAAGTACCCAGGATTCCAGGACGTTCTCACCCAGTCCAGAAAGGTGTCGGCCCATTTCAGACGTTCCTACACAGCCATGGCACGCCTTGCTGACATTCAGCAGCGCTACAACATGCCAGTCAGGCGTTTGATTTCTGACAGCCAGACTCGCTGGAATTCAACGCTCCTTATGTTGGAACGTCTGCTGCAACAACAAAGGGCCGTCAACGAGTACCTTTTTGAACTGGGTGGTAGGACTGGATCTGCAGAGCTGGGGATTTTTTTCCCCCGTTACTGGGTGCTTATGCGCGATGCCTGCAGGCTCATGCGACCTTTTGAAGAGGTGACAAATATGGTCAGTCGCACCGAAGGCACCATCAGCGACCTAATACCCTTCGCTTTCTTCCTGGAGCGTGCCGTGCGACGAGTGACAGATGAGGCTGTAGACCAGCGTGACGAGGAGCTGGAAGCGCACGATTTATGGTCGGAATCACCAGAACGAACCCAGGCACCTGCTGCAACGCAGGGAGAGGTGCCAGAAGTGGAGTCAGAGGAGGAAGGTGGCTTTGTGGAGGAGGAGGACCAACAGGAGCAGGCTTCCCAGGGGGCTAGTGGTGACCTTTTGGGGACCCCTGGTCTTGTACGTGGCTGGGGGGAGGAGACCGTGGATGATGCAGTCCTTGATAATGAGGAAGCGGAGATGGATAGCTCTGCATCCAACCTTGTGAGAATGGGGTCTTTCATGCTGTCATGCCTGTTGAAGGACCCCCGTATCAAGAGGCTTAAGGAGAAGGACCTGTACTGGGTCGCAACGCTACTAGACCCTCGGTACAAGCATAAAGTGGCAGAAATGTTACCAACATACCACAAGTCCGAAAAGATGCGGCATTTACAAACCAGCCTGCAAAACATGTTGTACAATGCTTTTAAGGGTGATGTCACTTCAGGAACTCATCAACATTCCAGGGGCAGAGGTGCCAGTAATCCTGCCACGAGCACACCTGCAAGGACAAAGCCCTTTGGCCGGTCTGTAACATCAGACATGCAAATGTTTTTCTGTCCAAGGCAGCGCCACAACCCTTCTGGATCCACCCTCAAAGAACGCCTCGACCGGCAGGTAGCGGACTACCTGGCATTAACTGCAGATATCGACACTCTGAGGAGCGATGAACCCCTGGACTACTGGGTGCGCAGGCTTGATCTGTGGCCAGAGCTGTCACAATTTGCCATGAACCTCTTGTCTTGCCCAGCCTCAAGTGTGCTCTCAGAAAGGACCTTCAGTGCAGCAGGAGGGATTGTAACTGAGAAGAGAACTCGCCTAGGTCACAAAAGTGTCGATTACCTGACCTTTATTAAAATGAATGAGGGGTGGATCTCGGAGAGTTACTGCACGCCGGAAGACTTGTTCTGACTTCTATGCAGCTGTCCTTCTCTTCAAGCCTCATGACTCCACACACAGCTGTCCTTTAGCGTCCTCCTCCCTCCGCCACCGTTACAAACTAGGGTGCAAACCCTACTGGTTTAATTTTTTCTGGCCTCAGTGGCTGCAACCAAAAAAACTGGGCAAACAATGTCTACAAGGTCAACGTATGGCGAAAAATGACTATTTTCAGCATTTATATGGCATATTTTTTCTGGCAACTGTGCTTCAGTGGCTGCGTCCAAAAAAATGCATATTTTCTGCATTTATATGGCATAATTTTTCTGGCCTCTGTGCTTCAGTGGCTGCAACCAAAAAAATGCATATTTTCTGCATTTATATGGCATAATTTTTCTGGCCTCTGTGCTTCAGTGGCTGCAACCAAAAAAATGCATATTTTGTCCATTTATATGGCATAATTTTTCTAGCCTCTGTGCTTCAGTGGCTGCAACCAAAAAAATGCATATTTTCTCCATTTATATGGCATAATTTTTCTGGCCTCTGTGCTTCAGTGGCTGCAACCAAAAAAAATTATATTTTCAGCATTTATATGGCATAATTTTTCTGTCAACTGTGCTTCAGTGGCTGCGACCAAAAAAATGCATATTTTCTGCATTTATATGGCATAATTTTTCTGGCCTCTGTGCTTCAGTGGCTGCAACCAAAAAAATTTATATTTTCAGCATTTATATGGCATAATTTTTCTGGCAACTGTGCTTCAGTGGCTGCGACCAAAAAAATGACTATTTTCAGCATTTATATGGCATATTTTTTCTGGCCTCTGTGCTTCAGTGGCTGCGGCCAAAAAAACTGGGCAAACAATGCCTACAAGGTCAACGACGTTGACCTTGTAGGCATTGTTTGCCCAGTTTTTTTGGCCGCAGCCAATGAAGCACAGAGGCCAGAAAAAATATGCCACATAAATGCTGAAAATAGTCATTTTTTGCCATACGTTGACTCAACGTATATGGCAAAAAATGACTATTTTCAGCATTTATATGGCATATTTTTTCTGGCAACTGTGCTTCAGTGGCTGCAACCAAAAAAACTGGGCAAACAATGTCTACAAGGTCAACGTATGGCGAAAAATGACTATTTTCAGCATTTATATGGCATATTTTTTCTGGCAACTGTGCTTCAGTGGCTGCGTCCAAAAAAACTGGGCAAACAATGTCTACAAGGTCAACGTATGGCGAAAAATGACTATTTTCAGCATTTATATGGCATATTTTTTCTGGCAACTGTGCTTCAGTGGCTGCGTCCAAAAAAACTGGGCAAACAATGCCTACAAGGTCAATGTATGGCAGTTGTTTAAAGAGAACAGTAGATTACTAGCCAGCAAAGCTACCTAAGCTAAAATGTCCCTCAAATCCCTGCAGACTTCTGTCCCTCCAATACAGAGCAGTATCAAGCAGATTACTAGCCAGCAAACTTACTATCATCTGTCCCTGAAATCACTAACAGCTCTCCCCCTACACTATCTCTTCCAAGCACACACAGGCAGATTTTTCAGATAAATTTTTGCCCTTGATCCCCCTCTGGCATGCCACTGTCCAGGTCGTTGCACCCTTTAAACAACTTTAAAATCATTTTTCTGGCCAGAAATGTCTTTTTTAGATGTTAAAGTTCGCCTTCCCATTGAAGTCTATGGGGTTCGCGAACCGTTCGCATTTTTGCGCAAGTTCGCGAATATGTTCGCGAACTTTTTTTCCGACGTTCGCTACATCCCTATTAAGGTATTCACCTGCCCAATATTTTACCAGCCTGACCAGGGCAAGGAGTGCAAATATTACTTGGCTCAGCTCTGAAACAGAGTAGCTTTAAGGGCCAGTACAAGGCCCCACTGGCGATCTGTGGGTTCTGGCAAATGCCAAAGGGGCATTTAGATGTAAAAAGAGTTGGGGAGTAGTCCATAGGAATAATACCGAGTGCTCTTTGACATTATTCAGAAAGGTACTTGTGCCTATGTACACCCCTACGAATCTTGTGGCATTTACCAGTGAACCCATTTATCCTGCTCTGATGCATGATGGCAAATTGTTAAGCATGGAGGAATTGTATCTTTACTAGTGAGGGGTAGGGGGTACGGTAGTCTTTTACTGGATTACTGTAATATAACGTGGTAATTTGGCACCTCTACAAGCTACAAAGCTTTATCTAGATTGGCTGAAATATAAATGCCAATTCTGCAGCCTGGGTGACATTTACTTCCTCACCTGACATTGAAATAATGCTAAAGTCACTGTGAGTTGTGTACACTCAGATACAGGGCATTGCCCAGGCCTAAGGATTTAACTGTTGGATTTCAGGCCTTTAGAAAGAATGTCAATGAGGCACTAGACACAACCGAGAGACATGTAAGTATACACACCCATAGCTCTCCAGCATGGTGCCAAGAATGATTCCATTGCTTGCCCCCCATTTACTAAAAGGTGCACCACTTTGCCCCTATCTGTAGCGCAAATGACCTAAACTATAAGGAAATAGTGATTGGTCCTGATTGCTCTTGGGTGCTCAACATAATCCCGGTCTTTATCTGGGTTCCATTCAAACATGGTTATGAAATCCTGGGCCAAGAGGATAAGCATGCACAAATTAAGGATGTGTAGGAAAAGCAAAGCTCCCCCTCATGCAGCGCAGCGTCACCATGTCGGTCGCTGCTCTCGCGGGAATCCGGCTACTTCAATCCAGAACTTCTATGCAACATTATTACCCGCAATCTGGCGCTGACCCAAACATCCAGCAGAGTCACTGCTTTGGTATTTAAATACGGCTTCATTTCAACACACTATGTGATATACATTGGCAGTAGGTATGTGGTAAGACTAACGCGTTTCATGCCCAACACTCGCGGCACTTCCTCAGAGTCAGACTCTGTGCCTCCCTAGGCTCATGCCCTCCTATACCTATGTAAAATACAGCCCTGTTTATGTGCCATAAGATATCTGCATCCACTTCTGCAAAGTGCAATATTTCCTACAAGAGAAAAGCAATGTGGACTTTCTCCAAACATCAAGAAAATATTTCACGAGCTGCATGAAGAAGACACCATGTGAAATAAAGGAAGGTTGGTGTCAAACCCAAAACATTGTATTGTGCTGTCCTATAAGTCTCTAATAACAATTAGGGGGTGTATCCTCTAACTCTGCCTCAAACTTGGATTGAAAATAGGCCCTGGCATTTCAGGTACAGAGAGGCCCAAACAACTCCCCGCCAGCCCACTAAATAGTAACTGTCTATAGCATCTTACAGCAGCCCCTCTGGCATTTGCCAGAACTCACAGATTGCCAGTCTGGTCCTGCAGTGATATCAGTCTTAGGTTCAGCAGGAACAACACTGCATCTATATACTGTATAGAGATTCTAAAATAATCTAAACCATAGTTCCCCTTTAAAACTGTGGTTTGCCTTTAAGTTAACTTTACATAAATTATAGAATGGCCGATTCTAAGCAACTTTGACATTGGTCTTCATTTTTCTTTTTCTATAGTTTTTTATTATTTGTCTTCTTCATTTGACACTTTCCAGCTTTCAAATGGGGGTCACTGACCCCATCTCAAAAACCAACCAGATTGCTGAAGATGCAAACTGGAGAGCTGCTCCCCAAAACCAGTTACAAATTGTCTCAGAATATCACTCTCTATATCATACAAAAAGTTAATTTGAAAGTGAACAACCCTTTAAGTTATGTGATTTGGCAGATAGAGTCAGGTATGAAATGGCATGTTCACATTTCTTTACCTCATTGTTTACATTTTATCAGATCAGTCGATTTATCTTGGAGACATTTTGAAACCCTTGTTTATTTAGCATTAACTTGTATAGAACTGGAGGGAAACAATCAAACCGGCTGTTTATTCTTTATTCTAATATTTGCCCCAGGCAGCCACTGTCTGACTTGCGTAATTTGTGTAAAGAACTACACAAGTGTTGGTGTCAGGAGTTTTTATCTTTAAAAATGGGTCAGAATTTGTAATAAATTATATTTAGGATAGTTATTCAAATTGCATACTCTGCAAAATAAAGTTAAAAGTTATGATCGATTTACATGAATTTGTGAATGTTTTAGGTGCCTTAGACTGTAAGCTCTATTGGTACAGGGAATAAATCCCAACCTAATTTCCTCTGTATTTATTCTGTTAAAAGAAGGGAGGTTTCATTGTGTGCATATGACTCCCCATAACTTGTGTTCTGGCTTTAGGTGGCCATACATGTAGAGATCCGCTCGTTTGACAATTTCACCATACAAGTGGATCTCTCCCTTATATGCCCACATTGGGGTGGGTGATATCCAGCTGATCCAATTGTTGGCACTTGTGTCCAATGATCGAATCATAATGTAGTCAATATGGACGGGCGGATTGCAGGAATACATCAACGAATAGATGAGGCAGTGATCCAACGTGATTTTTAACCCTTCCTGACTTTCGGCCAGATATCGATCGGGAAAGCTTGTCGGAGGCTCCTACACACGGGCCGATAAGCTGCCAACTCGGTCTGTCAGTAGCTTTTAATGGGTGTATGGCCAGCTTTAGTATCCCCATTGATCTGTACCTGTTTGCTGGTCCTGTTTCTAAACTATTCCAACACATTTCTAACAAAGCAGACAGCCCTCATACACTTCTTTAAATGTTTAGTGATAAAAAAATTGAAACATAAGTAACAGACATATGACAAAGATTTTTTATTTGCAGATGATGTTACAATGTATTTGCTGACTCTGGAAATGTAGTGAGCGATATTGGAACTTTTAAAGTGATTTTACATGGATTTGACACATGGACATTTCACTCTAGGGACTGAGGTGACACTTAGTGGTGGATTTATATATTTTTTAATGGCTGATATGTCTTTCACCTGTGGGTATTTAAATGTTTGATGTAACGCACAGCACTTTATCCTTGATAAAGGCCCCAAACGTTGAGGCCGAAACGTTGGAGACACTGTGATATTACAATAAATTATTGCGTTTTTGGAAAACGGAGTGCTGGTCCTCCTTATAATTTTATATACCATTTTGACCAAGCACCCGGAAAAACTGCATATTGTGAAGGAGTGCGGGTATCATCTGCATTATCGTTATATATATATATATATATATATGCTCACCGGGATTTCTCAAACAATAACTTATTTATTGGATCGACGTTTCGGTCCTCACAGGGACCTTTATCAAGATATATATAAATATATGTATTTATATATTTATGCTGATTTTGGGGGCCTCTGCCTGTGCTGGGTACTTTGTTGAGTACAGCTGAGCTGCAGGCAATATAATGTGATTAATTGTGCTTTGTATGGTTCTATGTACTGCAGTTAAAGTGTATTTTTAATTCTAACTAAATGCTTAAAATTGTACAGTATCTAAAACAATGGCTTTACGGTAGTCAGAGTTTTGCTGGAGCTACTCCAGATACCCCTAAATATACACTAAAACTTCCCATAGGAGGAAACCATGCAAACTCATGGCTAATAGTACTGGGTGGAATCAAACTGATGACCCCAGTGCTGTATATTGCCTTATTGATACCAGACTGGCAAGACAGTATCTACACAAACAGCCCTGAATGTGTGATGACCAGATGAAGCTGTGTATCCCTTAGATTGTAAGCTCTGGGAGCTGTAGAGGGTAGGATTTGCAGTCCACCTATGGGATCTTTACCATGGGTCCTCTTTGCCTTAAAGCAGTGATTAACAATTAACAGCACAGAACTATTTCATACGGTGCAATATTTATTTTATTTTGAAAATATTTTATTTGATTTTCATGATAAACAAATAATAACAGTATGACAGCAAATTTTATGCAGATGAAAGACAAGTTATAATCGATACAATGGCATAAAATTATTAAAAACTAAATACCATTTAATGAGACTGACAACAACTAACTAAAATTAACTAAGCCAAAAAGAAATAAAGAAAAATGTCTATTCATTGACTGGAATGTCTGAAAGCACATCTTATAAATTGAGAAACCGTCCTATTTGATCACCTATATTAGAATAACAAGCTTCAAAAAAGGGAGACCAAATCAGTTTAAAAGAGTCAATGGAATTATTTCCTTTGGTTTTGGTTAATAAGGCTTCTTGCCAACTAAGCTGGTTCATAAAAGAAATAACGTCTGTTAACGAAGGGGGTTCTTTTAGTAACCAAGAATTAAATAAAGCTTTCTTGGAAGCTGCTAGAAAAAAAACTGTCAATAATTTATTGTCAGGGGAAATAAAATTTGTGTTGGGAACTGAAGGAAACACTACATTATCTAGATGCAAAAAAAGCAAAGCACTGAGACAATTTAATCCTTATCTTCAATTGATAATTCAAAAAACCCAAAAATTTCCCTCCAATATATATCAATCTTTGGGCAAGACCATAAATAATGAAAAAGTGACACATTAGTCTCATCACATTTAGGACAGTATGAAATAGGGCCATTAGAGGAAGTTTTTGAAAATAATTTTCCATAGCCTAGATGGATAAGCTTAAAATGTTGTATCCTCCAATTTTCTGCTAAAATGAATTTATTGTAATCCCTAATAGATTTTACCAAGTCTGAGGGAGTTATTTGACAATGTAAAAACTCAGACCATTTAGTGGATGGTTGAGGGTGAGAATCTGAACTATAAACATTCCAAAATTGTTTAGAAAGAGAGCTAATAGAGATCAGACCAGGGAATTCCAGAAACTCTGCCAAATCGTCTGCTGTGCTCAGCTAAAACCAGGTTTTTATTATTATGTAGCAGAGAGACCACATTGACATGCTAAATAATAGTATCTGTCAGAATCCTGAAGCTTGTATTGTTCTTTGAGTTTTGACCAAGTCATTAAGGCTTTCTTAAGCGGATCAAATATATCTTTTACCAAAACCAGTGACTTTCCCTTAATTGAAAATATAAAAGTATCAGATTTCTGATAATCTGAAGGTTTAAGTAAGAGTTTGGCTGGCATGTAAGGGGTTTCTGTATAGCAATAACCATGACAAGAGAATAAATGTTTCCACACATATATAGAGTCACGATAGATAGGATTCCTCTTAAAGTCGTAAGGGACATTACTCCATTTGCTATGCAAAACAGATAGTATATCAAAAAAGGGTTCTTGAAAGATCTCAATGTCGGGGTTTATAAATTTGTTGCCTTGAGAGATCCACTCAATAAGATATCTGGTGAGAGCTGATAGATTAAATGCTCTGAAATCAGGAAGGTTTAATCCTCCAAGTTTAACTGGAGCTCTCAATTTATAGAGGGCTATTTTTGCCTTTTTACCATTCCAAATAAATTTAGTTAAGGCAGAGTCAAGTTTCTTGATATCGCAATGCTTTATAAGCAAAGGGAGATTAATCAATGGATATATTAGCTTGGGAAATATTAAGGATTTAAAAAAGAGCAATCGTCCCTAAATATTAAGGGGAGAATTGGCCCATTTTTCACACATGGAAAAAACCTTTTGACAGGCTGGGGTAATATTCAAAGAATATAAATTATTGAGATCTGAAGGAATTATTAATCCTAAGTATTTAATTTGATTCTTTGGGTTTTTAAGTTGGAATTTCTTAAGTAGTGAATTGGAAAACGAACCATATATATTCATTATTTCCGATTTCTCACTTACGGTGCAATAAATCAATCAAGAGAAGGGTTTCTGTTCAGAGGAAACATAGCTCAACTGAGGCCTCTAGTGGACTCTATCAGCACTGTATCTGGCCTTAATGCCACAATAGACTTTGTACAAAGGGGGAAATAATGTAATTAAAGCGGATTTCCATTCTCCATTTGTATTCTCTATATAGAGAAATGAACCGCTGTGGGTGTTACTGAAGAAGTCCAAACCTCAAAGTGTTGGATCATTTTGGTATCAAGGTTTGGAAATACTATTTGTACGGACGATACATGCACTACTGGGGTGCATTACTCAAAGGTTGACAGCTCTGCCTTTATTGCTGCTGTGAGGGGGATTTTGGCCATGGGGTGTCATGATTCCCTAATTTATAAAAAACAAAAAAGGGAAGCACACGTGTGCTCAGTCTCTTTTTGTCTCCCACTTGCTGGAGGAAGTGGTGAGGTGTTGGAGGACCTAGACTGCAAGTAGCTAGAACAGAAGAAGTCCGGACCAAGGAGGAAGCACTAGATATACATGGTAGCAGAAGGGTTAAGAAGGCTCATTGTCATATTCATTTAAGGGTTCAGAGGCACAGGAACAAAGTGGAGAGTCAGAAGTCCAGGAGACAGTCAACAGGAATTTTAGAAGCACCCTGCAACACTATCTAGTAGGACCTATATGCAGGCATTGAACCCAGATCCTGGCATGCTTTTTATTTAGAATTTTTTCGCCGACAAAGTGGTGCGATGACGTCACATACACCACAACATCAGTCCACCCCCCTGGGCACCGCCATCTTGGCTCCAAAGTGGAGCGCTCTGCAACATAGTGTTCCTTACAAAAAAAAAGTGCAAGAATAGTTTTGTTACAGCAGTGAAAGGCAGGATCAGGGTAGTTAGTAAAGCAGCCAGAGGCTCCAACGAGGAGGCTAATAAGGGGTAGTACCCTGCTGCCAGTATAGGGACCCAAAATATAAACCGTGCCTATAAATTTTAAACCATGCTTTGTGAACCCCGAACAGTAAAGTAACCCCCAGGTGCAGATATATTTGAAGTATTCTGTAGTATTCAAAAGTGGTAAATATGGCTTTTATTGGGGTTCATTCTGGTGTTTTTCTGCACTGGAATGGGAAATGCATGTTTAACAGCTCTACTAGGATGGGTGTTCCAGGAACCAATGAGTGATTTGGCCACACCCACAGCATTTCATATTACTCCGAGATCAACCCCCTACTCCCACTCCCACTCCCACCAAGGTTGCAAGTAGAGATGATTCCTTAAAAAATCCTGAAGGTCCCATTAAGAGGAAACACGCAAGAAGAGTTTTATCTAAATGGCTCCAAAAGCATCTACCATATTTTGGTGTTTTTATTGTACTTACACTGGAATCTGTCCTCAATAACAGGGACCATTAAGCCAGTTGAGAACCTCACTTCAGATGGCAGTGCCCCATATATCACCGGGGGGGCTGCTTTTAGTAAATTTAAGAGCTAAAAGTCTGTTTTTAAAGTGGAAATGTGTCTCTTGCAGCGCAGAGAGCACAGTTGCCATACCCTCCCCACCCCTGTAGGAGCACAAAAAAGGTAATACATGGCACAGTGACCCCAGCAATATGTAGTATAGTAACCCTAGCAATACAGGGCACAATGGTCCCAGCAATGAATAGCACAGTGGTCCCAACAAATACAGGGTGCAGTGGTCACAGCAATACAAGGCACAGTGGTCCCAGCAATACAGACTGCAGTGGTGGTCACAGGAATCTACAGCACAGTGACCCCAGCAATACATGAAACAGTGACTCCAGCAATATATAACACTATGGTCCCAGCAATACAGGGCACAGTGACCCCAGCAATATATGCCACAGTGGTTCCAGCAATACATGAAACAGGGGGGATGCAGGGCATATCAAATTTTGAAGCAGCCATAATAAAACACTAAACTAAGGCATATGGTGGGTAATATGTTTTTTTTTTGGAGAGGTCACATGTTTTGCATGTATATTATTAATATTTTGCATGTCTGTTGTGCTTGTACTTACAATTTTTTATGAGATTATTCAGAGACCTGGCCATAAGATCCTGTGACCATTTTTTAATTTTGGCTTTGGAAATGCAAAACCTTTCTAGGTTGGAACCTAAATAGAAATGGGTCAGACATTTCCCTATAACCGTTGCTTCGTACCTGCTGTTTTAAACTTGACCAAGAATTCTTCCTCATTATAATAACAGATAAAATCACTGTGACACGTGAATCTCTCGCTCGCACATCACTGTTGCACTTGAAAAGAGATAAGAAATTGCTGACCTTTGGATATAGAAACCTGTTTGGCCAATTGCACTGGGGCTGTTCCTACTTGCTGCTGGAATTCAGCTTTCATGTGCATGTGATAGGTGCAAATGCTTTAGTTATTAGTCACCATCCCTTGCTCCCTGCAGCTGACGCCAATCTAAGCTTTGCACTTGGTCCTGGTCTGGTCTTGGTGGTGCATTCCAGGTCTTGATTGAAGAAAATTGCTGGAGCACTACAAAAAAGTGGTTTAGATTTTAGCCAAAAATTTGCCTAACTTGTCTGGCATCTTGGTCACCCTGGTTGGATTCCCTCCCAGGTCCATGTATGAACTGATATCTGTTCACAGATCAGCCAGGTTGATTGACAGGTTTAAAATCCACAGAAATGCCAACCCAACCACCCCTTTGCCATGAAGCATATAACTGCTCCATCTATACACACAAGAAGCCCTATTGGTACGAAATGGATATCATATTCCCCAACATCGACAACAAACAGCCTATTGGTGGAAGTACAGTATCTGCAGGGGAGCCCACGTTCTTACAGATAAAACCTTAATAAGTTCAGTTACTGAAACTCAGTAATAAATGTTATGTACATGTTAATTTCTGCAGCAAAGACAAAATATAAAAAAAAAAATTAAAATGTAAAAAAATTAGAAAATAATTGTACAGCAAAAACATCGCAGATTACAAAAACATCATCATCTCCGTCAGTCAAAGATGGTCTAGTACCAAGGTAAGAAAACAACTGTTAAAGGAGAAACATGAGAAATAAGAATGTACCAGTGCATTATACTCATTTAGATATAGAAGAATTGTGCTTAAAAAAGTAGTGTTTCAGGCTGATTTATTGATTAATCCTGCAAAAACCCTAATAATCCCTCCCTTCTCTTCCACTTCCTGCTCTCTGAATTCCCAGGCTGTGCAGGGGAGCCGGTGGCTCTCAGCTCACTGCATTGTAGGACAGGAACCAATCAGCAGCTAGCAGGACCTGATAGGGAACTGAAGCCTGACTGTGCTTGTGTGACTGCAGGGCTGTGATTGGCTGTCCCCCTCTTACTGTGCTTCTGGCAGGGACTGTTAGGATACACCCACACATCATTTAAAACAGCGGCTATTTTTAAAGATAATATACATTTTTAGCACCATGTAAAAGCAACACCATATATAACTTATAATTCCCTACAAAATCAGGTTTTTTTCATTTATCCTACATGTCTGCTTAAGGGTCAAGGCACACGCTCAGATTCGGGGAAATTAGTCGCCCGGTGACAAATCTCCTCTTCTTCCAGGCGAACTGCCTCCAGCCGGCTAGAATGTTCCAGGCAAAGGGAACACATACCATAATGCTGTATTAGAGCTAAATGCCTATCAAAACTCCAATTCCTACATGAAGATACACAGATTACTGAAAAGCGATGCAGAAGAATAATTTAATTTGTCAGAAACCATACATATTTTTACACCAATTATACTTAAAAAGTTTCCTATTTTAAAGAACTAAAGTTGAACTTAAGAAGTAGCTAGAAATGTTGTACATTATGTTTTGTGTTTCTGTACCAGCCCAAGGCAACCACAGCCCTTTAGCAGTAAAGATGTGTGTCTCCAAAGATGCCCCAATAGCTCCCCATCTTCTTTTCTGCTGATTCACTCCACATGCTCTGTGCTGCTGTCACTTACTGAGCTTAGGGACCCACTCACAATATACAGTACACATAGAATAGAAATGTCACAATATAACCCTGATTAGTAATTAATACAGATAATTACTACATGGCAGCACAGAAACCAGTGCAATTAGCATCAGAATTTAATAATCAGCCCTGTAGCATCAGCTTATATTACAGACCAACCTCATTTTCTGCTGGATAATTAGTGACGAGCCCTAAGCTTAGCTTCTCAACAGCCAATCAGAGCCCACTGAGCATGTGAGTGTCACAGACACTTTCCAAGATGGTGACCCCCTGTGACAAGTTTGAAGTCCTGGATCATTGCTGCTATTGACAAGCTGAAACTTTAGGCTGGTGCCACAAGTTCAGTATATAAAACATGGCATTTTTAGCCACATTCAATTTTAGGGTTTAGTTCTCCTTCAAAGAGTTGAAGCCAATATTACATTTTCATTTTTGCTACAGTTCTCCTCAATGTAATTCTTACTGTTTTGTTTTTCAAGTGTGAGGTGGGGCAGCTGTGGGCATAGGAAATCTCATTTAAATCCCTACTGAGCTCTCTGAGGAACCTCAGACAAGTAAATTTAATTTTTTGCCAAATCCCACCAGACATTGCATCTACAAAACAATCCAGAAATGGAGAAAAATTAAAGTATGTGCTGAAGAGTTAGGCCACCTGATTTAAATGAGGAGTCTGCCATATCTGACTGATGCTGCATTCAAAAGTTATTTCAGATAAAATGAGTTCTGGTGACCTCACCTGTCTGGACAGACCTGAGCAAATACCCCTTTTTGACTATTTATTAGGCCTAACTATATATATTATAAAATAAGATGTAAATATGCAAAAATAAAAAAAGTTATTTCTCAAGACTATGATCTTTGTAGTTATTGGAATCTCAGATGGAGGCATAAGGTGCTAACCTACCGTGAAGGGAAAGACAAAGAGATGCAAATACATTTACACGGATACAAAGAAAAGAGCCCCAATGTTCCAGCTCACAATTTACACAAAGTGCAGGAGCACGAGAGGGTTTTAAGTTGGAGGCCACAGGACACTATAGCAGAAAATTAAAAGAAAATAACCGGATTAACTGCAGGGCTGGAATTAGGACAGGCCGCATATTTATGTTCCTTGGATGCAACTGAGTGGGGTGCAATTCCCAGAGGAAAATGCAGCATGGTTTCCATATGCTCCTGCTCAGGGCAGCCATCAGGGGGGGACAGGGGGAGAGTAGTAGGGGGCCCCGAGGGTAAGGGAGGCCCCGGCCATGCCACACTTACTTGATTAGCTGGGCCCCCCATCTTTCGTAGAGCTGCTGACTTCGGCATGGACGTTTAAGGGGCCCTGGCCACCAATTTTCTTATAATGTGGGGGGGGCCTGGACCTGTAGGTGGGGCTTGCGGTGGGCGCAGCCCAGGAAATTTTGTTGTATGGGGCCCTGCTATTTCTGATGGCGGTCCTGCTTCCTGCTGCACTGGTGGGTGTGGGTGCAGCCTGGGGGTGGTAAGCAGAGGTGGGTGGTTTAGGCAGTGACTGGTGGGGAGAGGCGTCAATAGGTGAGAGTAGCTCTCCTCTTAGCCCTGCTATGGGTAATTGACTTCATATTAAATTAGCTTAAATGTGATGTATTATGAAGGGTTTGTTTGAGAAACTGGAGATGGAAATACTAAAGGCTTGAGGCTGAAATTAGAGCAATAGCTGTCGGAATACGAGGGTCATAATATTTTTGCCAGTTTTTTCTGCTGCACAAGAAATTAGCAAGTGTGACATTATCTCAAGGCTATAGAACATTCTCAGGTTCCTTTACTCTCTTAGTACTCTGCTCCCCAACATGCACAGCAGTGTCTCCTAACAAGTATATAAGTTGGGCACATGTCCCCCATCCAAACTGCATAATTTGTACTGCATTCTGCATACAGTATATTCCCTCTGTTCCGTCAGCACCATCACAATTTCCTAAAACAAATGGCAGCTTTCACCCTAGTCCCATTGGCAGGACAGACAGCAGTCCAGATGTCTCAAGTCTACAGACCTCTTTTGATTCCTCGTGTAAAAACTAGAAGCTTTTGGTTTCTCATTACACAGTGCAAATCAGACATGTCCACAACAGCCAGACACAGGGACGATTCTGTACCCCACACCCCCCAAAGGCAGCCTTCCTGATGCCACCTACTCCCCGCTAGTGCAGAGGGTGCAATTCAATTACTAGGGTGCTGTTCCACAGTTTAGTGGTGTAGCTTGAGAGCAGTGATCACCAACCAGTAGCTCGTGAGCAACATGTTTTCACCAACACTTAGGGCCAAATTTACTTATGGTCGAATATCGAGGTTTAATTAACCCTCGATATTCGACTGTCAAAGTTAAATCCTTCGACTTCGAATGTCGAAGGATTTACCGCAATCTTTCGATCGAAGGAAAAATCGAACGATTAAATCCTTTGAAACGAACGATTCGAAGGATCTTAATCCATCGATCGAACGATTTTCATTCGACCAAAAAATTGTTAGAAAGCCTATGGGGACCGAAGTTTTTTTAAAGAGCTAGTACTTTGACTATCGAATGGTCGAAGTTTTTTTAAAGAGCTAGTACTTTGACTATCGAATGGTCGAATGATTTTTAGTTTGAATCGTTCGATTCGAAGTCGTAGTCGAAGTAGCCAAAAAAATCATTCGAAATTCAAAGTTTTTTTTCTTCTACTCCTTCACTCAAGCTAAGTAAATGTGCCCCTTAGGGTTGCCACCTTTTCTGGAAAAAATGACCAGCCTTCCTATATATTTATCTTTTTTCCCTATTAATAACATTGGGATCAACCATCATTTTTACCAGTCAGGTGGCAACCCTACCAGCCCCTTTGGATGTTGCTCCCAGTGGCCTCAAAGCAGGATTTGGCGGTGGTTTGGAGGCAAGTTTTGGTTGCATAAAAACCTGCTGCAATGCCAAATGGAGCCTCCTGTAGGCTGCCAGTCCTCATAGGTGAAGCTAAATAGCCAATCAAAGCAAAGCTTTATTTGTGGGGGTTAAGGCTAATGCTGCATAGTTATATCGCTGCCACAGTTACAGCCCCTTCCCCTTGCTCTATTTTGCCTTATTATAATCATTCCCCACATTTGAAAAACCTGTTTTACAGTGATCATTCCATTGCTTAAGGGAGAAGGGTCAGGGACCACCATTACTTTTTATCTAACACATTCTGGTTACTGATGGAGGATGCTGGGAGCTGTGGAGCAATCATGAACATACTGCTGTGTGACTCCCTGTACAAACATTGCTGCCAGTTTATTCTCTTTATATAAAGCAGCTGCTCTGCAAATAGCCCACTAGTTATAGAAGAATCTCTGCACGACTAGTAGTTTGTTGTTTAATGTAGGAGGAGGTGCCCCTGTTCTTTTACAGTAGGATGGTTTCGAGTAGAAAGGGAACATTTGTAAACGAGCATTGTCCTTCCCGCATACCTCCAGCATTTGTTGTTGCACTACAACTCCCACAATCCCCCAGATAACCTTCCTTACGGAAGTGAAATAGTTAACAGTTTATACAACATGATAAAGGGACCCGCGGGATAGTTGAGACCCTCACTAGATCCAGGCGGCGACAGCAGCAGCACAACATCCTATTGATGGGACTGTTACACCACTAAACTACTTCCGCCAGCACCGCCACTGACATCGACTCTACGTCACATCAACTTCCGGATTCCAAAGAAGGTCCATTCCCATATATGGATTTACCCCGCCCCCTGGCCGTTTCTGAGCCCTCTCGCTGCCAATGACGTTTCGCGATCCCTCCTCCTCCAGTCCTTTTAAATCGCTTCTTCCCATGGTGCCCCGCGGCCGGCAGGTTTGGATTTTTAAATCGCATCGGCCAATCAGGGGCGTGCATTCTGCTTCAAAATCAACGGCGGCTGCAGGGCCGGGAGGAGTGGAATTAAAGGGACTGAGCAGCAGAAGGAGTAGCAGCTACACGGCTTCCCTCAGTCTCGGACAACCTGCCACGTCCTGCCCCATCGATCTCCCCTGATCTGCCCAGCACTTCCCCATTCATCAGGCGCCGCAATACTCGAGCTTTAATAGCCGGCAACCCGCACTATGGCTCAAGTGGCCGGTAAGAAACTGACTGTGGCCCCAGAGGCCGCTAAACCCCCTGGAATACCCGGGAGCTCGTCGGCCGTCAAAGAGATCCCAGAGATTCTAGTGGATCCCCGAACCCGGAGGCGATACCTGAGAGGTCGATTCCTGGGCAAAGGGGGATTCGCCAAGTGCTACGAGATCACCGACCTGGAGAGCCGTGAGGTATTTGCTGGGAAGATTGTGCCCAAGACCATGTTGCTCAAGCCCCACCAGAAGGACAAGATGACCATGGAGATCGCCATCCAGCGCAGCCTGGACCACCGGCATGTCGTGGGCTTCCATGGCTTCTTTGAGGACAATGACTTCGTGTATGTGGTACTGGAGCTGTGCAGGAGGAGGGTGAGTACCTACCCCCGGGTGTGCAGAGATGTGCCCATCCCTCCCCAACAACTCCCTGCTTGCAGCCCTCCCCAACAACTCCCTGCTTGCAGCCCTCCCCAACAACTCCCTGCTTGCAGCCCTCCCCAACAACTCCCTGCTTGCAGCTGAAGGGGATGAGTTGCGTGGTACACTGGGCATCTCTGTTGCCTTTATTAACAATCGATTGATGCTGCAGAAGCTCTTGGTATGGTACCCATCTCTAGCCAAATCAAACAGCCCAACTGGCAGCTCCTAATAGCCCCTGTGTGTATTTATACATTATATCTTTGGAATGTAGCCCCCAGCCGTTACCATAGACCTATTTTACTTTCCATTGTTTGGCTTGTGTTTTAATTAACGCTTTATCCTCCCCGACCCCACTAACACAGGGAACATTCTAAAACTGAATTTAATTCCCGGAATGCAGAATAACTGGGTGGTGTTTGCAGCGGGGTCCCCAGACTAATGCCCTGGCTGCACGGTAGGAAACCGTCCTCGGCATCTCCATACAGCGACATCGCTAAGGGAACACGCAGAGATTCCCCTGGGGCGCCTGCCCCCTACTGGCGAGTCTTGTTCCCTCGGTGAAGCTTCAGTTGGGAGCCCATAGCAGCAGCGCTGTCCCAACACAAACCAGAAACGGACACTTTGCCTTGACTGGGCCAGATTTTATAATTCGCCGCTGTTTAGTGACTTTCCTGAAATGCAGGAAACCAATGACCATGGCTGAACTGACTCGGTCCCCATGTGCTCTGAGCTGACTTGTTCCAGTAGGATTCTGTCAGCACTAAACTGTCAACAATGCAAATGTCCAATAGCATTTCTATTTGGGTTACATATCTATTCCCTGGCTCAAACTTTTTTTTTTTTTTTGCTATGTTCACATGGAGTTAGTCCATGGGGCACCAAGGCACCAGTTATTCATATACTGTAGTATATTTCGTATATCCTTATCCTCTTAGGCTATGGACACACAAGCTGTTGGCTCTGTTGTCAGCTTGTGTATTTTTGCAGGCTGAGTGAAGCTGATCCGCTCGGTGACCCTGCGCCATTGATTTGAATCAGATCAGTCTCTGTGAGGCCACATACAGGCTGAGATCTCCCCAAATACTGACCAGTGTCTGCCACTTCAGCTCCAATGTGTGTGACTGCACACAGGCTGATCAGACTCAAATCAATGCAGCAGGAGTACTGAGCATATCTGCTTCTCTCAGCCTGCAAAAATACACCAACCGCCTGTGTGCCCATAGACTTTAGGTTGCCATACACAATAAGATCCACTCGTTTGGTGAGGTCTCCAAACAAGCAGATCTTTCCCTGATATGCCCACCAACGGCAGGTCGATATCGGGTTAATCTGAAACATTCAGCCCTAGGGCCAAATATTTGGATTACAGCAAAGAGTTGGCAACTGAATGAGGCTCGCATCAACTAGCCAATACCGTCCTTGGATTGACAAAAAAAAATCATATCTCCAATCAATATCTTGGCCAGAAATCCGATCGGTCTAAAGGCTTTAATCTTCCAGTGTATGGTCACTTTTAGAATAGCTCCTTAACATTACAGCTGTGATTTTCAAATTGGGGCCCATGAGCTGTTCAGGCCAAGTAGACTTTCTGCACAGGGTGTATAGGCACTGATGGTACTGGATGCTCACGTGCCATACTAAACTCAGAAGCCCTGGTAATAATACTTTATACATTATATTTGGGAAGATATTACATACTCGGCTGAGGCAACACCATGGCTGCTCCGTGCATGTAATAAGACATACAAATTTAGATGGAATGATCTGTACACGAGTCAGAGGCCAACTCCACCTACTTGTTAGCTGGCATTGAACCCAAAGCTTTTATATTTGTGCCTTATGATCTAGTACTACGGTATATGGTCCCCTACCCATGCTCACATGTAGTGTACCTTTAAGCTGGTCATGGGACTATTCCCGGTCTCATTTTTCTTCTTTGCATTTCAGTCTCTGTTGGAGCTGCACAAGAGGAGAAAAGCGGTAACAGAGCCAGAAGCTCGCTACTATTTGAAACAGACCATTTCGGGATGTCAGTATCTCCATAGCAACCGAGTCATTCACAGAGACCTCAAGCTCGGAAACTTGTTCCTTAATGATGAAATGGAGGTCAAAATAGGTAACTTTTACATCTAATGTAGTCACGTTTTTGAGGTGTCTGGGTTAAGGGGGTTGCTTTCATCTCCTTAACCCAAAGCGGGTTAAGGGGTTCAAAATATGACCTGCAGACTGGCATTCACTTTTCTCCCTAATTCACAAACCCTGGACATATTCATTGGCTAAAAACCTTCTTTCAATAGTTTCTTTATGATACTGACCCATACCACCTTTAAAGAGTGCCCACAAATAAGTGAACCTTTATTTTTTTTTATTTTATAGTGCTAAAGTGGTTTCTCTCTAAATATAATTTACGCAGGGGGGTTAGGGGGAAGTATTCCCTTTACAGTGGCCCATTACTGGGTCAGACTGGCCCATCAGAGTATCTCCTAATGGGCCCCAGTCCGGGACAATTCCCAACTGCCCTTTATTTTCACTATAAGCCTATGTAATCTTTACCATTTGGCACATCTTTGGCTATCCCCAGGAGTACTCTAAAGCCCTAACTAGTGCTGACCCCATAAAATTGTCCACTGCCAGGAAATGTGCTCCTTAAATGTGTTCCTCTTTCCATTAGGTGACTTTGGGCTGGCAACCAAAGTGGAATATGATGGCGAGCGCAAAAAGACCCTCTGTGGCACTCCAAACTACATTGCACCTGAGGTGTTGGGCAAGAAGGGCCACAGTTTTGAAGTGGACATATGGTCAATAGGATGCATCATGTAAGTGGGTGTTTATAGATATCAGCCCTACATTAATTCATTCTTTGTATATTCTGTTGGCATCAACCCAGGGCTCCTTCTCTACAAAAGGAATGTCTATCCGGTTGCAATCCGTTTTAAACTAAATCTTCCAGCAACCAAATGGCTCTTGAGAAAATGGAATATTGTAGCTCCTAACCAGATACTGTAAGGTTGTGCCCATCCCTGTCTAATGGTCTACTGACCCCCCCCCCCTTGATAAATGACTAAACACCTTGGCATTGTCTCTTGGGCATCAACATATAGTAGTATCATTCTCAGCAGCCTGTCTTTGGTATCCTTGTGGCACATTACCTTAGAGTGCCCACACTGGGTGAGGAAGCTGGCATTTGTAGGTGAGCAGTTGGTTGGAGGGCTACACCATTAACAGTTAAGGAGTGTAGGAATCTGATGTTCAGTCTTGCCTCTTCTGGACATGCTTAACAAATCCTTTATTCTGCCAGGTACACACTGCTGGTGGGGAAACCTCCCTTTGAGACATCATGCCTGAAAGAAACCTACATGAGAATTAAAAAGAATGAATACTCCATCCCCAAGGTACAGCCATAAGCTTTATAAAGACATGTAGCATTGCCTCTGCTGCTGGTCTTTTAATTTGACTGACCTTTCCTTTCAGCACATTAACCCTGTGGCAGCAGCACTTATACAGAAGATGCTCCGTTCTGACCCAACCTCAAGGCCCACAATAGACGACTTGCTGAATGACGAGTTCTTTACTTCTGGTTACATTCCTTCCCGGCTCCCCACAACCTGCTTAACTGTGCCCCCAAGGTTTTCCATTGCGCCCAGCACTATTGATCAAAGCTTAAGGAAGCCACTTACTGCAATTAATAAAGGTGGGTGAGATGCCAATCTTGCTGACTGTCCCATTAATGTAGCATGTAACAAAGAAGTGGCCTTTTCTGGAGCATTGGTTAACGGATTGTGTTTGGGTACAGGGCAAGACTCTCCACAGGTTGATAAGCAGGTGGTTCCTGCAAAGGATGAGGAGATGCAGCAGCCGGAGTCCACGGAGCCTGCAGATTGTTACCTATCTGAGATGCTCCAGCAGCTGACATGTTTGAATGCAGTCAAGCCTTCTGAGAGAGCGCTTATCCGCCAAGGTGAGAGCAAAGACGCATCACTGGATATTTAGTGTTGGAAAATCCTGTAGACCATAAGCTAAACTTTCCCTAAAAGATGGCTAAGCTTTAATATATTTTCTTTAAAGGTAAACACCATTGGGGAAAAGTAGGTTCAGCCAGTCACATTTTAACACCTCTAGGGGCTTGACACTTCTCCCTCTACTTGATTAAGTTGCCCATATTTGACTAACACTGGGCAGTCTTGGGGCTATGTATTCAGGGTAGTGGGCCAGTTAGCTGCTGAGTTACACTACATGTTCTGGATGCACTGGGGGCCTCACAAGGAAACTTCGGAAAACTAAGCGCTCAGTGCCATCCTGCCAGAGATTTAGAGTCTAGCCAGTAGGAAGGCAGTTGGAGGAGATTAGTCGCCTGAAGAAGAGGCTATTTGTTGCCGGGCGACTAATCTCTCAATCTCCACGTGTGTCTTTGCCCTTAGAAACTAGTTAATATATACAAAAACTGCCGTGTAGCCATGGGGGCAGTCATTTAAAGCTGAAAAAGGAGAAAAGGCACAGGATACACTGCAGGTAACAGAAGTTCTTAAGAATCCCATTGTTTACTACAGAGGTTCTGTTGTCTACCTAGTATCCTGTGCTTGAATGGCTGCCCCATAGATACAAATCAGCATATTTATATAAACTATAGTAGAGTTTCTGAAGCAAAACACCAGTTGTACCAGGTCAGGTTGTCATTCCATTGAAACATCCATTTTTTGGTTATACTGTTCCTTTAACAGTTAATTTAAAGGTGAACACTCCCTTTGAAGCCTGCTGTTTCTTTGAAAACTACACTGACCCTCTGTACTATTCTAGTGAGCAATACCATCTTTTCTCCTGTTGGAACCATTTCTTGCAGCCATCCTGGGCTGTCCATTAAGATTTTCAATGTCCTTTTAACGAACTGTATCTATTCATGTTCTTTACGTAGTTGATGTGTCAAACAGAGCTGGGAATGCAGTCGCACCTCTGTACATAACAATTGCTCTTCTCTTTCAGAGGAAGCAGAGGATCCGGCATCCATTCCCATATTCTGGATCAGCAAATGGGTGGATTACTCTGACAAATACGGATTAGGTATGTACACGTGAAAATGCACCTCTTATGATGCAGCACAAGGTTGTAGTTTGCTGCAATTATTTTCAATTGCTCTTACAGGATACCAGCTGTGTGATAACAGTGTAGGGGTGCTCTTCAATGACTCGACACGGTTGATAATGTACAATGATGGAGACAGCCTGCAGTACATTGAGCGGAACAATACAGAATCCTACCTCAACGTGCGCTCCTACCCTACTACTTTAACCAAAAAGGTGAGTCCTACAGTTAGACTCGCTATGGACTGTTAATTTGTGCCACTGACTCTGATAACCCATGGACTAGTTTGATGCTCTTCGTGAAGTCTTATCTCAAACAATTTAAATGTATGTTCCTTGTAGATTACACTGCTGAAGTACTTCAGAAACTACATGAGTGAGCACCTATTGAAGGCCGGTGCCAACACGACTCCTCGGGAGGGCGATGAACTGGCTCGTCTCCCCTTCTTGCGCACCTGGTTCCGGACACGCAGTGCCATTATCCTCCACCTGAGCAATGGAACTGTTCAGATCAACTTCTTCCAGGTAAGAGCAAGGGGGTGGGGGGGGGGGTTGGGGAGTTTTGTGGGGCTCACTATGTCCAGGTAACATTTGGAAGGCTATTGATTTGCTTTGCTAGATGCACCTTAAATTCCAGCTTGCAGGTCAATTAGGGTGAGATCTGCAGAGAGGTTATTTGCTGTCCTACATTTTTAGAACTATGGCTGAATGAATCCAGGCTTTATCATGGGCAGCTTATAATTAAAGGGCACCTGTTGCCAAAATATATAGTCCCCCCAACCAAAGATCCACACTTTTTTTTTTTTTTTTTTTTAAATTCTCCCCGCCAGCGCTAGGCCACCCACACTGGGAAAGGAGCTCAGCAGCCACGTTGAAGCACAAGCAAAATGAGCATACCATATCTTGCTCATTATACATCAGAAGTGCATGGGCTCTAATGGACATGGGCGCTCGCACCAGGAGCTCCCTCCCCATGCGAGTGTCCTACTACTGGCTGGGGGGGGGGCAATTTTAAAAAAAACGAATGTAAACCCCCCCCCCAACAGTGCAGGATCTAGTAGCCAACACTATTGGTTGGGGATATATTTTGGTGACTACTGCCTATTAAATGGCACATTGTGACTATAAAGACACTTGAAATACAATCTGAAAGACCACAGCTTGCATAATCTCCAAGCACTAAAGATTAGAGCTGTAATTACTGTAGGCCACCAAATGTCTGTAGATCAGAAATTTGGTGGCCTACCAAATTTTGCTTGCCTTAGTGTAAATATGCTGTTGCATCTTTTACACTACAGCAACAGCACACAAGGATCGGAAATGGATATGGTTACACTAGTGGGTCCCATACCCTCATATATATGTATATATAAAATATACCACTGAGCCTTTATACAAGGCTGTATTTAAAGGCACCCAAGTACCTATATCTAGGTGCCTATATTTTCTGTAATTCCCAGCCACTGGCAGAGACTTGCTGTACAAATCTGGTGGTGCAGCTTGGAGGGGTACAAAGTGCATCATAGCATGTCATACAATGAGTGACATCATTTCTGCCTACTGGGTCACACATAGGTCTGATAGTCCTAAATTCAGTGCTGCCTTTAAACTGTACTTCTAGCCAGGGGTCCCCAACCTTTTTTTATTTTTTTTTTTTTTTTTTACCCATGAGCCACCTTTGATTGTATAAAGAGTTTGGGAGCAACATGAGCATGAAAAAGGTTCCTGGGGTGATTCAATTAAGTGGCTATTGATAGCCCTTGATAACACTTATGTAGACTGGCAGCCTACAGGAGGCTACATCTGGCAGTACATCTGATTTCTGTGCAACCACAATTTGCCTTCAAGCCAGTAATTACAAAAATTGAGGCCACTGGGAGCCCTGTTGGGGGATCACTGTTCTAGACCAACCAGACTACACGATGTTAAAATTCTCAATTTTATTTTCTTATGCAGGATCACACCAAGATAATCCTGTGCCCCCTTATGGCTGCTGTGTCCTACATAGATGAAAAGCGTGAGTTCCGCACGTACAAGCTGAGCCTGATTCAAGAGTTTGGCTGCTGCAAAGAGCTCGCAAGCCGTCTCCGGTACGCACGCACAATGGTGGAGAAACTTCAGAGCTCAAAGTCAGCCGTTGCACACGTAAAGGCCTCAGCATAGCCGGCCAAGCAAACTATGGACTCACCAGAAACCCATATTCTTAGGTTTCTGGAAGCACAAGACATTGTTTCAAGTCCTAGGAGCACCAGTCTTTTTTAAATTTTAAGCCGAAGCTGACATGTTCTAGGGTGAGATGGTTCGTTAAGCTTGCCAAGACTGTACAGTACACTCGTGACGTTTCCATAAAAATATATCTTAAGTGCCACTCGTTGCGTCTGGGTAATCATGATATGTGATGTAGATACCTGCTGGGCTCTGTATGAACCTGTGTCCTCTGTTTTCTCTGTCAATGTTGTCTGGTTTTTAATGTAAAAATATAATCTTTAATACTTTTGTATATTATCAGATTAAAGTTCTTTGTATAGCTGTGTACCTAATGCTTTATTTTCCATTGTGGATCGGTTGCTATTGGCATTTGATTCAGGCCATGCCATGCTCTCCCTAGCAAGGAACAATTAAGTAGATATTCTATATCTTATAGAAGGGTGTTCCTCATCCTCACTGGACCTGGTTTCCTGATTCAAACACTGTATGAGATTATAGGGCAACCCCGCACATACTGCGTCACTCATCAATGAAGAGGTCGCCAGTACACAAAGTTCTACATCTACTGGGAGTTCTACGTTAGTAACATTGTCAATTAGTGGAGAGACCATTCTCCTGTAAGCTTTGGGTGGGAGGAAACTCACTAAGGGTTGGTTTGCTATTTCACTGAATAGAAAGACGAGTAATAAAAAGTAGCTATAACGATAAATGTGTATCGTTGAACGCAGGTTGAGACGCAACATGCTGCATTTTTCCTGCATTCAGCACCTACACGCGCCTGTGTGAGTACAGCCCCATTGGAAAAAATGTAATCCGTCTGTTCCTGCGCTCCCCTGCAGCTGAATGCAGAAAAATGGAACGCAGGGGAGCGCAGGTAAAAACGCTCATCTGTAAGAGCCCTTACAGAGCATTGGATTTTTTAGATTGGGTCAGTGACCCCTATTTGAAAGCTGGAAAGCCTTGGAAGGAGGCAAATAATTCAAAAATGAAAAAAATAATGACCAATTGAGAAGTGGTTTATTGGCCATTCTATTTTATACTAAAAGGTCATACCCACCCCTTTAAAGCGATACTGACCCGTTCCTATAAAAATCATAGGAATATGTCAGTATGAAGTATGTGCTGCACCCCAGCCCTGCGCACCTTAGCGCCGCCCACCCATCAAACTCGGAACGGATCTTCTGTGTTGCTACCCTGACGCAGGGCTGGGGGCGGAGCGATCCTTCCATAGGCTGAAGTCCTGTTTTCATTCGTAATCAGTCTATGGAAGGTTTGCGCCGCCCCCAGTCCTGCGTCAGGGTAGCAACACAGACGATCCGTTAGTAGTTTGAAGATCTTTAAGGAGGGTTGGGTGAATGCAGGTGCTGGGGGCTTTGAGGGAAAATTTTCCGGGTGCAGCACATACTTTATAATGACACGTTCCTATGATTTTTATAGGAACGTGTCGGTATCGCTTTAAGGCTCCACTCCATATAGTATCTTTACCTACAAAGACACCTTTTTGTTCCGTTATAAGGGCTGACCTGTGTAAATTAAATGCTCTTCTGGTAGTTTTGGGGAGAGATGTATCTGAAATATGGACCTATTTGTGAGTTTCACAAGCTTGTGGGTCTCCGAATTGCAAAGTTAAAGGGGTTGTTCACCTTTGAGTTAACTTTGCATATGATGTAGGGAGTGATATTCTGAGATCATTTGCAATAATTGTATTATTTGTGGTTTTAGAGTTATTTAGCTTTTTTTTATTTATTTCTCCAGTTTGCAATCCAAATTATACCCTAGCAACCACACACTGATTTGAATAAGAGGCTGGAATATGAACAGGAGAGGCCTGAATAGAAAGATGAGAAAAAGTAGAAATAACTATATATATATATATATTTTTTTTTTTTTTACCTGTGGTCAGTGTGTCCCATTTGAAAGCTAGGAAGAGTCAGAAGAAGGCAAATAATTAAAATAAATATGATATAAATAATGAAGAACAATTGAAAAAAATTGCTTTGAATTGGTAATTCTATAACATACAAAAAGTTAACCTGAAGGAGAACCACTCCTTTGAGTTGGGTAGAGTGTTGGTTGTGTAGGCAATATCACGTGACTCACACATGGAGGCCAAACATTGTCCCACTTAGATCTCCAGCTCACTATCTGTTTTGGTATGTGCCCGTTCCTCTCTTCTGGTGAGCACACGTGTTCAGTAAACCTCTTTGTATCCGCTGCTAATGGCACGTGCTGATGCTTTGGGAAAACCATCTATGTTTTCCAATGAGTGGGTAGGACTTTAACAGCCATTTGTTTTCCTGAGAGACCATCCTGGCCATACACTATATAAATATATATATATTTAGTAAAGTATAAAGCTGCTGCTGATAAAAAGCAGAAAATAATGAAACAATGTAGTGTATTAAAGGGGTAGTTCACCTTTACGTTACATTTTAGTAAGTTATAGATAAAGGTAAATTCTAAACAACTTTTCAATTGGAATGGAATCTGGAGGATGGTGCACTATTGCACTTCCAGACCCTGTGGTATGTCCTGAAGGATATAGGCTGTCTTGCAGCCGTCATGGTATGAATTACTTGAGCAGAGAAGCCCTTTCTCTGAAGAATTAGGGTCTCTGAGATGGAGAATGGGACCCTGGGAAAGTAGGTCTGGAGCTGTTGGGAAGCACCACTGTTTTGTCACACTAAGTGTGACCAGATCTAAGAACCAAGCTCTGCCTGACTAATGTAAAGCCACGAGGATCAAAGTGCACTGTTCCCTCCTGATCTTCTTTAGTACCCTTGGGATGAGAGGTAGAGGAGGGAAGACAAATAAAGTTCCAGGGTGTCGTGAGTGCATCCACTCCTAGGGTTAGTGGATCCCTGCAGCAAGCCATGAAGCATGGAACTTTCAGGTTGGTCCATGAGATCTATCCATGAAATCTACCCCCAGAGCCTTCTGTAGGAGAGTCTTGACACTGGGGCATCCACCTGAGAAGGGGTTGATCATTTATCTAGGGCTTCTTGAGGAAAAGCATATGACCTTTGAATGAAGTGATTAAGTTGGAATCTCCTCTGGGGTGATCCCATTTGTACATTTAAAAAGAAATGAGGATGAGTGGCATCTTCCTCCTCTGCTGGGTCTGAAGGTAGCTCACCATCACTAAGAGATTGGTTGTACCAGGGTGGTGAAACTGGAGGGGAGCAATTTTACTCAGAGGGTGGTTGTAAGAGACATACCTGGTGGTCTAGTGGGGGGACGGCAGGGACGCCTGCCGCCCCTTCGGCGGGGATGCCCGTCACGTCGCGCGGGTTCGGTTAGGCCGCAGGCGCCGGATCGCGTGGGCACACAGGCGCCGAACTCTGGGGCGCGCGTGGCGCGCCTCTGTGATATTTAAAGGCGCAGGCGCGCTGATGTGTGACGTCAGCACGCAAAGGCGCGAAATTCAAATAGTATAAAAGGCCCATTCAGACTGATGCCTGTGATAGAACTTGTTTCTTGTGGTTCCTGAGCCTTGTGCGTTTGATCTGTTCTGAATCTAGTCTGTTTGATTACCCGTGTTTGACCCAGCCTGTTCCTGACTATTCTGCATTCTGTATCCTGACCCTCGCCTGCCTACGACAACTCTTCCTGCTTAACCCCTTGATTGACAACCCGGTTTGACCCTTGCCTGCCTGACAATTCTTGATATCTGCCTGCCTCGACCCAGCCTGTCTGACGATTCTCTTGCCTGCTCCATTTGTACCGTGACCTTCGGCCCAAAAGACTCTGCTAACAGCCGTGCCCCTTCGCCAGCCAGAACATCTCGCCTTGCACCCCTCGTTAAGTCCAGGTGGCACCCAAGTAAGCTGAGGGCTCCTCCCGAACCCCAACGGTGGTCACACTACTGGTGAAGCCGAGCCGAGACCAGGGTGCTTGGCATTTGTTCTGGTATCGGGTGCTGGCCGTGACATTATCACGGGCCATGGAGGACGAAAGTCACGATGAAGCTGCTGCTGCTGCTCCTCCAACTTCCACCGAAGCGCTTCTTACCACCCTGTTACAGCGCTTGGAGGACCATGAACAGAAGCAAAATTATCTCCTGCAGGGTTTCCACAACCTAACCCGACAGCTGGAGACTACGCAAGCTTCCCAGCAGCAATCTGTTCCTGTTTCTGCTCCTCTTCCTTCTCCTGTGGGTTCAACCAAACACCATGAACCTAAAATTGTGTTCCCTGAAAAGTTCAGTGGGGATCGCACCAAGTTTTTCATCTTTAAAGATGCATGCAAGTTGTACCTTAGTTTCTTTCCTCACTCTTTCCAATCAGGTGAGGAGAAAGTAAGATTCGTTATGACCCTGCTTTTGGGTGACCCCCAAATTTGGGCCCTAAGGCTGCCTTCCTCTGACCCTGCTCGTTATTCCCTTGATACTTTCTTTAACAACATGGCAATTCTTTATGATGACCCGGATCGTGCATCTTCTGCCGATTCTGCGATTCGTAAATTGCGCCAAGGGAAAAGGGATGCGGAGGTGTACTGCACCGAATTCCACCGGTGGGCAGTAGAAACTGGGTGGAACGATTTGGCTCTACGGAGTCAATTCCTTTTGGGGTTATCAGATTCTGTAAAGGTTAGTCTGGTTAATTATCCCTTACCTTCTAACCTGGATGATCTCATGTCCCTCGCCATTCAGGTAGATAGAAGGCAAAGGGAGAGAAGAGGTGAGAGGAGTACAAACTTCTCTGGGGTTACTAATCTAAGATCTAATGTGGTGACTAATGTAAAATCTTCTAACCCCTCTGTGCCTCTGCCTCAGGAGGAGCCTATGCAATTAGGCATATCCCATTTATCTCCTGAGGAGAAGGCACGCAGGCGTTCCTTGGGTCTTTGCATGTATTGTGGTGAAAAGGGACATTTTCTAAACCAATGCTCTAAGAGGCCGGGAAACTCCGAAGCCTAAATGGAGATGGGGAGCTCCATTTGGGTGCAGGAATTTCCTCTCCCCAATCTGCCTCTAAGGTGTTGTTACCAGTCAAACTAACCTGGCCTACGGGCTCTGTCAGGGTGTCTGCTTTTGTGGATTCTGGGGCAGAGGGGAACTTTTTGGATGCTGCATTTGCAGCCAAACATAACATTCCATTGGTTCCTCTAAGTTCCCCACTGAAAATTTGGGCGGTGGACAAAAGACCCTTAGGGTCGGGTATAGTTTCTAAGAAAACTATTTTTCTTTCTATGACTGCTAATCATCTGCATGGTGAGGAGATAGCATTATACCTCATTGAAGGTGCTACTTCTCCTCTCATCTTGGGGTTACCCTGGCTCCAGAGGCATAACCCTCTAATTGATTGGGTTTCTAAGAGGGTAGTTCAATGGGGTTCAGGGTGTGAGGGGGTCTGTTTTCCTCAGGTAGTAGCTACTACCTCTCTAGAAGGGTTACCTGCAGCTTATGCTGAATTTGAGGATGTTTTTTCTAAAAAGGCTGCTGAAACCTTACCCCCACATCGGCCATACGATTGCCCAATTGATCTAACCCCAGGGTCTACACCCCCTCGTGGGAGAACCTACCCTCTTTCATTGCCAGAAGCCCAGGCTATGAAAGAATATATTCGGGAAAACCGGGAAAGAGGCTTCATTCGGCCTTCCTGTTCCCCTGCTGGGGCTGGGTTTTTCTCTGTGGGGAAAAAAGATTGGGGTCTTCGTCCCTGTATTGATTATAGGGGTCTCAATAAGATCACCATTAAGAATCGCTATCCTCTTCCCTTGATCTCTGAGTTGTTTGATCAGATCAAGTATGCTAAGATTTATACTAAACTTGATCTTAGGGGGGCTTATAACCTCATTCGTATCAGGGAAGGGGATGAGTGGAAAACAGCGTTCAACACCAGGGATGGCCACTACGAATATTTGGTGATGCCATTCTGTCTTTGTAACGCCCCTGCAGTGTTCCAGGAATTTGTCAATGACATCTTTCGGGACCTGCTGGGGATATTCGTAGTGGTCTATCTTGATGACATTCTTATTTTCTCTTCTAATCTGGGTGAACACAGGAATCATGTCTGTGAGGTCTTGCGTAGACTTAGAGAAAATAATCTGTATGCAAAACTTGAGAAGTGTACTTTTGAGGTGACCTCTGTTCAGTTTTTGGGGTTTAATATTTCTAACAGGGGTCTAGAGATGGATCCAGGGAAGGTGAGAGCTGTCCTGGAATGGACCCAACCCCTTTCTTTACGAGCAACCCAAAGATTCCTCGGTTTTGCAAATTATTACAGCCAATTCATCAAGAATTTTTCCCTGGTAGTTGCTCCAATCACCAACTTGACCAAAAAGGGTGCTGACCCTAGTATTTGGCCCCCAGAAGCAGTTCAAGCTTTCGAACGCCTCAAAAAAGAGTTCAGTTCTGCCCCTATTTTGCAGCATCCAGATACTGCCTTACCATTTATTGTGGAGGTAGATGCCTCTGAAGTGGGTGCTGGGGCAGTCCTTTCCCAAAGGCACCCGATAACCAACAAGTTACATCCCTGCTCCTTTTTCACTAGGAAGTTTTCGCCTGCAGAGGCAAACTATGATATTGGGAACAGGGAATTGTTGGCTATCAAGTGGGCCTTTGAGGAATGGCGGCATCTTCTTGAAGGTGCTAAACATATGGTAACAGTATATACAGACCATAAAAACCTGCTTTACATAGAATCGGCCACACGGCTAAACCCTAGGCAGGCTAGATGGGCATTGTTCTTCACCAGGTTTAACTTTTCTTTAACATACAGGCCTGGATCTAAAAACACCAAAGCTGATGCGCTCTCTAGGAGTTTTGAATCTACCTCCTCTGACTCTAGTGAGTGCATCCCCATCATTCCTAGGGAGTTGATTGTAGCCGCATTGGGTTCTGACCTCTCCACCTTGTTGTCCCCGTCCAATCTTCTGCTCCTGCAGACACTCCTTCTGGAAAAATGTTTGTGCCTGAGGAGTTGAGGGAACAAGTTCTCGAAGAGGTTCATAACTCCAAAATGGCTGGGCATCCTGGCATTTCCAAAACTATTTCTTTGTTAGCCCGTCATGTGTGGTGGCCTTCTTTTAAACAGGATGCTAAGGTTTTTGTACATTCTTGTCCAATTTGTCAAAGGTCTAAATCCTCTCGTCAATTGTCACAAGGTCTGTTAAATCCGTTACCAATCCCTGAGAGGCCATGGTCCCATCTTTCGATGGATTTCATTGTAGATCTGCCTCCCTCTCAGGGTAAAACTGTAATTTGGGTGCTGGTGGATAGGTTTAGTAAAATGAGCCATTTTGTTCCCCTTCCACACCTCCCTTTTGCCAAAACCTTAGCCGATCTGTTTATCTCTCATATTTTCAAGTTACATGGGTTTCCTGTTAACATTGTGTCTGACAGAGGAGTTCAGTTTGTCTCGAAGTTTTGGAGAGCTTTCTGCTCTTTAATTGGCATTGATTTATCCTTCTCAACTGCTTACCATCCCCAAACTAACGAACAAACTGAAAGAGTGAATCAATCCCTGGAGCAATATCTCAGGTGTTATGTATCTGATAACCAGTCCTCTTGGGCTGAATTGTTGCCCTGGGCAGAGTTTGCCTACAATAATGCCACTCACTCCTCTTCTGGGGAGTCTCCTTTCTTTATTGTAAATGGGCTACATCCAAAAGAATTTTCTTTTTCTGGCTTAGATTCCTCTGTACCCTCTGCTAATTCCTCTGTCAATCATTTTTCTAAAATTTGGTCTCAAGTTCATCATTCTCTTTCTGCAGCTTCCTCTGCTCAAAGAAAGCTGCGGATAGATCTCGTAGAGAGGCCCCTCAATACAAGGTGGGAGATTCTGTTTGGCTATCTACAAAGAATATTAAGTTAAAGGTTCCCTCTCTCAAACTGGGACCCAGGTTCATTGGTCCATACCCTATAACTGAAATAATGAATTCTTCTTCCGTTCGTCTCCAATTACCTGAGTTGAGCTGAGTTTAAAATATCTAATTCTTTTCATGTCTCTCTCCTAAAACCAGCCACTCATGTCCGTCATATTCCTGTTCCTCCCCCAGTGTTAGTCGAAGGTCAGCCTGAATTTGAGATCCAAGAGTTCCTTGATTCTCTTTGGTATGAGGTAGGCTCCAATATCTTATTAAGTGGAAGGGCTTTGGCCCAGAGGACAACTCCTGGGTCTCAGTCAATGACATCAAGGCTGATCTACTCAGAAAGAAATTCCATCAAAAATTTCCTGAGAAGCCTGGGGATCCAGTGGCCCCCCTTAGAGGGGGGGGTAATGTAAGAGACATACCTGGAGGTCTAGTGGGGGGACGGCAGGGACGCCCGCCACGTCATGCGGGTTTGGTTAGGCCGCAGGCGCCAGATCGCGTGGGCGCACGTTAGGCCGCAGGCGCCGAATCTCTAGGGCGCGCGCGCCTCTGTGATATTTAAAGGCGCAGGCGCGCTGATGTGTGACGTCCCATTCAGACTGCTGACTGATGCCCGTGATAGAACTTGTTTCTTGTGGTTCCTGAGCCTTGTGCGTTTGATCTGTTCTGAATCTAGTCTGTTTGATTACCCGTGTTTGACCCAGCCTGTTCCTGACTATTCTGTATCCTGACCCTCGCCTGCCTACGACAACTCTTCCTGCTTAACCCCTTGATTGACAACCCGGTTTGACCCTTGCCTGCTTGACGATTCTTGATATCTGCCTGCCTCAACCCAGCCTGTCTGAAGATTCTCTTGCCTGCTCCATTTGTACCATGAACTTCGGCCCAAAAGACTCTAACAGTCGTGCCCCTTCGCCAGCCAGAACATCTCGCCTTTCACCCCTCGTTAAGTCCAGGTGGCACCCAAGTAAGCTGAGGGCTCCTCCCGAAGCCCAACGGTGGTCACACTACTGGTGAAGCCGAGCCGAGACCAGGATGCTTGGCATTTGTTCTGGTATCGGGTGCCGGCCGTGACAGTGGTGAAGCGGAATGTTTGGGAGGTTTTGACCTAGAGTCTGGACTTTTCTGGTCCAGTCTATCCAAGAGTTTTTGAAACAAGGCTGCTAATTTTGGGATACCTGCGGACAAGTGAAATGCCCAAGCCAGAGGCTCTGAATTTGAGCTTGATCTGGATGACTGCTGTTGTACAACCAGTGGAGTATCTAAAAAGCTGAAAAATTATCTAAAAAATGAAGACCAACTGAAAATTGTCTCTACATCATACTAAATGTTAATTTAAGGCGTAAAATAAGGTATACAACTCCTTTAACTGCTTACTGAGCTGCAACAGGGAACAGGAGAGCTGGGAGAACGGAACAAATTAATTTCTTAACCGTAAATTTTAGAAAAATGGAAATGTGACCCAAAAATTCACTTCAATCGTTGCAGTCTGCTCCCATCTACCCAGTACTGCACTTGTGCAAATACAACACAAATGAATAAAGCTCTGAGGCTGCTGGAGTAGCCACATAACCATTACAAAATAACCATTCAATAATGAAAAAAAGTCATGTGTTTTTTAATTGAATAAAATGTTTGTGCAACAATAATCTCATTATAAAAAAATAAATAAAAAACCTTTATTTTAACCCTGCCAATTCTTTTCTCTCAGCAGTACCATGCCGCGTTGTTGCTGCCAGACTGACGGAATGTTTGGCAACACGGCCAACGCATGTCATAAGTGGTCATTAATGGTTTTAGGGTCCTTCACCCAACAGTAAATAAAAATATATATACTTAAAAACATCTTATAAAAGCCCAAAACCCCTCAGAGAAGTGCAGATTTGGTTATTTTTTTTTCTTCAAAATCCAAAAAAGTTCTATATACAGGGCAACCATTAAATGATAAGCGTGCAATCTTCATTGCTTTGCCCCCAAGCAGCAATTTGCTATCACAGGCAATTTTTGGCTTGAAACCCTCAAGAACATCAGAGACATCAGAGAGTCTCAGGAACTTTGCACCCAGTGATAGTAGGTCTGGAACTGCCTCTCGGGGGAGCACTTCTTCATGGCTTGGTATGTATGGAGAAGCAAATGTGGGAACCGGGAAGTGAAATATGACACAAATTCATCAGGGATGGAACCTAGGGTTTCTCGGACATCAGCCGGCAGCTCATGGTAATGGTGTTTCTGAAGAAGAAAAGATGAAGTAGAAAAAAGTATTACGGCAACTCCTAAGATGCAACAGGACAAACTAGAGAAGACAAGAGTCATTTACTATAGAACAGGCAGGGTGTAAAATGCAATAAATGTCTGTAATTTGCCATGTTTTTGTACTCTGTACCCTTGACCTACAAAGAAGAGGAATTGCCAGGACCCTATGCTTTAAAACGGATCACAAAGACATGTATTCTTCTGATGAATACAATGCAGTCTGCATTTGGTGATGATGAATTCATGAGAGGTGGGCAGGGGGAGGCACAGAGGCACCATGCTACCCACCTGTACCCCAACTCACAGCATGGGCCTCAGCAAGATCATGTACTTACCTCCTGCCCTATATTAGAGCACAGCAATACCCCAGACAGACGTTCTCTTCAATGAACACTAAGGGACTTACTTTTGCCACCCTTACTGCTCTAGCAATTCTGTTTGTGTCCAACTAAAGGACCCCTTAGGTGTAAGAGGGCTAGAAACTTAAATTAAGCCAGTTATCCCCAACCAGTGGCTCACAAGCAACATGTTGCTCACCAACCCTTCGGATTTTGCTCCCAGTGGCCTCAAAGCAGGTGCTTATTTTTGGATTCCAGGCTTGGGGGGGGGGGGGAAGTTTTGGTTGTATAAAAAACAGATGTACTGCCAAACAGAGCCTCCAGTAGGCTGGCAGTCCACATAGGGGCTATTAAATAGCCAATCACAGCCCTTATTTGGCACCCCTGGAACATTTTGGATGCTTGTGTTGCTCCCCAATAATTTTTGCATTTGAATGTGGCTCACTGGTAAAAAAAGGTTGGGGAACCCTGAATTAAATGAGAAGGAATAGCATTTTACATTGGGGGGTGCCAAAAGTTAGGCACCCCCCAAGTGACTACTTTTATTTACCTGACACACCAGGCCGGCACTCCTATCAGCAGAAAACAGCCCGGCCCGTGGTTCTTCTAGTGACCACCATGGAAAGACCCTCTTCCTGCTTCTTTGGGTCTTCTTGAAGTTGCGCATGCACAGTAGAGCAAAAAGCCAGACTTTAACGAAAAAGCCGGCTATTTCGCTCTACTGCACATGCGTCTGCCCTGGGAAATTTAAAAACTAGGGGGTGCCTAACTGTAGAATGCTATTCCTTCTCCTTTAAGCAAACCGCACCATAGGTTGTACATAACCCTTTCATCAAAACAACCCACCTTGTTCCTCATGGCTCTGAGAAGATCCCTCACAGAATTTCCTCTGTAGGACCTGAATTTTCTGAGATCTAAAGATGAAAAGAATTGAATACATAATTGTGAAGCAGAAAATGTGACCTATTGTGCTGTCTTTTTAGTTGTGTCTGGCAGTACCTGTCTGGAGTGGGACAGAAATGTGCAAACGCCAATTTACTCGGACAACAGGACGAGCATCTGACTCCAGGGCGACCACAATAGGGCTCTCCACGGGTTCCTTCTCAATGCGGTCGCTCACATCCTAAAGGAGAACATGGTTCAACATACGCAGACTGATGTGTGCAATGCAAGGAATAACAGTATTTGGGCAGTAAGAAACAGGTACAGAGCACGTCATCAAAGGGAAAGAGCAAGAAGACATTAGGGAAGTTTTCAGGAGCTTCTGGCCAAGTGGCATGCTCAGGACCTGGGGTTTTCCAAATAAGGGTTCTTTCTGTAATTTGGATTGATACTATCATGGGAAAACATTTTTTTTTAAATGCATCAGTTAATAGTTCTGTTCCAGCAGATTTCTGCACTGTAATCCATTTTTCAGGAGCAAACTGATTTTTTTTTATTATTTAATTTTTGGGATAGACATACTGTCAGTTTCCCAGCTGCCCCCAGTCATGTGACTTGTGCTCTGATAAACTCCAGTCACTCTTTACTGCTGCACTGCAAGTTAGAGCGATAGCAACCCCATCAGCAGAACAATGGGAAGATAACCAGATAACAGTTCCCTGGTAGATCTAAGAACAGCAATCACGACTCCTTCAGTTACATTGAGTAGGAGAAACAATAGCAGCACTGGCTTTATCTGAAATCACATGACCAGGTAAAATAACCCGAGATGGCGCCTACACACTTATTGTTTCAGGAATACAATTTTACATCGTAGAGTGAATTATTTCCAGTGTAAACAGTGTAATTTATAGCGATGCAGCGAATCCACTTTTTTGGATTCGGCCGCACCCCCGAATCCTTCACGAAGGATTCGGCCGAATACCGAACCGAATCCAAACCCTAATTTGCATATGCAAATTAGGGGTGGGAAGGGGAAAACATTTTTTACTTCCTTGTTTTCTGACAAAAAGTCACGCAATTTCCCTCCCTGCCCCTAATTTGCATATGCAAATTAAGATTCGGATTCGGTTCGGCCGGGCAGAAGGATTCGGCCGAATCCTGCTGAAAAAGGCCGAATCCCGAACCGAATCCTGGATTCGGTGCATCCCTAGTAATTTAGAAATAAAAACTACACCATAAATATCATAACAGAATCCCATTGAGTCTACTAAAAAAATAATATAAACATTAATTAAACCCAATATGATTGTTTTGCTTCCAATACGGATTAATTATATCTTAGATGGGATCCAAGTACAAGAAATTGTTTTATAAATACAGAGAAAAAGGAAGTCATTAAACAAAACAAACGTATTTATGTTATTTGTTTTTGATTATTTATGATTACATTGGAGTCTATGGGAGATGGCATTCCCAGAATTGTGGAGCTTTCTGGATAATGTATTTCTGGATTCTCATACCTGTATTAACACCTGCAACTCATGTGTGACATGAGCTGGACAGAGCAAAGACTCTAACAAAGCTTTCGGGATATGATTGGGTCATAAATTCTTCTGTTACCTGAAAGAATTGTAAGCGCTTTGCTGGTGTCCAAAAGAATGGATGTATGAGGATATTCTGGGCAGAGGGTCGCAGCAAAGGGTCACTGTTGATCATCATTTCAACCAGGTGACGGACCACCACATTCTCTGCAGAAAGAAAAAGAGAATATCCTTATAGGGCAGATTTATTCAAGTGTGAAATCAGAGATCACCACAATAAAATTCCTCCACTCTCTATTCATTTTTAGAGGTGTGCTAATGTTCACCATTTATTTAATAAATAAGCTTCTAAAACTCGCGTGGGAAAGAATAGAAAGTGGAGCCTCGGCCTTGGCTGGTATTTTACTGGATAGGATGGAAAAATACTGGCCAGGTGGCAACCCTAGCCCCAATGCATAATCCTAAACAACTCACCATGTGTATCTTCTTGGAGTTTAGGAAGGCTGTAAGATCCACTCAGGATATTGCTCTGCCTTCTCAAATTATCCCCAAATGGATGCTGTCCCTTGGAAAGGACATAGTAAAACACACACCCTGCTGAGAATATGTCCACTGCCGCTGTCTGTTAAAAGCAGTTCAATAGGGTCAGTGCAAGTTACAATTTATTATTTATAAAGCTACTAACTTATTCCATATATATATATATATATATATATATATATATATATATATATATATATATATATATATATATATACTTACTGGGTTTTGCTTGGGTCTGTCCCGCAGGACTTCTGGAGCGATCCATCCCTCCGTGCCGGGGATACCAGAGCGCAGGCTGAAACTGTTCCTTCCAACACTCAGCTTCTTGCACAGGCCAAAGTCTGAGATAAGGGCTCGCACCTTGCCGTGGGCACTGGGGTAGGAGATGAGGATGTTGCATGGCTTGAGGTCCCTGTGCACTGCGACAAATAAGGCCACAGTCAGTATTGAAAAGTAGAAACTTCAATATTAAAAAAACACCAATTCCATTCCTACTAAATTATTTTAAGCCTCCTGTCTAAAGATGACCGTATACAATATGTCATATTTTGTATGCTTTTCAGTACATGTATTGTGGCCAAACAATCACAACCAATATCTATGATGTCGGATGTGGGATGTGGGTCACTTCGATCAGCAGGTATAAAAATGTCATCTGCTAATAAACCATGTCAGCAGATATAGAAATAAAGAACAGTGATAGTTTCTCTTCCTGCTGTTCGATTTAAAGTGCATTTAGCAGGTGCCGGCAACCATGGGGAGTAATCTGGCAGTGTTTTGATCTCCACCCCAGTGTACCAAGGCCCTTATTCATTTTAAACACGAGCATATTATTCCTGGTAGGTAAACTTGTTGGATAACAGGTCATTTATAGATATTTGTCCTATGTTACTCTCTGTGTTGTGCTGATGTGTTTTTCCTTGTATATCTGGATATCAATGGCATCATGCCAGGGGTTAAATATATTACAACTGCCTCGATGAAGCTCAGGATGTACCAGGCCTGGACTGGCAATCTGTGGGTTCTAACAAATGCCAGAGGGGCTGCTGTAAGATCCCAAACAAAGTCACTATTTATTGGGCTGGTGGGGGTCTGTTTGGGCCTCTGTGTACTTTGAATGCAAGGGCCTAATTTGATCCCCAGTCCAGACCTAGGATTTACTACTGCTTTTATACATTTAGATGTTGTACCATGGATGGTGTTATGCGAGTACTTCCTTTCTGCACATCTAGACAATTCCAAGTGCACCCCCAGCTATACCGCAAGACATTTTGGGCAGGGGCCACGAAATTAAAAAGAGCCAATGACTGATGTTAACTACAGAAGTCAAATACTGCATACTGTGTCACATGACCGGCACTTCCACTAGTGCTAGGTGTTTGGCATATGGCTCTGATGCAAGAAATAGACTTCATCAAGTGGTAAGAACTGATGCATGTGGTTCCACTGATATCCAAGGAGAATGACTGAGTTGAGCCAATCAAAAGACATTTGCATAACGATAAACAGAAAGGGGGAATGTTCTGTGCACCCAGAGAACTACACCCTTATATTTTACCATCTATTCATTGGCAAATAAATGGAAGATAAACTGTGCAGGTAGTAAAGGAAAATCTTAACTTAAAGATTAGCAAACCAATATACATATGCCTATATGTCTTATAGTCTCTCACCAATATTAAGGGAGTGTAAGTGGGCGAGTCCAGACATGGTCTGATGCAGAAGCGTTACTGAATCTAGGCCAGATCGATGGAATTCGGGGTTCTTTATGTACTGTAGGAGGAAATGCAATGAATAGCCTTATTATCATGCTTGCTGACAGCTGCACTAATCTTGTAATTTACACACACACACACACACACACACACACACACACACACACACACACACACACACACACCCCCCCATTATCCAGAATATTAAGGGAAGAAGTTATGGGAAGGCTATCTGCCATAAGTCCCTTAGCAAATAATTCTGTTATTTTAAAATAATTTTCCTTTTCTCTGTAGTAATAAAACAGTAACTTGTAAGCTGCATGAATCCATATTGGTGGCAAAACAATTATCTTAGCTTTATTAAATGATTATTGGTACCCCTAATGCAGGAGTGCCCATACTTTACTAATGCGACGTCTACCATTACTGATGTTGTCTCATTACAATCCTCATCCATGAAAGCAGTGTAAGTATTCTGTTCCATGGCAAATATTACTTTAATATTGTTTTATGAGAACATTTATATTACTATATATAACAATTATTTCTAATGTAACATAATAAATATCTGAATGGAAAGCATGAAATAGGAGGGTGATATAGACAAGCTGTTTGCCGACTTGAGTCTTGAGATCTACTGATCACCAACAAGGTCTACTGGTATATCCCGATCTACCTTTTTGGCACCCCTGCCCTAATGTATGGTTATTAAAATTACTAAAAGACCCCTTTACCTTATCCAGGTCCCAAGCATTTTGGCTAAAAGATCCTATACCAGTATATGCAGACACAGAGCCACATTAAGCATCTTGTCCCTCCCCAACCTGTCAGAGTTCTCTAAGGCACTCCTACTAAGTAAATATTACCTTTCCATGGTACCAGCATACATGCAACGAGGAGCCTCCCCATGCCATGTAGAATACCTGCTATCCTATAACTGTGTCTCCACAATTCCGCTATTCTCTAGTGTTAAGGTGGCCACAGACTCAAAGATCCGGGTCGGTCGGTTAAAAATCAAACCTTCCCGATCGAAGGTCGGTCGGTTAAAAATCAAACCTTCCCGATCGATATCGTGGCCAGATATCGACCGGGAAGACCCATCAGAAGCCCCCATACACAGGCAGATAAGCTGTCAAATCGGTCCAAACGACATATATCGGCAGCTTTATCTGCCCGTGTATGGCCACCTTTACTCTGCCCAGGATACCAACCCGCCATTACTCCAATTCTCCCTGCTGCTCTCCAAAACCATAGTTCTAGCTCAACCAGTTTCTTAGACTCAAGTGCTTTTTGTGGTTCTATACAATGGTTTATCATTCCATATGACTATATATCAGGCCTTCTTCAAATCCTGGAACCCTGGGGTGGTTGCCACCCTTTATAATTATGCTTTCTAGCTTTAACATCCCTCGTCCCACTACCGTGGCTCCCACAGTACTTATGTGGCTTCCTCACCTCCTGCAGGGTGGCCGCACACAGCTCCAGTGCAATATAACAGAATAGTTTGTCACTATCAGTGCAATAGTAGCGAATAACATTTGGGTGCTCGTCAGATTCCCGCAGCAACTGAACCTCTCGGTCTGCAAGTATGAAGCTCTCCGAAAGAATCCTCTTCACTGCCACTGCTCTGTCATCAAATGTGCCTCTGCCAACAAAAAAGTTCTCTTAGTTCCCCATCTAATATATATACTGTATGTAGCAGAACAGACAAATATCTGCAGCAATAGGAATAGACTACATTTGTGATACAGTAATGATCTGTCATGCCATATGGAACCATTTCATCACATGGAGGCACTCCAGACAGACTGACAGAGAAGAGGCTGTGATAATAACGAATCAAGCATTCACTGATTGGTTATCGTTTACAGTTCAGTAATGTATCTGTACTACACTGAATGTCTATAGATTGAATGAGTATTGAGTAAGCTGCCTTAGTACTAGATTTAGGCTTCACTGTGTTACTAAGTGTTGAAAAGACAGGAAGAATTCACTCACCGAAATACACAGGTCCCACCAGCACCATGACCCAAAACATCTTTAGGGGAAAAGGAGATTTTCCCCACTCGGATCTCATCAGCATCACTGGCTGCAGGTAAAGAACACCGGACTGTCACTTTAAGTGAAATCTCATTGCATATTAAGACATATAATTTTTTAATATCAGTTGCTGCCTTTTATGTTTGTGTACTGTATTTTATAACACCAGGGTCCCAATCTTAAATCAGCCTTGGCACCAACAGCATGGAGGTTGTATGTTGTATCATTTTAAATTCGGTAGATCAGTTAAAAGCTAATTAATTATTTGTGGAATACTTCCCCCGTGTTGCTGGGCAATGTCTTTTGGGACCAGGCCGGACTGGAAATCTGAGGATTCTGGCAAATGCCAGAGGGTCTGGGCCTGTGGGGATGTCTATGTCTCTGTTTTATGGCCTGTTTTGACTCTGGACCTGACTGGGACCCAGTGTTTAGGACCCCACCTGCTCCTCCCTTACCCGGTGCTGAGCACTCACCTTCTGACTCCACACTCTCTTTCCTTAGTTTTCTGGTGCCGTTAGCTTGTACTTCATCCAGCTTCTCACTTGACCTGCTGCCACTGCTCCGATGACTGTCCTGATCTTCAGAAAAAAACAATGTCTGGGCTGAACTAGAATTCCTCGGAGATGGTGGAACCTCTGGCGCCAGGTTCTGCTGGTTCTGAAAAAGCTGCAGTTTCTTTTCCAGTTCTTGCTGCAACTCTTGCTGCTGCCGACGCTGCTGCTCCTGCATCTGAAGCAACCATGGGTATTAGAGCAAGTACTTACATACTTGGGCAACCTATACAGCTGTAACAATGCAAGCCTACTTCTCAGTATCAGTAGGGTTTAGAAAATATAACGGTCGCATGGATCCCCTGCATTAGCTTCACCAACTATACACCGGGGATTACATTTTTTGAAGTGCTCATCTTTCTCTCACCTTGGGATAGGTGAATGCAAAAAGGACCCAGCCTCCCAAGAGCAGGGTGAAGATGATCCCAAGGAGAACATTCATAACTGAAGAGTCGATAGGTACCATGTTCATTTCTTCCTTGTTTGTATCCACCTTTATACGTCTCTCTGTATCCCCTTGAGAGAGCCCATTCTGATTCTGAGGAGTCAGAAACTGGAGAAAAGTAGACAAAATGACAAGGGCTGGCAAATAACATAGTAACAGTAAGTTAGGTTGAAAAAAGACACAAGTCCATCAAGTTCAACCTTTAAAGTCTATATATAAGCTGCCTAACTGCTAGTTGATCCAGGGGAAGGCAAAAAAAAAATCTGAAGCCTCTCCAATTGCCTCAGAGGGGGAAAATTCCTTACTGAAATATATATCATAAATAATAATAATAATATATGATAAAGGACCATTGTACATATCACAAAACATAATGGGTTAACAAAATCTGTAGAAGCCTTTTTTGGCACGGTCACCAAATGAGCCGATCTGTACCCACTGGGCCAAATTGGAATGATCTGACTAGTTGGCCCACTAGCCAAAGATCAGATCACAATGGGGAAGTAGGAAGTGCACAACCACGTAACTAGTAGGCATTATTTAACCCAATACACATATGAAAAATAACTTTTCTTATGAGTATCTCTGTCCCGACATCTTACATCATCAAAGAGTGTTCTTGGTGTAGATCCTCTGATAATTGTCTCCGTGTCCCTCCGCAAGGTCTCAGGGAATGCCCGGAGCATGGTTGTATGAACAACAGGTGGTAATTCATGGTGACCTGAGTTAAACAGGTATTGGTGGTTAGTAAAGGAGTTAAGATAAAAGCTTCTCATTCATTTTTATCAGCATAATGTGGATTTGGTCCTAAGTGGATAATGGTAAAAACCAAGACCAGTAGTAATATCCAAAGGCTTATCCCAGGGTTTGTAGCCTAAAGATGAAAGGCTCCGACAAGGTTTGCAAGACAAGATCTAAGCACGTGGATGACCAATGGATAGGTGCAGTCAGTTAATGCATGAATCATTTAAAAGCAGGTCTGTGCAATAGAAGACGTTTGGCTAATAACAAACAGTGGAAATAGTAGCTGCTACTTGAAGCTGGTTAGAATATTCTCTTCCGTGGCAAGTCATTGTTTATGGATATAGGAAACAATGACAACTATGTACAAGTAGCAGCCATTAATCTTGAAGAGTTGCAGGAGATTTGCCCTTCCCAGTATCATTGGCTTTGGACTCTTACCTATGAGTAACCACTGGTGTGCTGAGATTACGCTACCCTGCGGGTACCTGACATCTGTATTGGATGTCACGTCAAACTTTGTCGATTCTTTCAGTGTGACATCCTGAGTCGTGGGTCCATCCACCCGGGCTAGAGTGATACCACGGGGCTAGGGAAAGAGGAACACAGAACAATAAAGAATTTCTGTCATAACATAATGGTATTTGAGTAATAAGATAACAATAAACCCTAAATCTATTTTTTTCTATACTGTCGATCAGGTTCAACCCCCTCCAAATGAACCCCAGTGCATATATACCTATCTATACACTCTATATAATAAGTCACATACCATTATAACTGATGACATCACTAAACACAGTTTATAAGGATATAATTTACAGGACATTCATATTATATATTTATCTTTATGACCTGACCTTTGGAATTAGACAGGATTTACATCTGGGAGGCATGGGAAAAACTGAAATATCTCACATATCAGCTAAATCATTGACTAGCAATGAGAGCTCTAGAACTGATGGGGATTGAGCCTGTAGCATTTGATTGGTTCTTACCACAAGAGCGACTCCCTCGTGAATCATAGAACTGGTTGCATAGAATCCCGTCACGTGTTTCCCAACATACAGTGATGGCCTGAATACCAATAACATATAGAAAGGCATTATTAAATAAACCCATATAATTCTAGGCCTAAATGACGTAATCCATCCCAATCCTATGATCACATTATTACAGACACATCAAAGTTGAGTCATTTTCTGATGACCACATTTACTGCCTAATGAGGTCTTTGGCTAACTAGTATTTCCAACTGATATTTCGTCAAGTCCCAATCAGATATGGATCTCTGAAACTATTGTGGCTCTCTCTCTTTCTATGGAGGAATTTAGGAGATAAAAACACCCAACCAATTATTTAATAAAACAGGGCATTGCGGTGTTTATACAAATGGCCTGTAGATGTCACTGTGCCCAGACTTGTACTGAGAACAAACTAAATAAAAAGCAGAGGACATTGGAAAAAATATATATAAGGAAGCTTACCGCTTTCCATATAGGGTCTGGGTGCTCATACTCCAAACCCTCAGCAAGGGGGAAAAATACAAACAAAACACGAAAAATAGAGATGGCACTTCTCCGGTACCCCAAAAATATAATCAAATCAAATAGAATCTAGGAGTCACGAAGTATTAATAAAGTAGTACAAAAAGTTTTATTGCATCTTGTATAAAAAATAAAAGCCTGACGCGTTTCGTGTCCACACAGGACACTTAATCATAGGCTAACTGGTACATATTACACACATAATATTTAAAGGAGTGGGAGCCAATAGAAAATGACATGGGCGGGATCACAATCAATTTACAAAAAGAGTATGTGTTGCTGCCCCTAGTGGCTCATTATCTAAAAAGCAAGGCTAGTACAAATAGTAGTTCTAATGAATGTACTATTGAGTTTTTTATACAAGGAAATAACAATATTCTTCAAATATAAATATGTATCAATACAAATATAATATAAATAAATAAATGTAGAAAACAAAAACAGGGTTTGTTTATTAAATAATAAAAGTTAGATAAAGCAAGAGATATCAAAATCATAATTTAAACCCAATGGTTGTCTGGTTCCTAGGTGAAATATCCATTTAGCCTCCTTTCTCAACAGACCCAAGTGACGTTGCCTCCGCGAATATTAGGAAGTATTTTATCAATAGCGATTATACTTAAATTAGATACAGCTCTATTATTGCATTCAGCAAAATGTTTTGCTACTGGGGTTGTACAGTTATCTCGAGTGATACTGGAAATGTGTTCCCTAATTCTATCCTTTAATCTACGACCCGTTTGACCTACATATTGTTTCTGACACTTTTTGCATGTTAATAAATATATCACATTTTTTGTGTTGCAATTAATATAATGTTGTATGGTGTATTTCTTATTGTTCGTGGAAGAAACAAATTCTTATGTTTTTGTCAAATACTTACAGGTAATACACCTATTAGCCCCACACTTGAAACAACCCCTGGTTTGTAACCAACCTATTGTTTCAGTTCGTCTCGGGATATATTTTTTTTATATATATCCCGAGACGAACTGAAACAATAGGTAATCAACACTTGGTTACAAACCAGGGGTTGTTTCAAGTGTGGGGCTAATAGGTGTATTACCTGTAAGTATTTGACAAAAACATCAGAATTTGTTTCTTCCACGAACAATAAGAAATACACCATACAACATTATATTAATTGCAACACAAAAAATGTGATATATTTATTAACATGCAAAAAGTGTCAGAAACAATATGTAGGTCAGACGGGTCGTAGATTAAAGGATAGAATTAGAGAACACAATAATGCACAATCACAGGCAAAATACAGTGCTAAGGAAAGGGATTCACCTACACTGCAAAACCGTGCAGCAAATACAAATAGAAAATACTGCTTTCGCTGTGGTTCAACACAACACACTGCAAATCATGTTACATGTCCTGCAAAAGCTATACGGTGCCACAAATGCACAAAAGTAGGACATTTTGCAAAGTTCTGCTAAAGATGTTCATGAAGTCACTACTACAAATGTTACAGTATTAAGTGTGGATAAAGCTGGTACATTTATTCCAGACAAGTTTATATGTCAGTGTCAGTACTGCTTCTGTTGACAAGGGTAACTCCATTAACCTGATGCTTGATACAGGTTCAGCTGTTTCTATACTACCAAAGGATATTTTCTTGAAATACTTTGCAAAAGATCCGCATGTTGCACCTGCCCTGAAACTGGTCAGTTACTTAAAGGATCCAATCCCTGTGATTGGTTGCTTGCCAGTGACTGTACAATTTGAATCAAATATTGCAAAATGTGACTTTTACATTGTGAATAAGGGAATTGCTATACTTGAAAGGGATCTTTTTGCTGCATTAAACCTACAATTAGTTGATGGTCTCATTACTACAGCACCAGTGCCTGCCACACAGCCAGTGTCTACAATTTCACCACAAAGCAACACTTTACTGGGTTGTGCAAAGAACTTTGTACACAAAGTTAAGTTGAGACCAGATGTAAAACCAGTACCATTCCCCGATTCAGCATGGGAAAAACTTGCTATTAATATTGTTGGTCCTTTTACAGATGCTCCTAGACTGCAGATTTGCTATAACCTTGATAGACTATTACAGTAAATGGACAGAAATTGCATTTGTTTCCCATATTTCCCATATAACATCCCATATAACATCAGCTACAGCAATAACATTTCTGTCTACAATCTTCAGCAGAGAAGGTAATCCAAAGGAGTTAATATCAGACAACGGACCACAGTTTGTCTCATCTGAGTTTGAATCATTCCTGAGAGAAAGGAATATTGTGCATAGGAAATCTTCAGTGTATTACCCACAAGCAAATGGAGAAATCAAGCTATTCAACAGAAGTCTGAAAGAAGCACTACAGACAGCAAATCTTACTGGGAAATCTTGGAAAGTATTTACAACAGAGTTCCTACATAACTACAGAGCAAAGTGCCATGTAATAACCCAATCATCTCCAGCTGAATTATTACATGGCAGACAGATGCACACTAAGTTACATGTTGCAGACATCAAACTTCCACAAAATACTGTGCCTACAAAATCATCTACTGCTGACATTGTGAAACGTCAACAAGCCAAATGCAAGGCTTCTACTGACAGAAAACGTGGTGCAAGAGAAGTACACTTTCAGCCTGGATCTTTAGTCAGAATTAAGAAACCAGGACTACTGAAACAAGGACAATCTAAATTTACTACACCACTTGAAGTGAGACGCCAGCGAGGACCATACACATATGAACTGTCTGATGGACGCATATGGAATGCTAGTCGTCTTGCTCCTGTTGCTCTGACTTTGGAGAAGCTCCATTTTCCTACTCCTGATGCCAACTGCAATGGGCCTGAAGAAAGTGAGCCTATAAGGCGTACTGAGAGAATCAGAAAACTACCTGCATGGACCCAGGACTATGTGATATGAATAATGTATATTATTGCATTAAGATGCATTGTTGTTGTTTATTACATTTGTCCAAATGTTTTCCTACTATAGGGGGAATATGTGGTGTTTATACAAATGGCCTGTAGATGTCACTGTGCCCAGACTTATACTGTGCATACTTCCTGACAGCTTAAAAGTGAAAGTTACTGTTGTGTAATGCCTGCATGAGAACCTGCTAATAAAGCACTGTTATACTATAATCATCCTCAGCTACCCAAAACATAACAGGTATGCCTACTTACAGCAGATGGGTTTTGGTGCTGCTCAGCTGCTGGACCGCTTGGTAGTTCCATTTAATCAGACGGATGTCATGGGAATGAAAGGTCAGGTAGCGTAGGGTTTCTGAGGCCACATTAAGATGTGGGATACGCCGCAGGCTGTCTTGGTGCCACATAAAGAGTCCAACGACGGGCGAGCCATAATTCTGCATCCACAGCACCTCCCCACTGTCCCGATCAGCTGTAACCAGCTGTCCGTCCCCAGTTGAGGTGAAGTGAGCCATCTCTGTTATGGAAGAGCAGTTAACAGTTACTTCCTGCATTGTGCCATGTGACATATCCCATATTTATTAAAGGTAAGGAGGTAAATCATCACAGAAGAGTACTCCAGAAGCCTATACAAATGAATAGGGTTGTAAAGTATTTCTCTGATAGTGGTAAGTTGTCTCTCCACCCTTTGATTAAAGGAACAGTAACACCAAACAATGAGTTTCATTAAAAATAATGAATATATAATGTACTGTTGTGCTGCATTGTTAAAACTGACATGCTTGCTTCAGAAACTCTACAATAGTTTATATATATAAAAGACTGTGTAGCCATGGGGGCAACCATTTGAATTTGAAAAAGCAGAAAAGGCACAGGATACACAGCAGATAACAGATAAGCTCTGTAAGCTCCAATGGGATCCTTCAAACCTTGTCCGTTATCCATTGTGTATCCTGTGATTGAATGGCTGCCTCCACGGCTACAGAGAAGCTTGTTTATATAAACTATAGTAGTGTTTCTGAAGCAAACACACCAGTTTTACCAGTGCAGCACAACAGTATTTTATATTGTCATTCCTTTAAGACACGTTCAGTTTTTGGTGTTAATGTTCCCTGAATATGTCCTGTATCCTTCATTCCCAGCAGCACTCACTGTAGTCGTATGATTCGTCACACATCGGGGCAGAGTAGTCGTGGAAAGTGGCATTCCAGCGCAGCTCTCGAGACTTTGTGTCATACATTGTGATCATGTACTCTGTATAAACAACACAACTAGTCATTCTGAAATTCCATTTGTAAACAACCCTGCTTTATTTAGTTTTCTTTCTTCTTCCCCTTCCTACAATGCAGTGTCACATGTTTTCAGTACAAGCCCCCTGTACCTTTCGTAGGCGCCCCCTAAGCACAAGAAATGGGCACAACTATAGAAAAATATTGGTGTTATTTGGTCATTCAATCTAAGAACATATAGACAACAAATACACCTTCACCCCAAACAATGGGTTTTTAGGTGTATCTAGGCCATTCACTCCAATTACAAGAGACGTGAATGAATGAGGCCCATGTAGAACTCACGTGTGCGTCCAATGTACAGAAGAGGGGAAGATGGACACAGGCCTTCAGAAGACTCTGTGGACAGAGTTGTCTGCTTCTCTCCTGAGTTGGGATCCACAACAAACCATGCATCTTGCTTTTTCCCTAGGGCAACAAACAGAAACAGTGTTCTGAATCAGGAAAATGCCAATGATATTATAAACAAGAGTAAATGAGACATAGTACAACTACAATAATCTTTGCCTTAAAGGAAAATTAAACCCTAAAAATGAATATGGTAAAAAAACCATATTTTATACACTGATCTTATTTTACCAGCCTAAAGTTTCAGCTTGTCAATAGCAGCAATGATCCAAGACTTCAAACTTGTCACAGGGGGTCACCATCTTGGAAAGTGTCTGTGACACTCACATGCTCAGTGGGCTCTGAGCAGCTGTTGAGAAGCTAAGCTTAGGGCTCGTCACTAATTATCCAGCAGAAAATGAGCTTCCCCTGTAATATAAGCTGATGCTACAGGTTTGCTGATTATTAAATTCTGATGCTAATTGCACTGGTTTCTGTGCTGTCATGTAGTAATTATCTGTATTAATTACTAATCAGCCTTATATTGTGACATTTCTATTCTATGTGTACTGTATATTGTGAGTGGGTCCCTAAGCTCAGTAAGTGACAGCAGCACAGAGCATGTGCAGTGAATCAGCAGAAAAGAAGATGGGGAGCTACTGGGACATATTTTGAGACGCAGATCTTTACTGCTAAAGGGCTGTGGTTGCCTTGGGCTGGTACAGAATCACAAAACTTAATGTACAACATTTCTAGCTACTTTTTTAGTTAAGCTTTAGTTCTCCTTTAATACTTGTGGAATTTAGGAGCCTGGGTCAAGCAGGCCATAGAAGTATAAACTGATATCTCAGCACTGTCAGGCATCGGATACATTTAAATTTGCTCCTGTTGCAATTCTTACTAATAATTAAAAGGCAGTTGGTAACTGAAGTCTAAAGCTGGCCATACAAATAAAGATTCTCCCATCTAGCTAACAATATAACCAGACAAAGCAAGCTGATCCAATCAACAATAGATTGCAAAGGGAGCCTAGTAATGTAGTGTCATCAGCAGATGGGCTTATGTTAAATCAAACCAATGAAATAATGCAGTGATACGCAACTGCCAGCCCAGGGGTTGAATGCAGCTCTTTGGTGCTCTGCTGTGACCCTCATATTATTTTCACAAAACAAAAATGTAATATTCACCCCTTCTGAGTAGTCAGTGAGGCCCCTGAATGTTCCATGTGACCCCAGATTCACCTGTATATGCTTACCTGTATATAAGATTCCATCTGAGCTGCGGCAGGGAGAAGACTGGACTAACTCTTGGATAGTGAATGGTAATTTCTAAAGGAAAAAGGCAAATAAAACATCACTAGACTCATGCTCCAATTTTTCTATAGTTCCCAATAGATCTCAATGGCACTGCAGGATTCTTAATAAAACTCATTCTCTCTTTGACACTGCCTGCAATGATACCCCCAGACAATATCCATGTCCCCAAGAACTCAGCCTTTTTGGAATGTTTTCAGACTAATATAAGTATTGCCATTAATGTCATTTAAAGGAACAGTAACACAAAAAAGGACATCCTTTTAAAGTAATTAAATATAACTGTTGCCCATTTTGGTAAAAGTTATGTGTTGGCTTTTGAAATACTACTATAGTTTATGTAAATAGGCTGCTGTGTAGCTATGTGGGCAGACATTCAAGCTGAAAAAGGAGAAAAGGCACAGGCTACTTGGTAGATAACAGATATGTTCTGCAATAGAATACAATGGGATTCTACAAAGTGCATCTGTTATCCGCTATGCGACCTCTGCTAAAACATATGTAGTGTCTTAGCATATACAATTATCACTATTGTCTATTTTGTAGCCGTGACCAGGGCCAGAACTAGGGTAAGGCAGAGTAGGCACGTGCCTAGGGCGCATAGCTGGGAGGACGCCAGCCACGTACCTCCTCTGTCGCCTACCCCAAGTCCGGTTCCCTTCTCTGCCCACCTCTGCATTTTTTCCTCGCTTCTTTGCTCTTTTGCGCATGTAATCGAACTTCAATTCACTCATGCGCACGCGAGCGTGAGTTCGCGCATGCGAATTCACGCAGGCGCCGCGACTGCCGGGTCTGACTAGGACGCCTGCCCAGCGTGGCCCGGCACTGGCCATGACAAGTAGCTGCTACTAGTAGCTCCATGTTTCATCGCCCTTAAATTCATACTGTAATTATGTTTCACCTATTTCATAACACCATCTTATCATTAACCGTTAGTTGTTTCTTTTCATGTAAAGGCTTAGCCTAACTAAATATTCAAAAAAATTCTAAATGCATGCTCTTTAAGTAAAAAATAGTTTATATTGTCAGTTTTAACTATGAAAAACTTTTTTAACTTTTACCCCATAACATGGAATTTGTATTATACATAAGACTAAGTGTTTTCTAACTGAGCTGACCAATAGAAATGGCCCTAATTAATGACTTAAACCAATCACAATTCAACACATTGGTTGTATAAGTATTGGGAGGGTCTATATGAGATGGTATATAAGTATCTGGGACATGTGTCCCATTAGATTTTGAATAATATGTTATACCTTTGTTTGGTCACTAGAGGATACTAGCATGCCAGTAATGGTTTTCCATTTTATTTATAGTTCTAGAATATAGCTGTTGATTAACCTAACTAATGCCAAGCCTGTCTTTGCAACTGTTCTGGCTCTCTTTGTCATTTCACAATGGTACAACCGCCTCCAACTCCCCACACCTTGGCTGAGACTGACCAATGAATACAGTCCAAGGCAGTGATGTCATGTGATTACTTAGACTCATGGACTCTGAGACTGTCAGAACTGGTGTAACTGGTTTGCAGCATTTGACCAATGGAAGTGCATTATTTAAAGTATAAGAAAACTACTGACTCTGGGTAATTTAGTAATTTAGACAGATTCCCTTTATAGAGCCACAGAATAGCAGCATCAACAGTTATACAGTGCTTTCCAGGTACCACATTTCCTCTGACACATACATTTTTCATCAGTCATTGAATAAATATGTGTTTCCCTGGTCTCATTTCTCTTTACTTACCATGAGTCCTTCCTTGTTTCTCCCTCCTAGGATGTACAAGCTGCCATCACTGGGGTCCGGCAGGAATGCTGGCCTGGGGGACAAGACATAAAACTCAGGTCACAAATGCACTTACTGATTCCAACAACTCCCAGCTACAAACAGCATGTAAATAGCACTTGCTTTTTACCCAACCTTTAGGTATACCCATGCAAAGCAACTAGGGCTCTTAAAGGAGAATTAAAGCTTAACTGAAGAAGTAGGCTAGAAATGCTGTACGTTATGTTTTGGGTTTCTGTACCAGCCCAAGGCCCTTCAGCAGTAAAGATCTGTGTCTCCAAAGATGCCCCAGTAGCTCCCGATCTTCTTTTCTGCTGATTCACTGCACATGCTCTGTGCTGCTGTCACTTACTGAGCTTAGGGAGCCACTCACAATATACAGTACACATAGAATAGAAATGTCAATATAAGGCTGATTAGTAATTAATACAGATAATTACTACATAGCACAGAAACCACTGCAATTAGCATCAGAATTTAATAATCAGCCCTGTAGCATCAGCTTATATTACAGACCAACCTCATTTTCTGCTGGATAATTAGTGACGAGCCCTAAGCTTAGCTTCTCAACAGCTGCCCACTGAGCATGTGAGTGTCACAGACACTTTCCAAGATGGTGACCTCCTGTGACAAGTTTGAAGTCCTGGATCATTGCTGCTATTGACAAGCTGAAACTTTAGGCTGGTGCAATACGTTCAGTATATAAAATATGGCATTTTTAGCCACATTCATTTTTAGGGATCCCCCCCCCCCCAATAATGTATTGGAATCACCTTTAAGTGATTTTGGCACTTACTCTGACACATAAAGTGGGACTTGAATAACCGGATCTGAAACAGAACAAATTGAAGTACAATTACATCACTCTTGTGTCACTGGCAATCAAAAGGCTTTTAACAGAGATGCTAAAATAAAAGAATTGAATCAGTAACTCCATAACCTGCTGACACATTTGTGTAAATATTATAATAGCAGCCAGTGCAATTTGTTTGTCTGCACAAGGAATAACAGGTGTAAGACTGGCAGCTGGGGCTCTTCTTCTTGGCTAGAGGAATGCTGGGATACATATATATATTGTACAGGCATGAGGCCTGTTATCCAGAATGCTTGTGCTTGGGAACTGGGGTTTTCCAGGTAACGGATATTTCAGTAATTTGGATCTTCATACCTTAAAGGAGAAGGAAAGCTACTGAAGCAGTTTATTGCCAATAGATTGGCCACAACAGTACAAACTATAATACTATATTTATTCTGCAGAATGCTTTACCATACCTGAGGAAACAGCTCTAGAAACTCTCTCTGTTTGTTTATGATAGCAGCTGCCATATTAGCTTGGTGTGACATCACTTCCTGCCTAAGTCTCTCCCTGCTCACTCATAGCTCTGGGCTCATATTACAGCAGGGAGGGGAGGAGGAAGGGAGGGAAAGGAGCAAACTGAGCATGCTCAAGCCCTAGCCCTGGAGATTTATGCTGAAAATAGAAAGTCTGATACAGAAGTCCATGTATACACAATAGAAGGAAAGAAATTACGTGTTTCTTTTGACAGAGGACTCAGAGCAGCATTACGTTGAGGGTTTACTGGTGTATATATATAGACCTTTCTGATAAAGCTTACTTAATTTTAGCCTTTCCTTCTCCTTTAAGTCTACTAGAAAATCATGTAAATATGAATTAAACCCAATAGACTAGTTTTGCCTCCAATAAGGATGAATTATTAGTTATTACCGAGAAAAAGGAATTATTACATTAATAAATAACAACAATTTTCATTATTTGGATAAAATGGGTCTATGGGAGACAGCCTTTCTGTAATTCGTAGCTTTATGGATAATGGGTTTGCAGATAACGGATCCCATACCTGTAATATATAAAGATATAAAAACACCATCCATTCAGGCTCACTAGGATTGATGTTTAATGCCCCTAGAATCTAGAATAAGCACTTACCATCTTTCAGAGTCCACAGCACATTCCCACTCCGCTTGCTGACAGCATGGAGGTTCCCATCCAACGTAGAGACGAACAGCAGGGACTCTGGAAGAGAAACAGAAGCCCCAGCATCACACTGGGAGAGAGAGGCAACAATGAGATTTTGAACAGCAGTATTATAACATGCCGCATGCACAGAGTCACACGGGATTCTGGTGACATACAGAGACACAGGGAATACAGTAGCCCAATAGAACACAATGGGTAAAGGGCTGCACTGAGTATCAAGTGACATTAACTGCCACCGAGTGATCCCAGATATAAGTTCATATACAATTAGGACAAATAGCAACATTTCCCATAGTTAAATTACAATAGCATCAGTACAACACAGGCATTAACTCCAGCAGAAACCATACACCATTGGGTACTTAGTCACAGGAAGTTGATTCCAAATACTTATCCTGTAGTTCTCCAGTGGTTGTTACACTTCAAATCCCAGCATGCCCTGTCAGATGGAGGATGTAGGTTGGAGATCCCGGATATCTTCGGTGCATAAATAGAGATTCTTTACTTTGCTGACAATTGCGGGTCTGTGGAACTACCGCTTCACTTAAAGGGTTGGTTCACTAACATTTAGGATGTTATAGAATGGCCATTTCTAAGCAGTTTTTCAATTGGTCTTCATTATTTATTTTTTATAGTTTTTTATTTAATTTCTACTTGCATATCATTGCCTACCCAAGCTGAAGGTCTGTGGCTTGAGCACCTGGACCCCCCATTTCTTTTGGGTAATATAACCCCCATCTTTACTATCCTCAACACTGAATGATTTTCACGAATCTGCACACACACTGTTCTCTGCAGTCAGGGACGTGGCCCCTCTTTTTAATGTTATACCACCAACAAGATCAACGATTCGGGTAGGGATGCACCGAATCCACTATTTTGGATTTGGCCGAACCCCCGAATCCTTCGTGAAAGATTCGGCCGAATACCGAACCGAATCCGAACCCTAATTTGCATATGCAAATTAGTGATGGGAAGGGGAAAACATTTTTTACTTCCTTGTTTTCTGACAAAAAGTCACGCAATTTCCCTCCCGCCCCTAATTTGCATATGCAAATTAGGATTCGGATTAGGTTCGGCTGGGCACAAGGATTCGGCCGAATCCGAATCCTGCTGAAAAAGGCCGAATCCTGGCCGAATCCCGAACCGAATCCTGGATTCGGTACATCCCTAGTTTCGGGAGGGTTTAACTTCCCTTCATCAGGATACAATCTCAAGTGTAACACACACCTTTATGTGCATAGCCCCGCCTTTTCTCCCACAATCCAATATTCACAATGCACCCAGAATTTTTTAATCCATTGGTCATACAAATTAAAAAAATCCCTCAAATAGAGTGTAAGTCCAATTTGAAACGTTGATCTTGTTGGTGGTATAACATTAAAAAGAGGGGCCACGTCCCCGACTGCAGAGAACAGTGTGTGTGCAGATTTGTGAATTTACTACACACAGGTCAAATCACAGAGCAGCAGTGCTGAACTACAGAACATGCAGCTGGACACAAAGGGGTATATTTATCAAAGAGTGAAGTTAGAGATCGTCACAGTCTTCTAGCGTGAAATTCCGCCACTCTCCATTCATTTCTATGGGATTTTGAAAGGCGTATTTATCAAAGTATGAATTTTAACCCATTGATAAACTCTTTTAAAAATCCCATAGAAATGAATGGAGAGTGACAGAATTTCACTCTAGAGTACTATGGCGACCTCAAACTTCCCTCTTTGATAAATATACCCCAAAGAGAGATGTACAGTCACTTCACAGTCCAATAGCTGCCTGGAAAAATCCCTATAACCCCTCCCGAATCCTGTGACCTATTTCTGATTGTATCCGGAGGATTCCAGTCGCACACAAAGGGGGCTAATCCCATACAATTAGCTGTACTGCACTGCTGATAGACTTACATATATCATAGTACAGATCACTTCCACCCGTCTGCAGTCAGGGCAGCCCTAATAATGATATAATATGGAGAAAAACGCCAGGACAAACCCCTCTGATAATCATTTTTATTTTCTATTCTTTCAAATAGATTGAACTATCTATCTGGAAAAAAACATTCCCAAGATATTTTCTAAATGTGTCTATGTGGTGTCTCAAAGGTGGGTCGTGTGGTTCTGCTTGTTTATTCTTATACTAAACACAGGCACAGCCCGCCACAAACCATAACAACATCTATATGTACATACTGTATGAGGATTATAACTGGGGGGGACAAGAAACATTGTCTGCTAGGAGGCTGTGGTTATTCCAGATACAAAACTGCACACCTCCCAACATTTTTGAAATAGAAAGAGGGCCACGAGCAGCAATTTTTGACCATGCCCATTTTGTGGCAACACCCCCTAATTACCATGTTCATTTTACAAAATTTGGCAGGTTATGAATGTTTGAACACATTTCTGTGGTTTTTATGTGTTATTACAGTTTTGCTAATGAAGGTGAACTGCCCTTTAAGCTGCAAGTCACAGTTTCCCCAAGAGACCTGATTATCTTAAATTGTTACAACTGCTTCTTTGCTTATCTTTTACTGTTACAAAAGAATTCAAGTTCAACTGCAACATATTCTGGGCTCTCTGCCAAAAGCCAATTAAGTTGGAATTTGGTATCTTTTTCTGGCTGTTCAGCGCAGGAGATAAAAAAGGATTTTGAGCTTTATTCACTTTTTTAAACACACTGCTATTATTCTGAACACAACTGTACACAACTGTAAATACAGCCCTGGACATAAATTGAACATTAATAACAAATGCATATTGGAAAGTTGCTTAGAGTTGCATCTTCTATTATTTTTGGACGGTGATGCCCTTTCAGTGCATTTACTAAAGATGCTTTAATCCCCCAAAAAAATTGCATGTCTGCTCCTTCCACGGATCAAAGTTATTTTTGCAAGCATGACTACTGAGCTTTTACCCTTTTCATTCCAGACTGCGGCACCAGCTTAAAGGGGAATTAACTTTTAGTATGATGTAGAGAGCGATATTCCGACACAATTTGCAATTAGTTTTCATTTTTTTTATTTAGCTTTTTATTCAGCAGCTCTCCAGTTTGCAATTTCAGCAGTTTGTTAGGGTCCAAATTCCCCTAGCAACCATGCATTGATTTGAATAAGAGACTGGAATAGGAATAGGAGAGGCCTGAATAGAAAGATGAATAATAAAAAGTAGCAAGAAGTATACATTTGTAGATTTGCAGAACATTTGTTTTTTTCAGATGGGGTCATTTGAAAGCTGGAAAGAAGGAGGCAAATAATTTAAAACCGAATAAAAAGGAAACATGAAGACCAATTGAAAAGATGTTTAGAATCAGCCATTCTATAACATACTAAAAGTTAAAGGGGAACTATCGTGAAAATGAAAAATTAATATAAGTTTCCTCATACTGAAGTAAGAAACTTTCTAAATACAATAAATTATAAATTCTGCATTGTTTCTGAAATAATCAAGTTTATACTGACTATCCCTCTCTCAGCATCTGTTTCTCTTCATTCTGTATTCATGCAGCAGTTGGGTGTCAGATGTATGATCCAATGTATCTTATAGAGGGTCTTCCTTTCCCAGCAGATGTATTAGAGCTCACTCATATAACTAATTCCAGTACAAATAAAATCTAACAAAAAACTGCCCTTTGCACAAATTCTGCATGTAGAGAGATAGGATTACTGATGATTTTACTAGAGTGAGCTCTAATACAAATTCTAGGCAAAATGAGCCCCTCTATAAGATATACAAGTATAGGATCCATTATCCGGGAACCCGTTATCCAGAAAGCTCCGAATTACAGATAGGCCATCTCCCATAGAGTCAATTTTATCCAAATAATATAAATTTGTAAAAATGATTTCCTTTTTTCTCTGTAATAAAACAGTAGCTTGTACTTGATCCAAACGAAGATTTAAGTAATCCTTATTGGTAGCAAAATCAGCCTATTTGGTTTATTTAATGTTTACATGATTTAAGGTATGACAATCCAAATTACAGAAAGATCCCTTATCCGGAAAACCCCAGGTCCCGGGCATTCTGGATAACAGGCCCCATACCTGTATAGGATCATTCATCTGACACCCAACTCCTGAATGAAGAGAAACAGATGCTGAGAGAGGAACAGTGAAGATCAACTTTGATTACTTCAGAAACGGTACAGAATTTTTAATTGATTGTATTTTGAAAGTTTCTAGTTGCAGTGTGCTTATATTAGGAATTTTCATTATAGTTCCTTAAAGGCGAACCACCCCTTTAGGACTCTTAGGGGCCGATTCACGAAGGGTCGAATATCGAGGGTTAATTAACCCTCGATATTCGACTGGGAATTAAAATCGTACGACTTCGAATATCGAAGTCGAACGATTTTGCGCAAATCCTGCGATAGAACGATCGAAGGATTTTTCGTTCGATCGAACAATTAAATACTTCGAATCGAACGATTCGAAGGATTATAATCCAACGATCGAACGAAAATTCTTCGATCAAAAAATCACAGGCAAGCCTATGGGGACCTTCCCCATAGGCTAACATTGACTTCGGTAGCTTTTAGCTGCCGAAGTCGGGGGTCAAAGTTTTTTTTAAAGGGACAGTACTTCGACTATCGAATGGTCGAATAGTCGAACGATTTTTACTTCTAATCATTCGAATCGTTCGAATTCGATCGATTCCAATGGGGCTGTACTCACACAGGCGCGTGTAGGCGCCGAACGCAGGTTGAGATACAACATGCTGCATTTTTCCTGCGTTCGGCGCCTACACGCGCCTGTGTGAGTACAGCCCCATTGGAAAAAATGTAATGCGTCTATTCCTGCGCTCCCCTGCGACTGAATGCAGAAAAACGGAACGCAGGGGAGCGCAGGTAAAAACGCTCGTCAGTAAGAGCCCTTAATGTGAATATTGGCCACCACTCCTTTCTCACTAATTGAGGGAGGAGGGTTTGGAATTAATAAAAGTTAATCTCAGATAACAATACTCTTGCAGGAAAAGCAATTAGGATAAAGGGTGGGGCTTACCTGTAGCAGGTGTGCTGAGAAGAAGGCGATGGTCAGCCAGAGAAAGGGAGGTGAGGCTAAAGATGCAGCCATATTCTTGGGTGCTTGTCACCAGCAAACTGGGTGCCTCTAGGTCTTCTCATCCTCTCTTTTGTCAGACAGAGATGTTGGGGGGTCCCTCCTTCTCTAATGCCCCTCCATGTCACCTATAGCAATTATATCAGCCCCTGAACATCAATTCTATTACTGCTTCGAGTGCTAGCTCTGTGACCAAGTCAGTCTCTATAAAAGGCACCCTGATATCAAGTGTATCAATGAGACTGCCACACAGCCTTGCCAATCCATATAAAACAGCTGACAGATAAGTCCAGATGATCTCCTTCCACTTCCAGTAAGGGAATGCAAATGCTATGAAAGAATGGATAACGCCATAAGTCCAAGAGTAGCCCTCAATAAAGCTTGCCCCAGATCACTGTCCACTGTGTCGTCCGTTGCTTCCGGGTACGAGGCGGAACAATAATATATATCCACCTGTAGGACTCCAGAGGCTTCTCGGGTTGTGCTGACAGGACAGTATCCAATCGCAGTCGGCCTCACGCCGCTGCAGCCAATGGCGAGACGGAAAGGGGCGTGGCTCGCTGGGACCAGGAAACAGGGGTATGTTGTCATTGGACACGTGGAGGTGATGAAACGTCTAAATAAAGTGGAAAGTTATATAGGTGTGTGCGTGTGAGACGCAGGGTCAGGTGACGGGCAGGCTACATCTCTCCAGGTCAGCAACAAGCTGTCCAACTACAACTAGCAGTGTGTCCTGGATGTGACTGGCGGCTTCACTGCGGGAATCTGCGCTTAGGCTGGTAGTTCACTTTCAGCTTTAACTTTTAGTAACTTTTCGATTGGTCTCTTCATTATTTGTTTTTTATAGTTTTTTTTTTTAAATGATTTGTCTTCTTCTGACTCTTTCCAGCTTTCAATAAATGCGTAGCCTTTTAAAGCATAGGTTTTTAAATGGGGTCAGTGACCCCTCCACCCCATTTTGAAAGCTGGAAAGAGTTAAAAGAAAACATGCAAATAATTTAAAAAAAAACTATAAATTAATAAATAACGAAGACCAATTGAAACGTTGCTTAGAATTGGCCATTCTATAACATATTAAAAGTTAATTTAAAGTTGAACCATCCCTTTAGGTTGCCTTGGGGGGTCACTGACCCCATCTAAAAAAACAAATGCTTTGTAAGGCTTCAAATGTATTATCACTACTTTTTATTTCTAGTCTTTCTATTCAGGCCCTCCCTATTCATATTCCTGTCTCTTATTTAAATCTGTCTCAAATCAATGCATGGTTGCTAGGGTAATTTGGACCCTAGCAACCAGATTGCTGACATTACAAACTGGAGAGCTGCTGAATAAAAAGCGAAATAACTCAAAATCCACAAGTCATAAAAAATGAAAAGCAATTGCAAATTTTCACAGAATATCCCTCTCTACATCATGCTAACAGTTTATTTGAAGGTGAACAATCCCTTTTAGGGCAGAGACACGCTCAGATTCCGGGAGATTTAGTCGCCCTTCTTCAGGGTGACTAATCTCCCCGAACTGCCTTCCGCCAGCTAGTATGTAAATCGCCGGCGGGAAGGAAATTGGTGCGATTCGGCTTCCGAAGTGGCCAAAGTTGCCTCACAAGGAAGCCTCGGGCGACTTCGGGAAACGAAGCTCTCCGAGTGCCATCCCACCGGCGATTTCGATTATAGCTGGCAGGAGGCAGTTAAGGGAGATTAGTCGCCCTGTAGAAGAGTCGATTTATCGCAGGGCGACTAAATCTTCGCGTGTGCCCTTACCCTAAGACACGCAGTGTTTTATATTACCCACCCCCATGAGCAAAATAATGATTAGGGCTAAATTACATGGGACATTTTGATCTTATCTGATCTTGTCAGGCAACAGCATGAGATTTGTAGGATCCTACGAAAATCTGATACTATGAAATCTGAGCCCCCTAAAGCTAGAATGAAAAGTTGGATCAGATAAAAGTCGGATGGTGTTGTTTGTTTATGAATCTGCATCCAACATTCAATGTATTTTTAATGGGAAAAAGAATAAAAGTCGGTCAGAAACCATCGCATTTTGTCAGATGTCGTGTCGGTTGGAAAATTTTCCATGTAGTTTACACATCAGATTTTTGTCCCAGTCCCATTATATTTTGACCCATGCCACTTGTAGGATGCGAGTTGTCAATGGGACACCATCCTACAAAATGTGGTGTTTAACCCTTACCTGTTTGCACAGGTACCTCCCCCACAGTCAAGGCATCTGCATCCTATGTAGTTCTGCCAGTGTGTAATAGGCATGGCTAGGTCCATATAAGAAAAGCCATACAGGTCAGTGTGAATTTCAGATAAGAGCTAATCCCATTTTAAACAACCCCTCCCTTTCTGTCTTTATACAAAGCATCAATTATCTACAGTCAGTTGCTTTTTAAAGACACTGAATAAACATGCATTAGTGCTTCCCAAACTGTGGGGCTACCTGAAGCCTGAGGATAAAAGCCGTATGCTCCTATCAGCTTTCTAATGTGCCTGCACCAGGAGCCGTTGTGTCAGCCTGGCTGGCACCAAAACACGAGTATGCATTTCGGCACCAAAATCCACACCAAGGCTGATGCAGTAGCTCTGGGTGCAGGCACATCACAAAGCTGAGAGGAGCAGAAAGAATGATTCCTGCCTGGTGTGGCTATAGCTCATTTATTATCTTGGATATACCTGAAACTATAGAAGGCTGAGGGGCATGGCCAGCTTTTCTCATGCAAAGGGAGACCCAACCACATTTTTGACCACAAAGTGGATCCTGAACCCAAAAAGCCTGAAAAGCTCTGCATTAGTCCCTGTATGTGTAAACTACCATGTACACTCAAAGTAACACACAGCCTGTGAAATACAGTACTTACATTTTCATTTATGGGAAATGTTCTGAATTATGAGAAATCTGCCCTTTAAATGGTACACTGTGGCAAATGCTTCTGGTAGTGCTAGTCAGTACTGGCACAGGATTTTGAATTACAAAAGCATCTGCCATTAACTTAAAGGATGGATTGACCTGTTAGAGCAGCAGTTGAGCTCATAGTGGACCCAGATCTTAATAAATCCCCAACCTAGGGTCATTATCATTAAAGGAATAGTAACACCAAAAAATGACAATGTCAAAGTAAAGAATATATAATATTCTGTTGTGCTGCAATGTGTTTGCTTCAGAAACTCTACAATAATTTATATAAATAAGCTGCTGTGTAGTCATGAGGCAGCCATTCAAGCGTAGGGTTTCTGAGGCCACATTAAGATGTGGGATACGCCACAGGCTGTCCTGATGCCACCTAAAGAGTCCCAATGACTGGCGAGCCATAATTCTGCCAGTTCTTGCATGTAGGGCCAGAGACAACCAGCCCAGGATCAGGGTATACCAGGATTTCCCATGTTATCCCAGTGGGCCAATCTGTGTCTGTATAACACTCACTCTAGGGGTTCACTATATTGTTTTAAAATATTAAGATAGTTGAGCTGTGTACAAGGGACTGGCTACTTGTATTTACACAAGCCATTAATCAGGGGGGAAAGTAAGTAGATCCTGTTGGAGACACTCCCTGTGCTAGACAAATAATAGCTGAGGTTCCTCTGGCTGCTTTCTGAATCAACTCAAGCAGGCGACTCAGAAAAACTTTTGTTTTTCATGAAAAACAAATGATTCCAGAATTATTTTTTTTCATGAGTATTACATTGTCGTTTAATTGCTGAACTACTGGGCTTGCTCTTGGATTTAGTGGTGTTTAGCACATATTCCATCAGATTACTGGGCTAGACAGGAATTAAAGTAGTACAAAGAATTAGGAAAGGCACGCTACATTATAGGCTTTATCAGTCCTTGATAGGGTTGCCACCTTGTCTGGAAAAAAATACATTGGCATCAAGCATCATTTTTACCGGCCAGGCCAGTAAAATACCGGCCATGTGGCAACCCTAGTCCTTGACCACCAAATCCCTTTAGCATTGACAAGCTCTACCTATAAGGGCAAAGACACACACTCAGATTTGGGGAGATATAGTCCCCGGCGATAAATCGCCTCTTCTTCCTTGTGAGGCAACTTCGGAAAATGAAACGCACCAATTGCCATCCCGCTTAAGATTTACATTCTAGCCGGTGGGAGGCAATTCGGGAAGATTGGTCGCCCCGAAGAAGAGGAGATTTGTCGCTGGGCGACTAATCTCCCTGAATCTGAGCATGTCTCTGCCCTAAAGATGCCCCAGTAGCTCTCCATCATCTATTCTGCACATTCACTGCTCATATTCTGTGTTGCTGTCACTTACCTGAGCTTAGACCGACTCACAATATCAGTAGTGCATTTGTACAATAATCAATTTGACATACAATGTTGATTCAGATTCATGTTGTTTCATAACAACATACAAACTAGTGAATTCTGCATTCAAAATTATTCATACTCAGCCCCGTAGCATCAGGTTCAATGTCAGATGTACCCCATGGCCCCCTAAATATAGCTTCCTAACAGCAGCCCAGAGCACACTGAGCATGTGCACTGACACTCAAAGGATGGCCTAACAAGATGGGGATGCAAATTAGGGGTGGGAAGGGAAAAACATTTTTTACTTCCTTGTTTTGTGACGTGAATTCCCTCCCTGACCCTAATTCGCATATGCAAATTAGGATTCGGTTTAGCCGAATCCGAATCCTGCTGAAAAAGGCAGATTCCTGGATCCGGTGCATCCCTACTTCATTTCAGCGAAACCTGAAAAGGCATAAAATCTGTCAGTTGGTCAAACAGACTCTAATTTTACAGTGGGGCCTAGTAACTTCTATTTGCACCCCTGATCCTACACAAAGGATGGCATCTTCCCTATTTCTTACATTTACAAATAAAAACTTTCAAGTCACACATATATCATCAGTGTAAAATATGCATTTATTGAGGATTTATTAAAAGGATTACAGGGTGTACAAAAAAGGATTTTTAAAACCAGTGGCACAATTGCTAAAATAATTTGGTCTGATTAAAGATTAGGCAGAAGTTTAAATAATATCCACGGATCACTGGTCAGGCAGCATGATTTTAGGATACACAATTAATATTAGGATACAATCTTCAAAATGATGTAATGTACCTGGAAACCATATATTATGAATGACAGTGGAGTGAGTACAGGCTGATATTAACTAACATATAGTAGAGGGTCTGATGTATAGTTCCAACCCAGCCAGGTTCCTAGCCTCTCTCATAGCAACCAAACAACATTGCACACGGGTTGGGTTACGGCTGAGGGTGCAGGTCAATGGCTGAGTGCTAACAATTGGCAACAACAGTGCAAGTACTGTGAGAGCAGGTGTATTTTCTGCTTACATGACATAACTTACTTACTAGTAGTCATGTGACTTCCCTTCTGTGCAATAAATGGCAGCAGTTTTGATACAAAAGCTTTAGACTTTTATAAAATACAAAACTGCATTAAATAAAAATGTCATACTAAGGATGCACTGAATCCATCATTTATGAATTCAGCAGAATACTAAATCCTCCACAAAACAGCTCAATGTTGAACCCTACTATGCATGCAAACTTTAGGACAATATTTTAAAAATTGCATATATTTTGCATTTAAAAATGTTCTCATTTACCTGCCCAGAGCTAAGAGTGAAAAGGTTTTTGAGGGTTCAATTTTGTGTTTCTAGAAAATGGCCAAAGCCCACTGCATCCTGGATTCGGTGTATCCCTAGATGATAGTATCCCTTTAAGCAGCTATGGTGTCTACAAATATACAAACCCAAGAACAGATTTGATTGGACGAGAACCATGTCTTCATGACATTAAATGCTTTTTCCTATGAGAGAGATATTTCCAGTTGGAGGACATCCAACCTTCCACAGGTTGCCAGTAGCATTGAGTTCACAATGGTCCTGGGAAATTCAGTAACTATTTCATTATGCCAGTTAAAAAATACAGCATATACTGTAACATTTCTGCTTGTTCTAGTTGACTGGCTCAAAAACTATACAGCCTCCTTAACTTCATCTACAAATTCTTCACAGTAAAATATTTCAGAATGTGAATCCTTTTTTTATTTGTACTGATTATATTAGTAGCTATTATATTATTTCCAATAGGATAGTAGGGTTTTCAGGTTTTGTTGGGCTAGAGTTTGGAGTTGCCACCTTTTTTGGAAAAACATACTGGCCTTCCTGTATATTTAGATTTTTTTCCCTATTAATAACATTGGGGTCAAGCCTAGTTTGGAATGTGTATACTGTATATATCTACCTTATCTAACTTAAAGGAGACATTTAGTGTAAAGAATAAGAATGTACCAGTACATTATACTCATTTAGATATAGAAGAATTGTGCTTTAAAAAGTAGTGTTTCAGGCTGATTTATTGAATATTTCTGCAAAACCCTTATAATCCCTCCCTTCTCTGCCATTTCCTGCTCCCTGAATTCCCAGGCTGTGCAGGGGAGCCAGCGGCACTCAGCTCATTGCACTGTAGGACAGGAACCAATCAGCAGCTAGAAGGACCTGATAGGGAACTGAAGCCTGTCTTTGCTTGTGTGACTGCAGGGCTGTGATTAGCTGTCCCCCTGCTACTGTGCTTCTGGCAGAGACCGCCCACTCCTCATCAGAACATCTATAAAGGGGCTATTTTTAAAGATATTACTTTTTAGCACCATGTTAAAGCAACACCATACATATAACTCATAACTGCCTACAAAATTAGGGGTTTTTCATGTATCCTATATATCCCCTTTAAGCTTATGTTCTGTGTCTGGTTTGCATGCCCCTCTTCTGCCTCTGGACAGTCCACATACCTAAATGACAATCCAGGCACACACACATACTGCTCTATTTAGGAAGGACAGAACCTGTTCATATCCATGGGAAGCTACAAGGCTTCCCAAAAGCTTGAGGTGGGCCAGAAATATGTCTGGACATTGTCAGGGAAGTCTTTCAGCAGATAATCTTGGGAGGAATGTACCTGCGGGACATTAACAGAGGGGCACAGCAATACACTCAAGCCTGGAAGGTCTGTGGGGTCATATATTAGCTTGGCACCAGGACTGGGGAGGATGGTATGGCTACCAAATTTGTACCTCTGGTCTGGATTTTATGCACACCCCCCACCACCACCACAGAATAAAGACATCTTCTGCTGTATATGCCTGGAAAGATGTGCAGATAACTTGTTCCCTATTAGAAAGTCAGGGAGATAATCAGTTTAAAAACATTACTGTGGCAGTTATTCCAAAGGCTTGTGGCAAATGGTTTGTGATTAACATGAATGTGAATCCTGATTGTACCAGTGTGTTAAATATTTCTGTTCATGTCACTTCTTGTTTTATTTAAACCCAGCTGGTGAGCCCAACCCAACAGCTTATCCGGTTAGTGATTTTATAAAAACTGGGGGGAGGTTATTCCTGGCAATAATGTTTCAGTTGTCCATTAGTCCTGCTTGTTTCCTTTCTGCCTCCAGGGGTATATGAGTTCCCCAATGAACAGATTCCGACACAGGGATCCCCAGGAATCTTTAGGGTAGCACTGGTTAGATGGCAGCATGTAGCTCTGTAGAACACCATTATATGGCAATGGGTTGATCTACAGGGGAGAACATTATTAAAAAGTGTTATGGTGGCTCAATCCAAATACAGGTCACACTGTTATGGGAAAACATGTTTTTTTTGAAAATGCATCAGTTAATAGTGCTGCTCCAGTAGACTTCTGCACTGAAATCTGTTTTCTAAAAGAGCAAACTGATTTTTTTTTTATTTAATTTTGAAATCAGACATGGAGCTAGGCATATTCGCAAGTTCCCCCAGTCATGTGACCTGTGCTCTGATTAACTCCCTCCCTCCTAGCAGCCTCACAACAAAACAATGGGAAGGTAACCAGATAACCGCTCCATGGTAGATATAAGAACAGCACTCATTAGTACAATTGAGGTCCCACTGTGACTACTTTATTTGCATTGAGTAGGAGAAACAACAGCTTGAACAACAGCCTGCCAGAAAGCAGTTTCTTCCTAAAGTGCTGGTTCATTCTGAAAGCACATGCCCAGGCAAAATGACCTGAGATGCACCTACACACCAATATTACAACTAAAAAAAATATACTTGTTTGGTTAGGAATTAAATCTTACATGGTACAGTGAAATATTTGCTGTGTAAACAGTGTAATTTAGAAATAAAAACTACACCATAACAATCATGACAGAATCCATTTAAAATCCATGCAATTTGCAGTCTGCAGTACAGTTAATACAGAATTGCTCTCCTTTGCAGCACTTTGTTTTCACTTCATTAGAGGAGAATATTGGCATTAAAAACAGCAGGTATAAAAAAAATCTCCCTGTTAGTCACCAATGTATGAAAGCACATACATTTATGTACAGTATGCCCAAGACACAAGTGCTAGATTTTTAATGTGGTGTGAGCTGCAGATTGCAAGTATGCCCAATTGCAATTCTTATTGAATGAGCACAATGACTTACCTGCAATCTGCACCTCTCACTCACTCACTGGATTAAACAATCCTGCAGCAGAGTGCAGAGAACAGGGCTATCAGACCCAGGGCAGATGGTAGGAACAGGGCTCCTGCAAATGCTTACTAACTTCAACCTCTGAATAATGCACAAGTTAGGGGACAGGAGAGGGCCACACCCATGGCCACCCTTCATGAATGCAGTGCTGGCAAATGAGTTTAATTCTGAAGAGCTGTAAATGCACAACACAAAGTCACATCTTAGTTTCAATGAAAGCTGCCCCTTTTAGAGTTAAAGAAGAGATGCCGTTACCTGCATGAGCAGCCTTAAGGGTTTCCCAGTTTTCTGTTCCAGCATTCGGAATTTTACACCAGCTAAAAAACAAATAACAAGACTTAGCCAAGGATGTGTTAGATGTTTGATGTGGAAGATGTACAGCATCAAGTTTCTTGTATGTGAGCCTTAAAAGGTGGCCATAGACCCCAAGATCCACTCGTTTGGCGACAACGGCAAACGAGTGGATCTTTCCCCAATATGCCACTAAACTGCGTGGCTATATCGGGGGTAATTCGAACGTTCGGCCGCATGGCCGAACGATCGAATTAAGATGCGCTAAGCGGCTCCAACGGGTCGGTCGGGTAAAAATCCAACCTTCCCGATCGATATCGTGGCCAGATATCGATCGGGAAGACCCATCGGAAGCCCCCATACACGGGCAGATAAGCTATCAAATTGGTCCAAACGACCGATATCGGCAGCTTTATCTGCCCGTGTATGGCCACCTTTAGAGCACAGACCAGGTCTGACCAACCCTGGATATTAGTGATTGTGGCAAGCAGTTTGTATACTTGGCTACTGGAGTTTATTAATGAGGTTAATTTAGAGATGCTCATATTTAAACACAAGTTTAGAAGGGATCCCATGTACAAACAAATTCCAAGCAGTTTTGTAATTTGCATGCATTTTTTCATTTTAAACTGATTTAGAGGTATTAGCAGTTTTATCTGCCTGTAATTAAATATGCCGGTGGGGTCTCCATTGATAAACCACTCTGCATATTCTCTTCAGTGTAAGAAATGTGCAGCCAGATAGAAGCAGCACACATATTTCCTGACTGTTCTTTTAGTTTAAAGTTACAATATGAACATCATAAACAGCTTGGTTTGCATCAAATAATTATTATACAAAAGTTGCTCACCTGCCAACCTATAAGACCTGCAGAGGCGCAAGACCACAGTATAGAGTGGGAGAGTGTTCAGCAGATTTACAATCAATTGGATCAAACCTTGAACCAGAACAACAAGCAAACGCAGCTGTCAAAGAAATGTGAAAAAGATAAAAGAAGTCTAACCAGATTACTTGACATACACACAATGTTTTATTCCAACAGTATCATGCCCACCTGTCATATTGTTATTTACAGTAACAATTTCTCTTTCTTCCTGCAAAGAATTCCATTTATCCCTAAAGCTCCAATGTAATTGGCTATGTTCTGCAGCATGTATTATATTAATATTTACCATTTTGCTCTGGGCACACACCGCAGGCAAGTGTCTCTATTAGTCTATGTCAATGTAATCAGTCCTAACACCACAAATTAAAATCCCATTATTTATTTAGCTGTTGATTCTTTGTAATTTTGCTTCCACTGTGCAATGTCGATATTTAGGCTCCATATGTTCACATGATACTGATTCGCTCAGGTTCACCACGTACCAGCGTAAATACCAGGTAATACAGGGCTGTGGTTGGCAGCAGAAATAGCAGGATTGTAAACAGCAATGTCCCAAGAAAAAGCTGCAACAGAGAAGGGCAGAGATGATCACGAGAGGTATAATTCTGCGTTGCACTGAATATTTCGCTATACCTAGATAGCTGAAACTAGGTTGAGATACCTGATCCAAATCATAGGAGCAGGAGTCCACTCGCTGACGGAGGACGTTCCACTTCTTGCCATGGAAGAGACGCCAAAGAGAAGAGAGTCCGTGCATTTTGAAGCAATACAGGCTAATGTAACAGAAGGGTCAGTTTATTACCTGCTATGTACTTTGTACCAGAATTTAAGAGACAGGGGATGGCAGATTATTATGATACATAAGTAAAGGTTCTATTTGGCATTTCTATTAGCAAGAATCATAGATCCAAAAAAAAACCTATATACTGTAATGTAAAAAAACCCCCCACAAGGGAGCTCTTTTATAAACACTGGGCATATTTATGCCTGGCCAGTAGCCAATGACAACCATTAAACTATTTGCTTTCATTGTAGCTGCCTGAAAAAAGTCAGCCACGGATTAGTTGCTACGAGCAGACATATAGGTACCCATTTTGCTATTACAAAGTAAATGCAATACCGTGCAGACAAGTACAGCAGAAAATCAATTATCCCTGCAAAGTCCCACCTCTCGAGCTTACACCACCTGCACTTCCAAAATACAGTCCTATCTCTCTGCACTTGATTAATAAACACAGATTATTGATACAGCATACTGTTTTAAAAGGAAATATTCTTGATCACTCACCGAGCTCCATAAACATAGAAACAATATATATGGAAAGTAAGGAGGGCAATGATATCGGAGAGGATGGACAGAGCAATGGACAAGCCCAGACAGGCTGACAAGCCTATGTACCACAAGATGACTTCGATAAATGGGGACATCAGGCGAATATAACCTGCACAGGAATGCAATGAGAATTTATTTAGTAGTAATAAAGCAATCCAAAGTCAAAGTAATCCTTTCAAAGGTAATTATATTTATATGTATTTTAAGATTATCCTTGTCAATTTCTAAGACTCAGAATATGAATACAGATAGGAGGACACACAGTATACCACCAAAGCAATCTAATTACACCGTCCAATCAGTGAATACACATTACACTTGCCTCAATCAGACTGGGGCCCTGTATTATTTAATCAAAGGGATGCACAAATCTCTGCTTTACTTTCTGGGTGTTACAGATTTTAATAAAGTATGGCAGCAACTTAAGCAATATTTAATCACTAGATTAAATAAATGGTACAGGATGGGAACCCATTATCGAGAAAGCTCCAAATTACGGGAAGGCCGTCTCCCATAGACTCCATTTTATCCAAATAATCCATTTCTAAATGTTAGTTTTCTCTGTATTAATAAAATAGTACTTGTACTTGATCCAAGCTAATATATAATTAATCCTTATTATAAGCAAAACCAGCCTATTGGGTTTATTTAATGTGTCAATGATAAGATATGGAGATCCAAATTACAGAAAGATCCCTTACCCCGAAAAAAGGTCCTGAGCATTCTGGATATGAGATCCCATACCTGTACATTTTTTTAATAAGAGCACACCCCACTGATAAACAAACGCACATAGAAGGTACATTAGAGCAGTCCTCTACACAAAACCTGTTTTTGCACGATAAAAGAAAATGTAATCCTAAACCAATTTCCAATATACATAAAAACACATTTTCAATGTAATGCAGTTGCTCTGACTCCTCAAACAATCGAACAGAAGTCAGCTGATTAACAGACATGAAAAAAGAACGGATTTCTGCCACATTGTTTCAAGATCCAAAAGCAAAGGACAGGTAAGGATAAGCAAATATTGCAATAATATATACCAATAACTATTGAACTCATTTACTTAATAATTGAGTGTTTACTATATAATGAAATGTTGCTTATTATTCAGAATCAGCAGTAAAATATGAAACCAGAAACAGAAACGGGGGTTTGTGTATATCTTACTGGTCCAGAGGTGGATATGATACATAAAAAAGCGTCCCAAGACTTCATCCAGAGCTCGGTTCATTTTTAATCCAGCAGGGGCCCCCATAAGCCACTGTAGCAGCCCCTGCAGCTCCACAGCAACTCGCTAATGGGCAAAAAGAGACAGAAGGAAATTGAGGAGGGATCAAAGACAGATGAGTTTTGGGCATAGGTCACTGCTGACCTACAGTTCAGAAAGCCCCAAACCCCATTTCATAGTGATCTATGTAACTTGCTGTGCTTTACAGGAATTGTTCAGAATAAAAATAGAAACTGGGTAAATACTGTAGATAGGCTGTGCAAAATAAAAAATGTTTCTAATATAGTTAGTTAAAATTAGTTAGCAAAAATGTAATGTATAAAGACTGGAGTGACTGGATGTCTAACATAATAGCCAGAATACTACTTCCTGCTTTTCAGCTCTCTTGGTTTCCCGATTGGTCACCAGGCAGTGACCAATCAGTGACTTGAGAGGGGGCTACATAGGTCATAACATTTTTTATTTTGCACAGCCTATCTATTTACCCAGTTTTTATGTTTACACTGAACTGTTCCTTTAAGCTGTGCCTTAGATTCAGTCCATCTATAGTAATTTATTTACAATAAGGCAGGGGTGTCCAAACTGCGGCCCGAGGGCCACATGCGGCCCAGGATGCATATGAATGCGGCCCAGCTTGAAACGCTTGGTTCCCGAGGAAATAGGAGGAGGGGGGACTCTACCCATTGCCCAGTTCGTAATAATAATATAATAATAATATGTCTATTTATTATCCAGGTGTCCCATATTCCAGTGTATAGCTCCATCTGGCATTGTAGTTCTTTTCTGTGTATCTCCTTTACTTTTACAAATCAAACGTGTTTGTGTATTTCATGTGTGGCCCCAGACAATTTTTCTTTTTCCAATGTGGCCCAGCGAGCCAAAAGTTTGGACACCCCTGCAATAAGGGATGCACCGAATCCACTATTTTGGATTCGGGCCGAACCCCCGAATCCTTTCGCGAAAGATTCAGTCGGATACCAAACCAAATCCAAACCCAAATTTGCATATTCAAATTGGGGGTGGGAAGGGGAAAACATTTTTAAATTCCTTGTTTTGTGACAAAAAGTCATGCAATTTCCCTCCCTGCCCCTAATTTGCATATGCAAATTAAGATTCGGTTTGCCCTGCAGAAGGATTCCCGAACCAAAATCCTGGATTCGGTGCATTCCTATTTATGATATGACAAAAGTGAATTCAAAATCGGAGGTTATGTTTCTCGGTTGCTTTCATAGACATGAACCAAGGGTTTTGTGTATATAAATTCAGGCTCCATGTTTGTATAACTTACATCAGCCACGGGCATGAGAGTGTCGGCCAGCTGACTAATTTGGTTCTCCCTGTACAGCCAGGACATCAGTAAAACCCCCAGGGCCATGTCTAATAGAATGGACACTACAGTATTGGCCTTCCTGCAAAACAAAATACAGACCACACATGTTTAAACACTTTGGAGAGACATCTGGAGATACTGAGTGAGCCAAGTGGCTCAACGAGAGCACCAAGCGGCAAATTTAGTTGGCCAAAAAAAAAAAAAAACAATGCTAGTGCCGTTGGCCTAAAATATATTATGGCATAACAGGAAATACATTACCAAGTAGCTGGGTTTGCACATATATTCTATAACGTTTATGGTGGGCAATATAACTCCTTATAAACAGAGAACACCTATGTGCGAGTTAGTGTGAGGCTATCCAAATCTTTATGCTCTGCTTGTTCTTTTCTCCTACATATGAATCTCTAAAGTAACAGCGCATAATGGGCAGCCTGAATGTACAGGCAGGTATTAGTATTGCAGTGCAGTGAAAAAAGGCAAGTACCGCATGAACTCTTTATGGTCCTTGGCTCTCTCTGTGCTGCTGACCAGTCCGATATTCTCCAGGCGTTTTCCCAACTGCTCGGAGGTGGACAGCTTGTTCCATACAAAGGAAAGTGGCTTTCCACCAAGTACCCTATAGGAGAACAGCAATATAGTTACAACTGTAAATCAGCCGCCTTGTGTGTGTACAGGCAGTCCCCAGGTTATTTACGGCATAGGGACTGTAGGTTTGTTCTTAAGCTGAATTTGTATGTAAGTTGAAACATATACATTTACTTATTAAATGCAACAAGACAGATGTTTGTCTTAAGATAGTATTTATTTTTACCTTTCTGTGCTCTGCAATAGACAACACATGCCAGAGGGGCTTGGAGCAGGTGGTTTATTAAAGTTAAATGCTAATAAAGGCCAAACAAACCACAGTACATTACTGTAATAACCTCTGTTTGAGTTGTATGTAAATTGGGTGTATGTAACTCAAGGACTCCCTGTATTTAATAAGTTTGTACTAAAACATATAAGAAAGTAAAGTTGTAGTATCAGCTCAAGCCTAATACTCGGCATAGTCACACAAATATGGAAAATTTAGCTTCAATCGAAATGCCTGAAACCATTAAAAGCCAGTTTCCTACACTGAGTGGGAATCATGATGGTTATGGTACACTGTTCCACTTATGCCCAGATTATTATCTGGTTTCGAATTGCTGTTGAGGTTACAGGTCTGTGCAGTTACCCATACCAACCAATCAGCTCAGATCTACTGCAGACAGAATACTGAAAGCAAACATCTAAATAGTTGGTAGGTGGTTCCTGCACATTTGCCCAGTGTCACAAAATAAGCCCTGCTGTGTATAAAAAAAGAACATTAAAAGGGACAGTGAAAATCAAAGACCTGTATAAAGTCTGGAAGGGTAACCGTGCTCAGATATTAGAGACAGATTGTGTGAAAAACAAGAATGTACCAGTACATTATACTCTTTTAATTATAGAAGGAAAGTGCTTTAAAAAAAGTGCTGTGCAGGGGAGCACACTGCTCTGTAGGATAAGAACCAATCAGCAGCTAGACTGACCTGATAGGGAACTGAAGCCTGTGTTTGCTTGTGTGACTGCAGGGCTGTGATTGGCTGTTCTTCTCCTACTGTGCATCTGGCAGGGACCATTATTGTCCCACCCACCCTTCATTTGAAACACAGAAAGGGAATGTAGCAGATCTATAGGGAGTATTTAAAGGAAAACTATATCCTCGAAATGAATACTTGAGCAACAGATGGTTTATATCAAATTAAGTGGCATATTAAAGAATATAATCAATCTGCAATATTTATAAGTAAATATTGCTCTATCTCTTGCCTTGAACCACCATTTTCATGGTGATGGTCTGTGTGCTGCCTCAGAAATCACCTGACCAGAAATACTACAACTCTAACTGTTACAGGAAGAAGTGTTGAAGCAAAATACAGAACACTGTCTGTTAATTGGCTCATGTGACCTAACATGTATGGTTTGTTTGTGTGCACCATGAATCATACGATACAGGGCTGCCCTTGTTTTTTAAAATGGCAGTTTTCTATTTAGGATTACCCAATGGCACATACTGCTAAAAAAGTATATTATTATGAAAATGGTTTATTTACATGAAGCAGGGTTTTACATATGAACTGTTTTATGCAATATCTTTTTATAGAGACCTACATTGTTTGAGGGGTATAGTCTTCCTTTAAGGAATTTTTAGCCCAATGTGAAACCAGCACCATATATTATTCATCATTGCCTACAATATTGGGGGTAGGGGGTTAATTTATCCTATATGTCTCATTTAAAAGAACAGTTCAGTGTAAATATAAAAACTGGGAAAATAGATCATATGTGCAAAATAAAAAAATATTTCTAATATAGTTATCTATGTAATGTAATGTATAAGTCTGGAGTGACTGGATGTCTAACATAACATAACAGAACCCAACTCCTGCTTTGCAGCTCAGCGACTTTAAAGGGGGGCAACATGGGACATATCTGTTCAGTGAGTTTGCAATTGATCCTCAGAATTGAGCTCAGATTCAAAAGCAACATTTATGACCCATGTGCCCCCCTCAAGTCTCTGATCAGGGGAAACCAAGAGAGCTGCAAAGCAGGAAGTAGTGTTCTGGCTATTATGTTAGACATCCAGTCACTCCAGCCTTTATACATTACATTTTTGGCTAACTAACTATATTAGAAACATTTTTTATTTTGCACAGCCTATCTATTTACCCAGTTTTTATTTTTACACTGAAAAATTCCTTTAAATCAAAGGTAAAAGAGTGAATTTACAAATGTAAGTGTTTCAAAATTTTGGAAACCTAAATGTTCAGAAAAAATGACAAATGCAAAGAGAGAGTTACTTATGTGTGTGTTGTAGTTGAGAACCCTACAACACATTATAAGCACATGCAATGTTATACTGTTAGGTTCTTTTGTGGAACTGCAGTAATGGTCTCCAAACTTTATAGCATTATATTATAACTCAGACATAGCTGTTTCATACGCCCATCATCAGCCTCTTCCTACCTGAGGGTACGTAGGCTGGTAAACAATGAGACCAGGAATGACAAGACTGCACACACAGGAACTGAAACTTGCTTGATCAGCTCCACAATAATGCTGGCCTCCACTCCATCGGACTGCCAGTGTGTCAGCTTTATTGGGCCTTCATCATACTTGTGTTTGGCAAACAGAGGCCGGCACTTTGCCACAGTAGCAAACACAGAGGCTATTTCGGAGTTCTCCGTGACAGAGTGCAGCTCTGACAGCATCAATTTCCTCTCATCATAGTACACCAAAACCACCTCCTCCTGATCACCACCATCACATCTTTCAATACTTCAGTTCCAAAACTTGCTAGATGCTTCCCTTGATATCCGAAGCCAAGGCTGATGGCTGAAGATGCTGCTCAAGTCATATAAAAACGACTCCATTTTCTCATCCTTTTCTGCCTTCTTGTGACTCCAAGTTCCCAGTACAGAGAGGCTCAGCCCCGTACTCTGCTGCAGGTGTGCCAGGTACTGCTTCACTTGGCCGGGGATAAAGGGGAAGTGCAGCATGGCTAGGACCACTGCGGACCGGTGCTCTGAAATCCAGCGGCCGATAAGAAGCCCACTCTCTGCTGCTGAGCAACATGTTGGGAAGAATATCTTAACAGCCATGGAGGCTAGAATAGAAAACAGCATCAGGTTAAACAGATTCCTCTAAAACCTTGTTTATTGACAAAGTATATTTATTTTTACTGTTTTGTACAGTTCTTGGCACGTGTATTGGACTATCCTGAACACTGCACTATGGATGTTAGTTGTTTTATATGCTATCAACATTTCTATTGGTGATGTATGATGTAGGCAAGTATATTGTGGTATGGGACTAATACCCACGTAGACACCCCTTTAGACCAGCTATCTGATTTACAGGGAGCTTACAGGAAAGTTACCCAGTACTCTCTCAGCATAACTGGAAGTGACATCACTTCAGAGCTGCCATGTCCTCACTCTTGCATGTGGATCAAAGTCTTTTATTTGGATTCTTCATTTAGAGGTCCGCACTTTACCTGGGTACCCAAGCAGGGTCAAATACACCATCACTTGTAAGCGCTGAATCATTCTTATAGATCGCTCAATTTAATAGCAACTCGGCTTTATTAAAGCACACATAGTAATTACAATTCAGTAGTGGGTGTACAAAATGAACACGTTTCGTGCCCCTACGCTCTGCACTTCCTCAGAATTACTTACAAGTGCCAGGTGTAGAGGCACAAAACGCGTTCGTTTTGTACGCCCACTGCTGAATTGTAATTACCATGTGTGCTTTAATAAAGCTGAGTTTCTATTAAATTGAGCAATCTTCAAGAATGATTTGATCAGACCTACAAGTGAGGGTGTATTTGTTGCTGAAGTCGTAAAGAAGTTGCCGGTTCTTGCGAGAGCATTGAACGAGAGGGATGACGCAGTGAGTAGGGTGAGCTCCGCCATTTCCACATTACATTGTTGTGCACAAGCAGGGTGCCTGTAGACTGCCCGCACGGTCTGGGTACCTGAACAGGACTAGTGCATGATGCAGAAAAGAAAGTGAAAAGCAGCCACATCTATTGTTCGGGCTATTGGCACAAATGGGCAGAACACAGAATGTGAGCCACTTATACTGAAACTGACCATTTGGCCCAGGGGCAAGCTAAATATTGTTGACAGTGTATGTCCAAACTACTCCCAACTAATGCATTATGGGCTAGGGGGCTTTTGAATCTATTTCCCAGTAAATTACTTTACCACCCCTAGCATGCAAATCAGTGCCTTGGGCATGTTCAAATTAAACAAGTTTCCCAGTTTGACCGATGGGGGAGCTGGATTGGGGAGCTATGCCCTTGCCTGAAAAAGCAGAAAGGCAACTTAAAACACAAGTTTGTAACAAATGCCACCTGTCTTTGTGCAACAGCAGAATGCCATTTTGTACAGCAGGCGTGCAGGTATCCTCCTAACTTTGCCGCAGGGCGTTTGTGCGCCACATTAAGTAAGCTTTAATTGCCAAACAGAACCAGAAATGAATTTATTGCTGCGGGCCATGTGTTATGTTTGTCACAACTCATTATGTAGTTGTGAGTTGTGTCACATTAGCTAAGCAGCATCCGGCAGCGCGTGACAAGTCTAGCAAGGTTCTGTCTGGCCTAACAACACCAAATTCCGCTCAAACTGGACTTTTACATGTCATTTAATATTTCACTTGTAGGTTTTTTTTTTTTTCCATTAGAAATACATTTTCCCAAAATAAAACAATGGCCAGCGTAGTTGGACAGGACTTGCTGACAGAGCCGGTAACTAGCCGAGTGCTGCAATGCTAAAGATGAGTTACATTTCTAGGTCAGCGACTCCAGGCAATATTGTTATGATGCAGCGCCTTAGGTACCAACGCACACAGCAGTTCTCCACACTGTATGGTTTGATCACATCGGTTAAAGGAGAGCATGAGCGTGTGTGTTTAAAAGCACCTTTAAATTAATGATGAGTGCTAAATAGGGTTTGCTGCCGTTTAAAAGGAAATGCACTCTTATTGAGCTTACCTTCCATTTTATTCTTTTTGAAAGATTTTCATAAAGCCTTTTTCAAATCTGCAACACTTAACACCCCTTTAAAGGATAAGTAAACCTTAAAGGAGAAGGAAAGCCTGTTTGCACTTGAGGGTGCCAAATTTGAGGCACACCCAACTGATTGTATTGACTTACCTGAAACCCCGGGCCAGTGCTCCTATCAGCAGAAAACTGCACCGGCCGGGGTTATACCGGTGAGCACCACGGAGAGATCTTCTTCCTGCTTCACACGGTTGCGCATGCACAGTAGAACAAAAAGCCGAACTTTAAAGGACCAGTAACATCAAAAAAAATTTTTTTAAAAAATTTGTTACAATACAACGAAAAAAACACATTAATTAAAATTAAAATTTCAAATTGCAAAGCCTTTATTAAGAAATAACTTACCGAAACTCCACTTCCTGTCCTCTTCAGAAACGGCAATATGGCGACCATCCATAGTGCGGTGCTGGATTTCTCCTCCCTGGCTAGCTCCCATAGTATACTGACAACAGGAAGACAGTGCTGGAAAGCGGCCCGGCTGGATGAAGAGCTGAAGTGCCCGGTGTGCGGCTCCTTCTACAGGGAGCCCATTATCCTCCCCTGCTCCCACAGTCTGTGCCTATCCTGTGTGCCCGGAACATCCTTGTGCAGAGCCGCAAGCCTCTGGGGAGATCTTGCGGGGACTCAGCCTCCTACTCACCCTGCCCTGCAGCAGCAGGCGATGCTTAGCGAGAGTGCCCCAGGCGGGTGGCAGGGCACACAGACATCGCTGATTGTCTCTTCATCCCCTCTGGGCTCATCTATCAGCGCAGGAGGAGTGAGTCCCGTGGGAACTACCAAGGAAAGACCCCCTGCTCCCAAACATGGACCACCAGAGCTGGGCCAGAACTGCAGCTGTCAGCCTTAGTAGCACTCAAGAATGGATCCAGCAGAATGGGGGCAGCGATACGGAAAGTCAGGGGTTTTGCGCAGCCGAACATAGACATCAGCACGAACACCAGCCGCACACCGCTTCTTGTATCCGAGGGATGTAACTCTCTAGCACAGCGCTACTTAGAATGCTACTTTACTGCGCAAAGCCCCTGACTTTCCGTATTGCCACCCGCATTCTGCTGAGTGCAGGGGAGAGAGGTTGGAGTCAGATAGACTAGTTAATAGGAGATTGCAATAGTCTAAAACAGAATAGGTTAAGGGCATTGATTAGTGTTTTGGCTGTTATTTGTGAAAAAGGGGTGTATCTTGGCAATAAAAAGCGGCAGTAGTATTAATATGATTAGCGAAGGAGTGAGACTGGTCAATGATGACCCCTATGCAGTGTGTTGAATTAACAGGGTCAATGGCAGGCCCAGACTGGCAATCTGTGGGTTCTGGCAAATGCCAGAGAGGCTCCTATAAGGTACCAAAGTAAGTGACTTTTTAGTGGGCTGGTGGAGGCTGTTTGAGCCTCTGTGTAGGCTGATTGGGCCTCTGTGTACCTGAAATGCCAGGGCCTATTTTAATTCTCAGTCCGGACCTGGTTAATGCAAGGTCATGCCATCAATGGTTAAGAAATATTCACAGCACTTTAAAAGTCATGGACATCTCATGAACTGGCTGTTTACAGTACATAAGGCAGAGCAGTAAAAGATATTAAAGGGGTTGTTCACCTTTGAGTTAACTGTTAAAACAGCTTAAGAGAGTGATATTCTGAGACAATTTGCAATTGGTTTTCATGTTTTATTATTTGTGGTTTTTGAGTAATTTAGCTTTTTATTCAGAGGCTCTCCAGTTCTCAATCTTGGCACTCTGGTTGCTAGGGCCCAAATTACCCCAGCAACCACGCATTCATCTGAACAAGAGACTGCAATATAATTAGGGAACGGTCTGAATAATAATATGAGTAATAAAAAGTCACAATAGCATCACATGTGTAGCCTTACAGAGCTTTTGTTTCTAGATGGGGTCAGTGACCCCCATTTTGAAAGCTGGAAAGAGTCAGAAGAAGAAGGCAAATCATTTAAAAACTTTACAAAATAAACAATGAAGCCAAATTGGTTAGAAGTTGCTTAGAACTGGTCTCTCTATAACATACTAAAAGTTAGCTTAAAGGTAAACAACCCATTTAATAGGGAGGAATACCAGGTTTGGTGGGTTTTGGACAGAGGCCACCTGCTCCAGCAAGCAGAGCAAGGGCCAAACTGCATTGGCTACCAGTTGTTTCTGCAGCCAGAATGGAAGGGAGGGCAGAGGGTGGTACACATCTGTTCTGACATGGTCCCCTGTAGCTGTTCTGACAGACAGAAGAGCAGAAAGCTATTACTTTGCATCTAACGTGGCTGCTATAACATGGATGAAAGGCAGGACACCTGCCCCACAGCCAAAAGTCTATGTCCCTCTACATAAAAAGTGGCAGGCACAGCAACAGGCACAGCAAAGAAGCCAGAGTGGCACAGTGACTTCATATTGTGCCCAACTACAGGTCCAAACTGGACCACTGCTCAACTACAGCTCCAGACTGGACCAGTGCCCAACTACAGCTCCAGACTGGACCAGTGCCCAACTACAGCTCCAAACTGGACCACTGCTCAACTACAGCTCCAGACTGGACCAGTGCCCAACTACAGCTCCAGACTGGACCAGTGCCCAACTACAGCTCCAAACTGGACCAGTGCCCAACTACAACTTCAAACTGGACCACTGCTCAACTACAGCTCCAAACTGGACCATTGCTCAACTACAGCTCCAGACTGGACCAGTGCCCAACTACAGCTCCAAACTGGACCAATGCTCAACTACAGCTCCAAACCGGACCAGTGCCCAACTACAGCTCCAGACTGGACCAGTGCCCAATTACAGCTCCAAACTGGACCACTGCTCAACTACAGCTCCAAACTGGACCAGTGCCCAACTACAGCTCCAGACTGGACCACTGCCCAACTACAGCTCCAGACTGGACCAGTGCCCAACTACAGCTCCAAACTGGACCAGTGCCCAACTACAGCTCCAAAATGGACCAGTGCCCAACTACAGCTCCAAACTGGACCACTGCTCAACTACAGCTCCAGACTGGAACTGTACCCAACTACAGCTCCAAACTGGACCAGTGCCCAACTACAGCTCCAGACTGGACCAGTGCCCAACTACAACTCCAAACTGGACCAGTGCCCATCAGTGATACCCACAGATACCCAGAAGCACCAGGGGCCATTAGAGCTGCGCCAGAAACCCTTATCAAAGCAATGAATGCAGCGATGACACATAGAGACAACCCAGAGCCCAACAGAGTAGAAATTGTACAAAGTGGCATCACAGCAAATAGATGAGCAGTCCCATTACGGCCCCCAGACCCCAACAGGTATATGGGCTGAAGCTGACCCCCCTACCTGGGATAATAATTACCGCTGATGGTCCTGCTCTGGCACGTCCACACTGCCCGTTAACACCATGGCACGACTGCTCTGCGGTCACTGCTGCCTCCAATAAAAGCAGTGTTTGGGTCGCAATAAAAACTACATCTCCCAGCAGCAGCGCGCGTCATGTGCACGTCAGAAAGTATCAATAGAGCTCACAAGGCTTGTCGGGAGTTGTAGTGCACCAAGCGGGGGCAGGAATACTTAAGTTGAAAAAGGACGTATGACCTACAAGGAAGCTACAGGTTGGTGACCTGCGGGCACTGAGTAGCATTGCTGACCTCCTTCTACTGCTGTACTGGCCGGACCCCACGCGGTGACACGAGTTTCTTTTACTCCTGGGAGGGGGGGGGAGAAACATTGTTCGTAATTTTAACTTCCTTGACGACTGCGGCGCCTTCTATAGTACAGGTCCCAGGAACTGAGGCACTCTAGGGAAGAACAGTGTGTGGTACCTGTCAGAACAGAACAGTTGGAGGGCCTGCTACTCCAGCATACAGGATAATGGTACAATCCATCACTCCCCCAGCATTGGTACAATCAGCTCCAACATAGTCTCTGATTTGTGTTGTTGTCTCTCTAGTCAGGTCAGGCCCTTGATGACCATGGGCTGCGTTCATAGCAGTTCCTTTCATTGCAGGGCAGACTTATTTTTTTTGTGGGGGGGGGGGTTACCAAATCCATGAATTGTCTGTAAAAGATTCAGACTAATACCAAACCAAATTCAAACATTAATTTGTATATTGAGAGTTTAAAACATATATAATTGTGAGCAAACAATTCTTTCACATTTCATTGTCGAAAGTGTCACGTGTCTTTAAAGGGAAGGAACTGACCATTTGTTTCATGACCAATATGTGTGCAGTAACATGGCACCCGTGCCAGGAGGGAACTCCCAGTGTAGACTTAGTGCTCCTGAGAGAGGGGGGTTCTTCACAAATTTCCATGGTTTTCCACCAAGGCTCTATTAGCCTGCCCCATCAGTTGGGTAAATACCAGCTGCCCATTAAATTAAAACTATACCCACCGAACAATGTCGTTCTCTATAAAAAATATATTGAATAAAACAACTCATGTAAAACCCTGCCTCGTGTAAATAAACATATACTTTTTTAGTAGTACGTGCCATTGGGTAATCAGAAATAGAAAATTGCCATTTTAAAAAATAAAGGAGGCCCCTTGGGATCCTACCATTCACGGTGCACACAAACAAATAAAAAAAAAACATACTTGTTAGATCACATGAGCCAATTAATATGACACTTAATATGATATAAACTATTTGTTGCTTAAGTGTTCATTTTGGGGGTTTAGTTTTCCTTTAAGGGGTTGGATTTGGTTTAGATGTACCCTTCAGTGCACCACTAATTGTTTCTGCTTTACTATTGGAGCATACACTTATAATATTTGGGCAACTCCCTATGCACTCTTTGGGTCTATGTCCTGGAATAGACAACAGATAATTGCATAGGATGGGGGGGGGGGGTTGATACCAGTTAATGAATTCACTTATTTCATGTATTGCCTTGGTGCTGTAACAATGTCCATATTCTTTTAGCTTGAACTGTTATGTAACCCTAGACTACTGCTTTCTAGAGCCAGCCTTGATTTTGGCTATGACTTGAATTAGCTTAGAGTTCTTTGATTCACAATAATTATAGTCTTGCTAGTTTAAGTGGATGTTTATTTATTGTAATATACATTGGTCTTGCAATTATTCAGAAGTAATATCAGATCCATAGGGTGCAGGGATATAAGAAAAGTGGTAAAGAAGTAACAACAAGTATGAAAGTACATTTATGAAAGTGCAATCCAGAATTGCCCCCTAAAAACAGAATGTCATTATAAAGTATATTGATAAAGCTCTGTGCTAGAGAGATATGCAGTAGAATAAGAATACATAATTGTTTCCTTATTACCCAATACATATTGCTAATAAATAAGGTTTTAAAGTTTCTTTGTATATAAAGTGTTAATACTTACTAATGAGTCCCCAGCTCGCCTTGACACTTAGTTGAGTGTGTAACACCGGGGCAAGTTTGTCCTTCAGATAACGAGAGGAACCTCCCAATCACACAAAACATTCATGCTGTGCCCTCGGGGATGAAGCTGCTAGGATGCACTAATGCACTATGTAGCACTCATTTGCTAAGCTGGGGCAGTACTTATTATGGGGCTGTCACAGGCAGATGTGTGCGACTGGTGATGTTCTCTGGTAGAGTAAATGACCCATATGTAATGTGGCACCCAAGGGCAGAGTAGGCAGAGGTGAATTCCCGAAGCACTGCACTCGGTGGAGCCCCACTGAACAGTAGCTATTGGGGGAGGCAGCGTGAGAAAATTCCATGGCACATAATTACCCTTTAAATATGCAGCTAGCGCAGCAACACTACCATCAGAGCATTGTTGGTCTCTAGCAAATCACTAAGGCGTGACAAATGATGTACTGTGAGTGAAGAACAGCCCAAAAAGTAAAATGTTTAAAGAAAATAGCTTCATCCAACTTAATTAAAGTTTTCTTTCACTTTTAAATTAACTTTTGACATAGAGAGTGATATTCTGGGGCAATTTGCAGTTGGTTTGCATTTTGGATTTGTTATTTTTGAGCTTTTTCTTCGGAAGCTCTCCAGATAGCAATTTCAGCAGTTTGATTGCTAGGGTTCAAATTACCCTAGCAACCATGCACTGATTTGAATAAGAGTCTGGGATATGAATAGGAGAAGTAATAAATAGAAAGATGAGTAATAAAAAGTAGCAATAACGATATATTGATATATTTGTAGTTTGTCTTTAGATGAGGTCAGAGACCTCAATTTGAAAGCTGGTAAGAGTTAAAAAAAACTTTAAAAAAAATAACAATTAAGACCAATTGAAAAGTTGCTTAGTATTAGCCATGCCATTAGCCAACATACTAAAAGCTTAAGGTGAACCACCCCTTTAAAAAGCACCTTAAATTACAAACCACCTTAATTTTTATTAGTGTTTTATTAGGTTTTCTCTTAAAATAACTTTTATTCATGTATAATTCTTACACACACGTTATACTGTATAGAGAGAGAGAGAGAGAGAGAGAGAGAGAGAGTGAGAGAGAACAGAAGATGAGCCGCACTCACAGGACTTAAAAAATAAAAAATTGATTTTTATTCGTCATATATTTTTAAATAAATCAATTTTTTAAATAAATCAATTTTTTATTTTTTAAGTCCTGTGAGTGCGGCTCATCTTCTGTTCTCTATTTGGATTTTTCTGATTCTGCACCCAGGCATATTTAACGCTGCTGTCGAGAGTGCCGGTATCTTTGTGCATTGTATATATATATATATATATATATATATATATATATATATATATATATATATATATATATATATTGAGTATAGTTCTATGTATAAACTATAGAAAAACAGCTTTGAGAAAGTTAATGGTCTTACTCCTGTAAGACCATTAACTTTCTCAAAGCTGTTTTTCTATAGTTTATACAGTGTTTGCTAGGGTTTGTCCACTGACCTCCTGGGGCTGGTTGAATGATAATAAGGACGAACTCGGTACTTATAAACTTTCACTGAGTTGTCAGCAGAATCAATAACAAATAATTGTCCAAGAGGAGAACAAGCTATGCCAGTTGGCCTACTCAGGCCCTTTGATACCACACAGACAGGTGACCCACTTAAAGGGAAAAGGGTGACATTTCTGTGTTGTTGATCAACAACCATGATATTGCCTTCTGGGTCTGCACATATTCCTACTGGGTTCCCAAAGCTGTGCTGGTAAGTTTTTGACAGAGAGTAAGCAAGTTTTAGATTGCTTGTAAATAGCTTGACATCTCCGCATTCCTCACTCACCGCAAAGCCGCCGTCTGGAGTGGCACAGATATAGGTTGGCCCCTTCAAGCCGGTGGCTTTCTGAGCTTTGTGGATACGATAAGCTCTGTCTACATGAAATGCTAGGACTGTTCCAGAAGAATATTCTGCAACTAAGAGACGTCCAGAGGAATCCATTGCTATGCCCTGTGGAGAGTCAAAATTCCCTCCAACCCTCACCCAAGAGGGCTGTGAGTTGGGGTTATAAATGCGCACTAGCCCTTTGGAAAGGTCAGTGACTGCCACAGAGCCAGACCGTGTCATAGTCAAACAGTCCGGAAGAAACAAGTCTTTATCCCAACAACGCAGGACCTGAATGGGTTTCCCATTTCTGTTCAATAAATGGACAGTGGGACTGTCGTATCCACATACATAGAGGGAGCCATCTGGACACGAACAGATAGAACTAGAACCACAAGTCTTGGGCAACACAAATTTATGGATCAGTTCATCCTGACGGAAAAGCAGCAGGTTGCCCATATCTTCCAAGTCCCGACAGAACTGAGAGGTCTTTTGGGTCAACTGCTGTAGATGTGAGGAATGAAGGAGTCCAAGGCCAGGCTGAGAAGACAGGAGAGGAACGGCTTTATGTAAGGTGTTCTGGGATGTCACCTGCAGGGAGTGCACTGTGCGAAGAAGGTCTTCCTTCTGGCGAGAGAATTGTAGCGACTGGTCCATGGCACTGAGAAACATTAAAGATTTGGGGAGAAGATGAGAACATGTTAAAGCAACATTTCATACCTTGTTAAAATTTCAGATTTTTATACAGTTTTAACAAGTGTGTCTGTATGTATCCCCTCATGTAATACCCTCTACCCACAGTATCTAGTTATATCATTTTGTATTTACTTTCTCAGGCCATCCCTGTTCTAACTCTATTATGGTTTTTTTTAACAAGAGGTTTGACTTCTCTTTTACTCTGTGTTATTGCCTGCCTATTTAATTCTCTGGTATGTTACTTTCTCTTTCTGCGACTATTTCTAACTATATCCACATTGTACACCCCTCCCTCTGTGACTCCCATTAGAACAGAATATCTTACCCTTGGGGACACTACAGCCTTTCAGTAGTTTGGATCTAGCAGAACTGATCTCAAGCAACAGATGAGAACCTTCCAACATCAAAATGACAGAGCTCCTGATCAGTCCTAAATCTGAGGGTTCTGTTAGGTTCTTGAGCTGATCAGCTCCTTTTGTGTGAGTGTGTGTTTCAAAACAAAGCTATTATAGTAGTCACCTCCTCAAAGCTTATCTTATCCTCATACTTCCCTGGATATTATGTTGTTAGATACCAGGATTAAGCAACGCACCTCTATATAAACATGATTTGAACACCAGTCACTCATTTAACTAGCATTTAGTTTTTCCTGGCTTTTACTACAGAAGCTTCAGTGTTTAACCAGGCACTCTCCTTGTTTGCCTTTCTTCATGCAACAATGCTTGCCCCTTCTGTATTGTAAATAAAACATTAAAGTGCAACAGAACTTAGGGTAAGGACACGGGCAGATTCGGGGAGATTAGTCACCCTGGTGACAAATCGCTTCTTCTTTGTGGCGACAATCTCCCCGAACTGCCTTCCCGCTGTCTACAATGAAAAATCACCAGCGGGATGGCACTTCATTTTCCGAAGTCGCCCGAAGTGGACTTCGTGTGTCATTACCCTTATTCTGCGGTGTCAATTGAGGATTAACATGCACATTTCCTCTAAACTGGGCAACTAAGTCAAAGTTAATATTTACTGCTTTGAAATCTGGCATTGAGCTACTGCTCAAACCAGCTGCAGATACTAGGGGATGGACTGGGAAAAACATTAGCCAAGGTATGCTAGGGTTTCAGGCTTGTGAAATACATGATCACAGCATCACTCCATAACTAATATTATTTTATATAATAGCAGGGGTACATTAACCATTATATATGTATTGAGAATTGAGAAAGCCAGTTGGTTGAAATGTCTTCAAGGAAAAAAACACAAAGTCCAGTTGATTTGACTTATTTCTACTTATTTCTACAGATATATATATAAATATACAGTATGTAATAGTGTTTGTGTAACCTGTATAACCTTTTATATATTTCATGGTTAGTAAACCTGGTTTCTGGCACTTGGCTCTAGGTGAGTGCTATAGGTGCTGCCTTAATGGGATTGAGTCATTAGGGATTAAATATTTGTTTGTGGGGTAGGGCAGTGTCAGAGGACCTTAAGTCCTAAATCCAATCAATGCATTAGCTGGCCGCTATGTGTCTTTAACACTTCCTGCCAATGTTATTAGTCGAAAAGGAACAAAAAAGGGGGCAAGCTCAGACTCTGCTGGTTATCATATAGTCACTATACAGTAACTTGTATCTACAAGTTTATATGCACCATTCTGGATGTTTTAAGGTAAAGAGATTAAGTTAATTTTTAGTATGTTATAGAATGACCAATTCTAAGCAACTTTTAAATTGGTCTTCATTGTTTATTTTTTTTTTATAGTTTTTAAATTAATTGCCTTTTTCTTTGCAGCTTTCAAATGGGGGTCACTGACACCAATTAAAAAACAAATGCTCTGAAAGGCTACAAATCTATCATTACTGTTACTTCCCCAATGTTGACATCTGAGGTGGAAACCCCAGCTGATTTAGTTCATAGGGAAAGTCAAGGATTTTGGCTTGGGCAGAATGGATTTTGGGTCTAGTTTGACCTACATATTTGACTTACATAATATTTGACTTACATACAATACTAAACAAAGCAATCAGTATTACTGCGTCTAGATTAAGATAATCTGATCATCTGGGCCCCCGGATTGGATCATAATAGGGGGGCCTATCACCCTGAAGGCTCTTCACCCTAAAACATTGTGCACTTTCCTTTTTCTTAAATAAAAGTGACTATAAGCCTTCACCTTCCTCACTTGTATGGCCCCACGTTCCTATTTTTTGAATACTAAATTGTTTCTACATGAAAGCCGTGTGAACTGGGAGTACCAGTGAAATATAAAAGGAAGGTTGATACGTCTAAAGGCGTGCTAATCAATGTCTTTGTAGCCTATGACTAGGGTTTTTCTGGTAAAAAATACTGTTCATCAAACAGTTACTAGGGATGCTGCTTGATCCCAATTCCCAATGTTATAAAAAGGAAGGAAAGATAAATATATAAGAACAATATTTTCAGGAAAGGTGCCAACCCAGACCATAAATGCATCCTTCTCGCAACAGGACTTTCAAACCTGCTATTCTCCATGGGAAAAGGCTCATACAAAGACCAAGAAGCTTCCAAACTTTTTATAGCTCTAGCCTACAGCTTATACCAGGCTGTGTGTGGTCAGATTAACTTTATAGAAAACTACAATAACCAGTTAGTGATTAGTGTGGTTGCCACGGGTTACTGAACTTGTGTACACTTGCATGAGCCCCATATTTTAAAGAAATGGGTGGGAGAAGTAACTTTTAAGGTCTTCCCAGCATTAAATATCGGGCTAAAAGTAATAGAATCTGCGGCTCCGCCAGTCAGGGTTGCCAGGTCTAATTTTTGAAACCAGCCAAAGTCAGCTACAAACCCAGCCCAAAACTAGCCAAGAGGCACTTGAAAAGTAGCCCAAAAATAACACAATATGTCAAGTGAAAAAAAGTTTAAGAAATGCCCCCTTTTTAAGTTTTTCCATGAAGCAAAATGGGACAGATTTGCCCGTCACCAGGGGTGTAACTACAGAGGGGGGTCCTGGAGGTATAGGGACCCCATAAGGCCCTAATACATATATAATTTCAATAAATATTGGTAAAACAGGTCAACTTTTAGACATTTTTGTGACCAGCATATTTTTGCTCCAAAATTGTCTGAAATTGAGGAAAGTCAATAGGAAATGCAAGAATGCTTAAGAAGGATGGGAGACTGGGGTACAGAGCCGAAAATCTGCTAACTCCCATCTTATACATAAGTCAGTACCATTGCATGCTGGGTATTGTAGTCTTACATCTAGTATAGGTCAATCTAAAAACAACTGGACTTGCTGAGTAATCATTAAACTTGGCAGTTTGCAAAAACTACATTACCCAACATGCATTGGGAGACACAGGCTTGGCACATTAGGGCAAAAAAAAAAAACTTTAAATTAGTAGCCCAATTTGGCTGGAAAACCACCAACCTGGCAACCCTGGGCCCCGCCAGTTTGCATGTGTCGAGCCTTGTTTTCACTATCTGCTCCGCCTGCAATTTTTTAGGATGGTGATGGTTAAGGAAGTGTCCCCCTGTCGAAAGCCGGCTATGTGGCCAGCCTTGTGGAACAGGTTAGTATATTGTATTTGTTCTGTTTGTTACCTACCTCGCCATTGTTCTTTTTATGTGTCAGAGCGTGCGTGACATCTGAGCAAAGCTACGTTTTCCTCTATGCCCCATGTGATATGATAGAGACCTCCAAATACTCAATGAGGAACCAATTTATTGAGCCCCAGGTCTAAACATGTCCATAGCCTGGTTTTGCTACTTTCTGATATAATCTGTCACTTTGTTCCTATGCCACTGGGGGTCACTGACCAAATATAAGGAGGCCCGGCACACAAGGTGATTTCCAGTATTTTAACACATATTTCACGTTTGAGTTAACTTTTAGTATGCTATTGAATGGCCATTTCTGATCAACTTTTCAATTAGCCCTCATTTTTTTCTTTCATATAGTTTGATTTTTTTTTTTCTTCAGACTCTTTCCATCTTTCAAATGGGGGTCACTGACCCGATCTAAAAACCAATGCTCTGTAAAGCTACACATTTATTTTTATTGCTAATTTTTATTAACCCTTGTTCTATCCAGACCCTCTCCCATTCATATCCCAGTCTCTTATTCAGATAAATGCATGGTTGCTAGGGTAATTTGGACTCTAGCAACCAGAACGCTAAAACCTTAAACTGAAGAGCTGCTGAATAAAAAGCTAAGTAACTCAAAAAACACATTTAAAGGAGTTGTTCACTTTTGAGTTACCATTTAGTATGATGTAAAGAGTGATATTCTGAGACAATTTGCAATTGGTTTTCAAGGCCCCTTTATTATTTGTGGCTTTTGAGTTATTTAGCTTTTTATTCAGCAGTTCTCCAGTTTGCAATTTCAGTAATTCATTTCTAGGGTCCAAATTACCCTGGCAACCATGCACTGATTTGAATAAGAGACTGGAATAGGAGAGGCCTGAATAGAAGGATCAGTAATAAAAAGTATCAATAACAATACTTTTGTAGCCTTAAAGAGCATTTGTTTCATTGACCCCCATTTGAAAGCTGGAAAGAGTCAGAAGAAGAAGGCAAATAATTCAAAAACTTTAAAAAATAAATAATGAAGACCAATTGAAAAGTTGCTTAGAATTAGCCATTATATAACATACTAAAAGTTAACTTATGGGTGAACAACCCCTTTAATAAAAAATGAAAACCAATTGCATGCAATATTGCTCTCTACATCATACTAAAAGTTAATTTGAAGGTGAACAACCCTTTTAAGTAGGTGAAAAAATAACTGCCAATTGCACCTCCATTGACTTGAATGGTAATTGCTACTGGTTTCCAAACGATAATCTTGTGACTCATTAATGCCCCGGCAGCGACAAGGCACATACCATTCAAGACACTGGAGGGGCAAATGCCAGGGGTATGATGCCCGTCTGCCAAGATGAACTTCATGTGGGCAAACACTTTGTGGCCTTGTATGCCATTACCCGAATGGTGGGTGGGGGAAATAGAACTGAAAAAGCCTTGCAATCACTATATTCATGCAGTGCAGCTCAGGGAATTTATATAGTAATATAGTACGTTTGGTTGAAAAAAGACACGTCCATCAAGTTCAATGTTTTAACTTTTTTTTTTAACCTGCCTTACTGCCAGTGCCAGTTGATCCAGAGGCAGGCAAAAAATCCAATTTGCCTCAGAGGGGGAAAAAAATCCTTACATGTGATGGGAGATGTGTCACTCTATATACAACTGGGCAAATGGGGGCCCCCTTAAGAAATGTTGCCTTGGGACCCCGTAACCTCTTGTTATACCCCTAGTTAGATCTAAAAGTCTTGAAGTAATGTGCTGTAGATCCCAACAGATGGTGCACTGGGGAAAGGCTCCCAGTATGACCTAATTGTTTTGATTGGTGCTAGGCCTGTGTAGGGGGCCACACATCACCAAAAAAAGGAATCCCATCCAGCTGCAGTGGTGTTGAAAAGGATTCGAATCTCGGACGAATCTGGGTGCCACCGTTCCTCTTTTCTCACGTTTATTTCAGAGTGGTGCCATGACGTAGGGTGACATTCTCCTTAGATTGTGATAACAACTGCTCTAGTGGTTATAAAAAGAGGTTCAGATGAGGCAAGCAGTATGACAGGTACTATTCTTCTATAAATGCAAACACATACAGAGAAGGAATTAGGGGTGCACCGAATCCACTTTTTTGGATTCGGCCGAACCCCCGAATCCTTCGTGAAAGATTCGGCCGAATACCGAACCGAATCCGAATACCGAACCGAATCCGAACCCTAATTTGCATATGCAAATTAGGGGCGGGAAGGGGAAAACATTTTTTACTTCCTTGTTCTCTGACAAAAAGTCACGCAATTCCCCTCCCCGCTCCTAATTTGCATATGCAAATTCGGATTCGGTTCGGCCGGGTAGAAGGATTCGGCCGAAACCGAATCCTGCTGAAAAAAGGCCGAATCCTGGCCGAATCCCGAACCGAATCCTGGATTCGGTGCATCCCTAAATGTATTCAGGATATGTGAAAAGGTACTTCCCCTTTAAAAGCACCCATGTTTATTGTCAGATTTTGCAGCTTCTCTTCTGTCCCCCGACCTGCTTCTCCATATCCGCTGTTTGCTTTCTTTGTTTCTAAACTCCATGGCTCTTACTGACAACTCCCAGCATTCCTTAGTGTATTGTAGTTACTGAGCAGTGATGGAAGTTAAACTTCACAAAAGTTAACTTTTAGTATGTTGCATAGAATTGCATAGTCTTAGCACCTTTTTCATTGGTCTGATTTTGTTAATTATTGATCTTCTTTTGGTTCTTTCCAGTCTTTAAATGGGGGTCACTGATCATTTCAGGCCATATGTGAGGATTTAATCTTACTATCTACGTCATACTAAACATAATTTTCAAGGTGGAATACTAACCATTTAAAAATGTAGTAGTTTGATATCTCTGGTATTTAATGTGCTTTGTATTTCCTTCACTAGGTGGCACTGCAGATTTGCACTCAATCAAATGGCTTTTTAGTGCTTTATATTATTTTTTTGAAGCTGCCGTTCATCCTCTAGGTGGAACTGTGGAGTTGTTAAGAAGGGGAAACTTTTCTATTCCTCTGTTTATAATAAATCTGCCTAGAAATTGTATTAAATTATTTTAATATATGCATTTCAACACTCACTAGCTGTTCTGCCAGCCTACATTTAATTGTTTGAAATGCAGAAGATTGGCTAATCCAATTGTATTGTCAGTTTGCATTTACGTCTGTGAAAATTATCCATCGCAGATGGATTTGTGCATTTAAAGTAAAAAAGTAGCTTTATAGGGGTTCATGACCGATTTATTATTCCTTGGCTATGCAGTAAAATGCCAATCTATTATTTGTTTTGAAAACAAACAAACCAAAAAGTTGTTTTTTTTGGGGGGGGGTGTGGAACAGTTGGTGGTGGGAATGGCTTTGGTGGGTGAACTGAGCAGCAGGGATGGGGTGGCCGGTAAAAATGATGGTTGAACCCAATGTTATTAATAGGGAAAAATGATAAATATATAGGAAGGCTGGTATTTTTTTATACTGTCACTCTTTACCATGTCTCTGGTTGTACAAAGTGGATAAGATATTCCTGTGCATTCTTAGTTGGTATCCATGCCTCAGTGCTAAGAGATGGGATAAATATGCTTTGTGCACATTAGCCCTGTGTGTGTGAGAGTTTGGCATCTCCCTCCCCTCTTCCTTCTCCTCCTAGTGCTGCTGAATATTTCATCCCATCTGAGGAGGAATTAATGGAAGCAGACACTTCCTGCTCTTCAGCCATTAAATGCAACTCTTCCAGGCATCACCCTGGCCCATCTCAAGTGCCCGCTGAGTGCCAGAGGCAGGGACTCCCCCTGAGGGTGAGTGGAGGATGGAAAAATCACCTCAACTTAACCCCCTAGGGTGGCAGGAAGGGAGCACAATAAAGAGGGTATGGGGGAATCTAGATGCTTAAAGGGATTCTGTCATGATTTTTATAATGTAGTTTGTATTTCTAAATTACACTGTTTACACTGCAAATAATTCACTCTACAATATAAAATTTCATTCCTGAGCAAGGGTATTTTTTTAGTTGGAATATTAGTGTGTAGGTGCATCTCAGGTCATTTTGCCTGGTCATGTGCTTTCAGAAAGAGCCAGCACTTTAGGATGGAACGTCTTTCTGGCAGGCTGTTGTTTCTCCTACTCAATGTAACTGAATGTGTCACAGTGGGACCTGGATTTTACTATTGAGTGCTGTTCTTGCTATCTGGTTACTTTCCCATTGTTCTGCTGATGGGCTGCTGGGGGGAGGGGGAGTAATATCACCCTAACTTGCAGTGTAGCAGTAAAGAGTGTCTGAAGTTTATCAGAACACAAGTCACATGACAGGGCAGCTGGGAAACTGACAATTGACAATGAAACTGGCAAACCTGTCTGTTGGGGACAAGTAAACTTAAACCCTAAAAATTAATATGGCTAAAAATGCCATATTTTATATAATTACCGTATTGCACCAGTCTCAATTCTCAGCTTCTCAATAGCAGCAATGATCCAGGACTTCAAACTTGTCACAGGGGGTCACCATCTTGGAAAGTGTCTGTGACACTCACATGCTCAGTGGGCTCTGAGCAGCTGTTGAGAAGCTAAGCTTAGGGCTGTAATATAAGCTGATGCTACAGGGCTGATTATTAAATTCTGATGCTACTTGCACTGGTTTCTGTGCTGCCATGTAGTAATTATCTGTATTAATTACTAATCAGCCTTATATTGTGACATTAATATTCTATGTGTACTGTATATTGTGAGTGGCTCCCTAAGCTCAGTAAGTGACAGCAGCACAGAGCATGTGCAGTGAATCAGCAGAAAAGAAGATGGGGAGCTACTGGGGCATCTTTGGAGACACAGATCTTTACTGCTAAAGGGCTGTGGTTGCCCAAAACATAATGTACAACATTTCTATCTACTTCTTTAGTTACGCTTTAGTTCTCCTTTAAAGCTGCATAGGGGATGGACTTTTTTCTGTGCCCAAAATGATATATATATATATCACTTTTGTTGCAAAGATCAGAAAAGGCAGTCACTAACATTTGCAATTGCCTGAATTAACTTTTTTTTCTTTCCCCAGTTAAGTATGGATCAAAGACACGTAAGCAAGTTGTGCTTCAATAGCGATAAATTATTTTGTACTGTGCAAACATATATTGCTCCATGTGAACTGTCGGCACCTGTGAAATATAGATATTTTCCGTTATAGATTCTGGGAGACATAACTTTGACCCTACAGGATTCCAGGTTGTCCTGTTTGTCACCGTGACTTATTCTGTTGCACTTGCAGAGGTTTTTCTTCCTATCTACATTAAGTTTATTGACTTCTCTTACTGTCTTTATTTCCTTTCACACTTCGCCACTTCCCTGCCTATAGATACATATTATTACAGTTTCAATGGCAGCTAGTGTTTGACCCGTCAGTTTGTCTGAATTTGATCAATGGGCCTGTGCATTTCCACTGGTGGAGGAACAACTGTCAGGTAGTGACAGGCAGTTGCCATTCAGGCCTGTGGCAAGCAGCTCGAGCAGCATTAGGCATTTCTCTAACAGTGGCCCAAACGGCTGCTGTGCCATTGACCCGTTCTCTGCAAATCACTAGGAATATTGACACATCCGACTCACTTCTAGGTCCTTTTCTAACACAAAATTAATGGTAACTCTTAACATCGTGTTCCCACAATAAAACTGTCACTTGCTGTCTTGTAGTCTTTATTCAAAAGTGAACTTTATTTCTTCACTTGTTAACGCCTACTCCTTATTATTTTTCATATATTGGCATTGATATAGTAATTTACAAGGGTGCCAGCCCTGTGCATTCTCTAGAAGTATGCACTTGTTTTGGTTTCTAGTAACTACAAAGTGGGATCATATCCTTCACGGTAATCCAAGCACTTTGTACAGTACTTGTTATGTAAAGAGTCGTGTAATGTTTATTTACAGTATATGGAGTTAAAATGCATGTGTATTGCTGATACTGATGAAGGACATGAGCACCTGCCCTGATCTGAGAGCATTCCAGGCAATAACCAATAAGCCCTGTAGGTACTGGGCCTATTTAACCAAAATATTTCACAGTCTGCTTCACTGACCTTTAATTGAGACCCCCCTCTGCTAAGTTTGTAACTCAGACACTTAAAGGGATGCTATCAAGATTTTTATGATGTTGTTTTTTATGATGTTGGGGGGTGATATCACTCCAACTTGCAGCGCAGTAGTAAAGAGTGACTGAAGTGTATCAGAGCACAAATCACATGACTGGGGGCAGCTGGGAAATTTGACAACATGTCTAGCCCCATGTCAGATTTCAAAATTAAATATAAAAACATCTGTTTGCTTTTTTGAGAAACGAATGTCAGAGCAGAAATCTGCTGGAGCAGCACGATTAACTGATGCGTTTTTAAAAAAACATGTTTTTCCCCACAACAGTATCCCTTTAACTATTTCATGGTACAAAAATATAGATGAAACAGCCTATAGTGTGTAGAAAGAAGGAAGGAATTGGTGATATGGAGGAATAGAGTATAGTAGATTACTCTCCCAGGACTTTACACTGTCACTGGACATTTTGGCTCATAAGGAAAGTTAAAGTAGGTCACCCCACAATGTCTCAGGCTTCCTTATGCAAACAAGCTACAGCGATGCGGTAATGACGGAGCACACCCCGTTTCTTCCTTCTCCTGCTTGACTGAAGCTCTCACCATAAGGTAGCCGGAGACATTGTGGAATGTTCGTAAATAGGGATCACCAGATGTGAACTTGCAGGCTCTTTCTTCCCTTGTATAGAATATTTAGCAGCATATTTACAAGAATTAAGGCAGAAGATAAAGTTGGTGATATGGAAGGACAGAAGAGAGAACAGAAAGTCTTGAAAGTCAGAATGGAATCAGTTCCGGTCAGATGCAATGCCTGTTGCCACCAAAAATTTCCTGTGCTCTGCAATTCACTGGTGTCATAACTTGTGTGTAGAGCACAGATAAGTGGAAACATTGGTTGGAAGCCAAAGCTGGGAGCTTAGATGCATATGTATGTAACAGTCATTGGAATGCTCTCCAAGGTCTTAGGGGCAAATTCACTAAGATGCGGCGCAACTTCGCCGCACTTCGCCAGGCGTAGTTTCGCCAGCGCTCCGCAAATTCACTAAAATCCGAAGTTGCGCACACGGGTCGCCTAAGGTTGCGAAGTTGCGCTAGCGTTGATGCGCTATATAAAGTGAAGTTACGCTAGCGAAGGCTAATTTGCATACGGCGCGAAATTCAAATTTCAATGGAGGAACACGTATCTGCACTACAAATGCCTAGAAAACCTTCAAATCAGCAAATATAAATGTTATTTTGCCCTACACATGTGCCCACTGTCTAGGTAAGTTGCCATGAGTCAGGAAATGTAGGGGGGAGGAAGGGGAGCCCCAAAAAAATTTCAATCTTTTTCAGCCTATCACCCATCATGTAGAAAACACGCCAGCATTTTTTGGCACTTACAAAAAAAATTGACTTTTTTTGAAACAATCCCTATCTACTCTATTGCGCTTCGCCAGGTCTGAGGTGGCGAAGGAAGTCTAGCGTAAAAGTTAGTGAATTTGTGTAGTTACATCGATAGCGAAAATTCGCCTGGCGTAAGGATGCGAAGTAACACTAACGAAAATACGCCAGCGTTCGTTAGTGAATTTGCGCAGTAGCGAAAATGCTAAACGCTAGCGAATTAACACTAGCGTTCGGCGCTTAGTGAATTTGCGCCTTAGATTCTGCTTTCTCTCTGCAGATGACTATCACTAAAAGCCTCAGATGTGACACCTTCATTGGGTGTAAATGGCCATATATCAGCAATACTGTCCTGCAGAATTGTTTTAGCTTAGAATGCCTATTCTATAATATTTTTGATATCTCTCATTTACTCAAGATATGATAAAACGTCTGCAGTTGGCTTGTGTGTGTGTGTATGCTTTTCAATATGATAAAACGTAGGCAGCTGTCTCTGCAATGGTGAATTGGTTGGTCACAATCACAAAGGTTACTCAGACCATAGTTGCAACATTGCATGGGGATTATAACTCATTGGGGGAGGTAAAGAAGGCTGTGTCTGAGACAGTGATACCTTTATAGGTATTTATTTATACTGGTATTTTAAGGGAGAAGGAAAGGTAAAATCTCTGGGGGGTGCAAGGTTACCCCTCAGTGATTTTAGTTGTTTACCTGGTACTGTTTGCTGGGCATGATGTCTTCATCATGTTTAATTCTTCCAGAAGTTCCCTGTGCCACATTTAGGGCAGGCAAGTACTGATATTTCTGAAAAGGTTCTGTCCTTACCTAGGATCAATGGTGGGTGCCTAAAAGGCCAAAAGAATATGGTGTCACAGTGTTCCACAATATTACCCCCATCTGGTGCTTTTTTTTTTATTAAGAAAAGGAGTGCAAGCCTTTGGATCACTGTATGAGTCCTACTGACAGGCCCAGGCTTTTTACTTCAAATTGCTATCAGCCCTTGTAGTTTGAAAGTTAGTATATCAAGGCACATCATGGACAGTCCTTGGGTTATACTGGAGATTAAAACTAATTTAACAATGGAGACAAGATTACAACATACCCTGGCAATGTAGTTAGAGCTGCAGATAGAACAGAACAATTGGGTATATTGTTGTGTACGTGTGTATTTATATGGCATCTGTGCGTATTGACTGCCTATAAGGGACAGGTTCTGTATGTAAATATTCAGCAATACCAGAATATCAACCTATAATTCTAAAAATAATTTTCCTAGAAGAATCATTCAGGAATATCCCATCCCAAATCTCACCCTAATTAAAGATTTAAGCTGGGCATTTCAATTTATCTAGGGGAGCAAATAGGCATACTCCTTAATTAGTCTTCAGGGGGCCAGCTCCATAGTTTGGGAACCATGTTTAGTATCATTCAGATAACAAAATACCAGGCACAATTCTAAGACAGCAGTTTGACTGGGCTACACAAAGATTTAAAGGCAAGAATAGGATTCTAGATTTTTGTTTTTAACAGTTGGTTGTATAAACATTGATCCATATGTATTAATGATCGTTCTCATATGCTGTTTTTCTTTCTCTCACACGCAGGCTCTTTATACACACTCACAGCTCTGTCACTGCTGTTCAGAGACAGGATGAAGAGAAAGACGCAAGTGAGTACTGACAGGTTCTCCTACTCCCGTGATTGGGATAAATGATAACACCAAGCTGGGGGGAATTACAGAACACGGCTGTTTGAGCCTGACATAAATGATCCATCCAGAGAGATGTCAGTGAGGGTTGGGGACAGAAGAAGCAAAAAATATTTATTTTTTTGAAATAAAATGATAGGGAACATAAAGAATTCATAAAAGCAGAGTTGAATAGGAATTAGGAAGATTAAAAAAAGAAAAGTGGGGGGTTCACTGAGTGCAAATGTGTAAGGAACATCCAATTAAATACATTATATTTACTTTAATTAATCCAGCAGAGGAGGATAATAAAAGTTTCACAGTAAGGGGGGCACAAGAGTTATGCAGGAAAGCAGAAAATGAAGGTGACGGAGTTGTGTTAAAAATAATAGTGTGTTTAAAAAGGTAAAAAAAAATCTTATTATAGCTTTTATTTCCATATACGCATATATGTGTTGGGAACACTGCACACATCCAAATCTTAATCTATTGGATTCAGGTCTGGGGATTGGGCTACTCCATAACGTCAATCTTGTTGGTCTGGAACCAAGATGTTGCTCATTTGCTGGTGGGTTTGGGGTCGTTGTCTTGTTGAACCCCCATTTAAAGGGCATTTCCTCTTCAGCATAAGGCAACATCACCTCTTCATGTATTGAAACTGATCCATGATCCCTGGTATGAGATAAATAGTTCCAACACCATAGTATGAGAAACATCCCCATATCATGATGCTTGTGCCTCCAGCTTCACTGGCTTCACTCTGTACTGTGACTTGAATTCAGTGTTTGGGGCTCGTCTGACAAACTGTCTGCGGCCCCTAGACCCAAAAAGAACAATCTTGCTTTCATCAGTCCACAAAATGTTGCTCCATTTCTCTTTAGGCCAGTCAATGTGTTCTTCAGCTCTTCAGTTCACTTATTTTTTTCAACAATGGGACTTTGCAGGGGCTTCTTGCCGATAGTTTGACTTCACATTGGCGTCTTCTAATTGTAACAGTATCACAGGTAACTTTACACCTTCTTTGATCTTCCTGGAGCTGATCATTGGCCGAGTCTTTGCCATTTGGCTATTCTTCTATCCTTTCCAATGGCCGTTTTCCATATCTGCCGCGTCTTTCAGGATTTGGTTGCCATTTTAAAGCATTTGAGCTCATTTTAGCTGAGCAGCCTATCATTTTCTGCACTTCTTAATATGTTTTTCCCTCTCCAATCAACTTTTTATTCAAAGTACACTGTTCACCTGAACAATGTCTGGAATTATCCATATTTTCAGAGAGAAATGCACTATAACCAAAATGCACAACATTGCCCTTAAATAAGGGCCGGAATGGACACCTGATAATTGTAAAAATTGAATGACATCACTAATTGAACACCACGCTGCTCTTATTTGGAACAAGCCTCAATTAATGATTCAATGACACAATCAGCAGCATGTCTGTTGGTTTTCTATGACTCTACTACACCTACTAGTAACTTATTTGCCACATAAAAATATAATTTCTACCAAAAACAGTGATTGATCAGGTTAATGATGTCAGACTGCTATTATTCTGAACACAACTGTAAATCCAGAAGAATGATAAATGAAAGATGTTCTCAGATGTTCTCAGAGTGAAATATCATATTTAATATTTGATCTGCTTGCATTTGGCACTTTCATTTAATGGTGTGCATGGACTGACATAGATTAGCTGTAGTGCCTCTTCATTTCTGCTCATTTAAACATTTCCAAAACCTCTACTCATAGAGTCTATGAGTAGAGGTTTTGGAAATGTTTAAATGAGCTAGACCATCAGCCCCTATAGAATTAGGGTCACAGTTTTAGTGGATTTTCATCGGGATAGAGCCGAAGCATACCCTGTAGGTATAATTAGCAACAGCACCCCCTAGTGGTGATTATCTATTAAAAGAGCAATAAATACACGTCCTACCATACTTATTTTCTTCATGGGCAGCACAAGGCTGATTACTCATGGGTGTTTTTTGGTGCAGCTGGAGTTCAGCATGGTCACTTTACATTATTAAAATATATGCTTTGTAGCCTCAGAATTAATGTGTATAGGGCAGTGAGCATAATGTTAAACGCACCGGACTCCAATAATGCAAGTGGCCAGTGGCCACACCTAGCCTTGTGTAAGACAAATAAATAAGCCAAATAAAAGGGAACAGTAGAAAGGATAATGATTGTCTTTTCAAAGAATGCATGGCTAGTAATGACAACAGTGTATAAAGCAAGAGCTGGTGATAGAAAAAAAAGAACTGCGTACCAATATTTCACTTTTTTACTAAGGAGATTTATTCTCAAGTGCCGGCCCCCTGTAAGATCTTAATCTTTAATATTTTCTGGCTACTATACAGGCATGTAACAAAGCATAGGAATGTGGAACAGACGCTCCTGCACAATGTCTGTTGCCCAGGAAGAAAAGGGTTAAGAGTCTGTGACCTGCTGTAAATAAGTGCTGGTAGCCAAGCTCTCGTGTTTAAGGGTAACCCTCAGTCTGAGCCAATTACATGTGCCCCGAGCTGTGTTTAATGGGGCAGCAGTGAGGTCCAGTGACAGTGACGCTGATGTGCAATGACAGTGTCCTATGGCTGTCCCCAGGGTTATGTGAACTCCTCTGCCTTCCTTATTTACTCATCTGCATGGGCTGGCAGCGATGCCCACTGGTGCGAGACTCTGCCTCATCTTCCTACCCAAGTGCAGACCTTCTTACAGGCCGTGCAAGGGATGCTTGATGGCATACAATAAAGAGACAAGATCTGAATTCAAATTGTTTTAGATTCATTTAACAGAGTAGGGTAGTAAGTTATTATGTACTGTATGTGGTGAAGGGTCTACTTATGCGCAAGACGGACTTCCAAATGTAAGAATAATAATGTAAGTGTGCTAAGATATGTAACGTGCTGTAAATCTTCATTTAGTAGTAGGTGTAATGCATTCTGAATCTGAACATTAGTTACTGGGTGAGAATGCTCTTTTAGATACAATAATTGATTAGCAGTGACATCAAATAACTTCAACAGATGCAAATAAGATGGTCCTCAATGCAGAAGAACCATTTTGTGACAAAGGCCATTTCAACGGCGTGAGACTGTCTTTAGTAAAACATCTGGAAAATGTATCATCTGTTGTTAATGCCAAATGACACATTTTCCAGGTGTCGGCCATACATGTGCCGATAAAATGTTTGAAATATGGATCTACAGATCTCAACCAATATGCAATGCATATCAGTCGGTTTGTCGATTTATCTGCCAATGCACCATATCTGCCAGTAGATGGTGTGTTGGCAAATTAGGAAATGAAGAGAAGCCACAACTGTTGGGTGAATGACCTGAACAAAACAGAAAGATAGGCAACATCTATGGTTACTCGTATGGTATCCATTTGTTCAGCCGTGGGTTGATTGGTTGGATATGAACAGTATCAGGCAATCTATGGATGTGATCTGTGGTCACAAGCAGGCCCGGATTTGTGGAGAGGCCACCAAGGCCCGGGCCTAGGGTGGCAAGATTTTAGGGGGCAGCATGATGCCCAACCACACCCACATTAGTTCAGAAACATTGGGGATGCACAGGAGATACACAGAAACGTAACTAGAGGGGGGCGGGCCCTGGCGCAGGACATGCAGCCGGGCCCCCGCCCCCTCCGTACGCCCGAATAAGCAGCGCGCGAACTGCCGGGGGGTCGTGAGGGGTTGCGGGCCCTGGCCCGCTCGCACCCCCTGCTACTCCGATAGTTCCGCCACTGGAGATACAATTGTTTTAAATTTCCCATGCGCTAATCCCCATTGCTCCAGTCCCAATTATGAAAATTTGAGCAAATAAAATCAAGGGGGCGACAAACAACAGTGGGCCTAGTGGTGCACACTATGTTAAGTTTTTAATTGGAACATGTATTAAAGGTTATGTTTTAGATACAGTGTTACAACTGTTATCTGAACTGGTTTGCTTGTTACATAAAGATGGAAGTGTGTATTGCATACATTCTGTCTTAAGTAGTAAAAGAACAGATCAGCCGATGTTCTGCCCCTACAGCAATCGTATGAAAGTTATGGTCTCCCACTAAAAAACGCACCATCGGCAATATACGCAGAGAAATTATCGGCAGCCGTCAGAAATCTTTTAACCTGTCCGATCGACCAAACGACCGATCTCCATGGGACGAAAAATGTCGGGACTACGAAAATCATACGAATCGAGAATTCTTATGATCAGAACTTTGCGTCTATGGCCAGCTTTAGTTTGTTTTGAATACTGGTCACAAGTCACCAAATGCATTTCATGAGTGTATGAATTGGTTTTGAAATAAATGAAACATCCCTGCCCTATTACTTGCCAGTCAATCTCTTTTTTTCCCCCATACTTTATTTACATCAAATGCAAATATAAAAAGAGTTACGGAGGAACACAAGTATGAAATATGTCCATGGGTGGTGCAAAATAAGGGCTGTGATTGGCCATTTGGTAGCCCCTATGTGGACAGGCAGTCTACAGGAGGATTCGTTGGGCAGTACACCTGGTTTTTATGCAACCAACACTTGCCTCCAAACCTGGAATTCAAAACAAAGCATCTGCTTTGCAGCCACTGGGAGCAACATCTATAGCTGGGGCAGGCGCCCTAGGCATAACCAGTCGTGGCGCCGGCTGGAAGCGCGCAGATCGCGTGCGAAAATTGTCGCATGCACGAATTGACACTGGCGCGCATGCATGAAATACCGCACTAGGGGTAGTGGCAGAGAAGGTACGTGCCTGGTGTCCCCCAGCTTTGTGCCCCTAGGCACGTGCCTACTCTGCCTACTTCTAGTTCCGGCCCTGGCAACATCCAAGGGGTTGGTGAGCAACTTGGTTGGGAATCACTGCTTTAGAGACTTGCATAAGAGTGAGATTATTTTTTAATGAATCAGGTTTGTTCACAAATCAGCTAACACACCATCCAAAGAAATGGCTATGTCCAGGCTTGGTATGTATGTGTAGTAAGTGGTGTGGAAAAGAGTTTCTGCAGAAGCCCAAGAGACTGGTAAATGTTACAATGACGCTTTTGTGTCCTTTCATGAGTCCTTTCTCCAAGGCTCTCTGCTCAGAGACAGTTCTCAGAGCGGAACATGAGCATGGTAAATAGACTGCAGTCTGTTAGATGTGCACTGCTGGTACCATAGTTTGAAGGTGACCTAAGGCTCTGTAACAGTTTTCCAAGTTTGGGAGACAAGACAGATTGTCTGCTTTTAAAGACAGGTTGTCTGCTTTTCTGCAGACACAAGGAGGCTCGGGAGTTTGGTTATGGTTGGGAACAGGGACAGACTGGTTCAGCAGAGTACCCAAGGATCTCCTGATGGGCCTCAGCTTAGGAGACTTGAATCAGCCCTTCTGTATTTACACTGTGGGCCTATATAAGAACATATACAATTGGTACTATCTGTATCTAGTAGCTGTGAAAGTGAACCATCTAAGTTGGACCCCAGAAATCCCAGTCCAACACTGAATGAGAGTGCTAGCCATAGAGCATTGCTGCCACAAGTTCTTTCTCTTTAGTCTTAAATTCTATAAAATCTTAAAAAATTGTTACATGTATATGAAATATTATGCATTTTCAGCATATTTCAGTTCACTGTAGAGAGCATTCACAATTATTTAGGAAATATTTATGCACGTGGCTGCCCTGTCACAGGGTCATTTTGTGAAATTACACATTTTTACACATCTGCTTTTGCTCTTTGCTAAATCCTATATTAACACCAGCACTGGCCCCCTCATCCTGCATGGATATATGTGTTTGGACTATGCCTGCACCCCCAATTCTACCATCTGGGCACAGGAGTACGCTGGAATCTGCTTCACACTTGGTTGGACGGACATAACAGGTAGCCAGCTCTGGTGACAACAGTTCCACTTTCATCAGTTGCTTGGATGGGCACTCAGAAAGTGGTGGGGTCACTATGTTACCTAGTCTTGTTTTGTCTGCCCCAACCATACCCACAACTTCTGCCCTCTTAACAGAGAGGTCTAATGGTCCTTCATAAGGGCAGGATGTTTTCTCTAGGGTATGGTGGATGTGCAGCAGTTCAAGGCGTATTTTGCCAAGTTGTTCCACCAGAGCTTTCTGCCGACCACTGTCCTCAGATGCCAGGTTAGACAGCTTCTTTTCCACCTTCCCATATTCCTCCAGAGTCCTGGAGAGGTCTCCAATGAGCAGTGAAGTATTCTCACTCTTTTGTGCCAAGATGCCTGTGCTGGGCTCTGATCCTCTTCTCCTTTTGCAAGAAGCTTGTTCCATCATGGGGATTTTTTCATTCCAGACATTAAGAGGCGTAGCAGTGGGTGAGCAAGAGTTGCTGAAGAGAGAGGACATAAAAAAGTAATATTAGTGTTTATGCTGGAAAACGGAAGTTCACCTAGAAATAATTTGTTGTATACAAAAGAACCTTCACCCTGAATGGTCACATACTAAAAACAAAATTATTGTATTTTATGTATATCAAGATATTTGTGGGAATTTTGCAAAAATATATCTTGCTTAAAGAATGACCTTAACTAAATTAGCGGAATGTATGGCCCACTCGCACACCCTGGCCTTCTGTAGATAATGCCTGATGCACGGTGATGGAGGGATCAGCACCCTCCCAAACATACAATTCCAAGAAAATCACAGCATGCTTGACAAAGGGGTACTACCCTGAAACGTTGCACAACTGCAAATAGACATACAAGGGGTTTTCCCTGCTTGAATCAGCCGTGAGTGCCAGTGGTTTTCTTAACTAAATTAGGCAACATGTCTTTTCCCTTGCTCCATAACGATGAGAGTCCTCTCTCTCCCACTCAAGCTATGAGTTGTAAACCAATCAATGAGGTACAAGATATACTTGGGCACAGTTACAAAAAGGCCACATTGGCAATAGCTATGCAATCATCTTTGACATTAAGGGGGTTATTTATCAAAGGTCGAATTTTAGAGTTATGTTTAACTCTAATAAACTTGAATGTACTCACAACTCGAATGGAAGGTTATTTATGAAAAAAACTTGAACGTCTGTAATTCGATCGAATAGGAACAATTCAAATTAAATTCAAATCGAATTGAGTTTTCAAATTTACCATTCGAACCTTAGTAAATCTGCCCCTAACAGTTGCATCCAGCACTACATCCAAGGTAAGACTAGCTTAGAAGCTCCTGCTTACTGCTCACCAAATGTGTTTGTTGGTCCTGGTGCACACCGCCCGAACCTCACGCTTAAGAGGTGACACAGTCTTCACTTAAATACACTGTTTGAATAATACACAGTAGGAAGCGTTCTTACCCGATCGGTGCTTTGACCCGAATCTGTCGCCAAGAAAAAACGGTATCAATATTAGTCAGTCTTTGTGACAGCGCACTCCGGACTTCACAGGAAAAATCGACCAAGTCAAAATTCCAGGTCAAAAAAATATTGGCTTCAGTGGATTTTTCCTGTGAGGTCCGGAGTGCGCTGTCACAAAGACTGACCACTATTGATGCCCCTAACAGTTGGGCTTGGGTTACTACAGCAGTTGCAGACTTGCTTTTTGGGACATTTTATTAAAAGTCCTTAAATCTGAATGCCAAAAGTAGTGATGTTTTAGAAATAACTGCAATAATGTTTAAGGCAACCTGCCTCTGTTTGGAGATTGTACCTGTTCTGAGGGTCCTGGGCTTGGTGGTCCAGCAGTGCAGTCTGGCCCATATTTGCTTCTTGTCCATCTCTCTGCAACCAGGCCTTTCTCTTCAAATACCTCACAGGATTCTTCTCTGCCCAAAAATCATCTTCTGGCTCTTTTTGAAATATGGGGCTTCCATGTATGCTTGAAACGGGGCCTAAGTAACTTGCAGATGTCTTTTGATGTTGGAGAATGTCTCTTGCTGTTTGGGATGTCCATTTTACTTCTTCATTATGTGTTACTTTGTGGTGAGACATTTGCTTTGATACCTTGTCATTGGGGTCCCAAGAAATGCTGCTTTTGGTCTCTGGGGATTTGTTCAGGCATATTTTCGGAGTCTCCACTTGCGTCTTTGCCTTTGGAGTTGGCATGGAGGACAGGTGTTCTGGCACTTGGGTGGTGCTCACTGGCTTTCCTGCAACCATTTTGTTCTCAGAAGTATTAAATGCGTGCTCAAATAGCAAAGGATAGTAGAACCTGGGGAGGAAAGATGACCTTTCTGTGTTCTGAAATGCTTGGAATTGAGAGGAAGGTTGCATGAGCTGGGCTGTTGAGGCTAAGAATGGAAGCTGTGCTGAACTGCTTGACACTGCGGGGCTTAAATATGAGAAGAGGCTGGTATTTAACGGGTAGTTAATGCCCAGTAGTGACAGTCCTTGGTGTTCCTGGTAGTCTGTATATGTTGATGGCGGGTAGCAAGGAATTATATTGGCTCCAGCACAACCTGCTTGTGTCTCTGGCCCAACTTTCTTAACCGAGCTGGAGAGCAGCTTCCAATGTTCAGACCTGGCCCCGACTACATTATTTAAAGGTTTTCTGGGAGCCTTGGCTAGTTTGTGGTCTTCTTTTTCCTTGTCACTCTGTCCCTCTAAAGAGAACACATTAGTAATGATGAACTCAGGTTCTCCTTCCTTGCCTGACTGCTCTTTTTTACTCTTTAACCCTGTCATATTGATGTTAGCATCACTCTTGCAAGGGTTTATCTGCAAACGTTTGGCCTTTTCTTTCAGACCTTGGCCTGATACTTCCTCCTCCTCATCTTCCTCTCTCTCTTTTTCCTCATCCTTGAAATTTGCCATGTTGGCAAAAGCTTTCTGAACAACCAGTCTGGTTTTAATAGTGTTAGGTCCAGTTGAATCACACACCTCTTGTCTCTCTGAGCTAACATCTAGCTGTGGCTCTTGCACAATGTGCATTTCAGGGATGAGGAAATTACTCTTCTTGTAAGGCCAGTCAGATTCTATCAGCAGGGATAAGGAGTTCTTACACAGACTGTACTTCATGTGGTTGTATAGGTGGGACTTCTCCATACAGGTAAATGGGCACTGAAAGCACTTATAATTATAAGGCTTTCCCCATGGCCGTGGGATATAATGGGGTTTTTTGGGCTTGCGTTCCTTGTGCTTGCAGGCTGAGCTCAGCTTACAACCCCCTTCTTCGTCTTTAGACATATTTTCTGCTGACTGCACCTCCTAGTGTTTCCCTTGAAAAATGAAATCAAGGGTTTTGTCTCTTCCAAAAAGCTTTAGATATGGTTGTGTCATTCAAGTAAACAAGCCTAGCCTGTAATATAAAGAGGGACAATGATCAGTGCCTTTTCAGTAATTTGATTTCTGAAGTTAAATATTTCAATTTTTTACATTTAATCAGTATGACATAAAGGCTTATTGTGCAGTGAACAAAAAAGTTACTAAATACCATGGCCCACTGGGTATCAGATGATCAAATGCCTAGCGTTGCTTGTAGTCTACTGGAAAATTATGAGATAAGCGTTGAACTTATTCTTATTGTATTGGATGAGGTCTGTTGTATCTATTTCTCAAAGGCATATTACTAGTTGGACAAAAAAAGAAATAGATGAAGCTCAAAATTTATAGATGTTGAATTTATTTAAGCTTGTTGTATCAGGGTCTACTGTAATTTCATTATACGAAGGCAGTCATATCTGAGCAGATTTTATCTGCCAGTTAGGCCTCTTAAGCGCCACCTCCCCATGTATGGGGCACTCAGACTGGCCTACCCAACAAATATTTGCCCAAAAATTGACCAGATATTGATCAGGCAGGTTTAAAAGTCCAATCACAGGGAGGTCCTCATCAGTTTATATTTGCACCCTTGCCCTGACAACCTGTAGCCCTGTTGTAGTGATCCAATCATTTGGTCCGAGGGCCAAATAATTGGATCAGCCCAATCTCACCTGCCACAAATTGGGCATATCAGTAAAATATATACTTGTTTGGCAACTTTACATGGAGAAAAAACTGTATTGTATTTCAATGATCAACTCTTATTTCAGTAGATCATGGTCTGCCTTTCAGGCAACCATATTGGTTCCCAAAATTTTAGTTTGACCCCCCTGGGCAGCCTGGAGCAGTGACAGAGGAAGCGCAACATACGGTACAGCCAATTAGGATGAGATTTGGAGTGAATTGTCTCATAGATACACCTGAAAGCCCAGCTTAAGGTCAGTAAGGCTACAATATATGGTAAAAAATCAGTTGCTGCCCTTGATATTATTGAACTGTAACAGAATGGGTGATGATACACCAATATTTACCTATATCTGTAACCCTGTTATGAGCTAAGCGCACAGAACAAAGCTTGAACTTCAATGGGGGTCTTGAACCAAAGAGAGTAATAGCCATGTATTTAAAATCACCATGCCTACCCATTGCCCCCATACATGTGATTGCTATGATTAATGGACACATATAGACAATGTGAGCCAGAGCTATAACAGAAAGGCCAGGCAAGAGAAGTTTTGGTATCTTTTATCCTAATACAGAACCAAAACCATTCTTTTCTGTATTGGTCTACAAGAGAATGAACTGCTAAATATATTACAGAAAGGGAAGACCATATATCACTGTCAGGTGATCAGGAATATCTGCAGTCAAAATGTTTGCATATTCTATTTTCCCTTCTGAAACCTGTGTTTCTAGAGAACTAGAGTTGCTGCTACGCTGTAGGCACATGGAAAAACACAGATACTAAGGAGATCTGATAAAAGTGTACAGATAATTAAGGTATTGTTAAAGTGATAAGAGAAAAGGCACAGGAGGAAGAGACAGGTGTTTGAGCTACGGTCTCTGAGACACTTCCTAACATATCTTCTTGGTCTGCTGGATTCCTCTACCTGCCACATGATATTACTTCCACTGGTCTGTCAGGCAAAGCACGGGGGACGTGCCTGAGGGTAACACAGGATCAGGGGCCCTGCACCTGTGCATGGGAATTGCTGTATCACTGCACAGTCTCACACTGAGGGCTGCCTCTAACCTGCCAGGGGGAGAGGAAGAGGAGAGGCAAGTGATGAAGGAGGGGGATAGAGGAGAGTGCACAGAGAAGTAGCCAAAGAAACAGGGAGAAAGTAAGAGAGAATTAGAAGAAGAGAAAATAAAAAAAGTGAATCTATCGAGAGCTATCTACGTAGAATAATCGGAAGAAGTCAGAGGCTGATAAAAATAGGAAATTGGGACAGGCGGTCACCTTGAAAATCTGCTGGGCTAATAATTATCTGAACTGGATTTAGTTTGAGATAAAGGTGTGTAAGCTGGTGTTCCCAAGGTGCCCGGCAACATGAACCTGCATCGATTTCATTCCCAGGTGCTTTCTGCCTATAGAGGCTAACTTGGTCTCCTCTAAACAGAGAAATCTAAGAAAGAGACCAACAAACAGAGATACTATAGAGCAATAGGATAAGAATACAGTTAGAGAAGAGCAGTGGCACAGGATAAAGCTGTCGATGAGCTTCTTAGCACAGGGCCCTTTCACCTATGTACTGTATGTATGCATGGCAAGTGTAATGCTTAGGGGCCTATTTATCGTCCGGTGTAATATTGGCAATACTGGAATAAATGATGAATTTATAAAGCTGCGTATTGCCTTTTACGCTGCCTGATCACTGTATGTTATGCCGTTATTTCACACAGTTATATTTATAAGGTAAACTATTTAAGTCAATTGGAAAAACGTAGACGGCAAGGAGGATTGCTTTTTTTCCACATCATTTTTAAGCAGCTGCTGCTGAAATTTTACAGGGAAAATTCTGAAATACATTTAAAATGTATTTTTTAAAAATTGGTAATATACACAGTGTGATTAGTACTTAATTGTTTCAGATACTGATGCATGGTGTATTTGGACTCTGTATTCTTACATAGCGCGATAAATAAACCCCTTGGTCTTTACACGGAACTCACATATAGCTGTTCCTTCCAGAGAAACTAAAGTGTGAAGGGCACAACTATTTGTGCTGCAGGACGGCACACACGGAACACATTCAGGGGCAAAACCAGGGCCCATAGCAGATCTGCGACAGAATATTAATACCATTTTAGGTATTACCCTGCCATAATAAATGGATGGGAAAGACTCCAACAGGGAGACATACAATCAATTGAAAAGAGAATACAATCCCCATACACAGAACAATGCCTGCCTATCCAGAAAATGAAGCACCCTCAGCCCTTAAGAGTTAAGGTCCCCATAGACGCGACGATTCTTCTTTGGTGAACGACCGATTTCAGTGCAGTCCGACCAATCCGTCAAATTATCGTGCGGTTAGTGGGATTCGAACGATCGTACATCTTATGATTTTTCGGCCGACATCTGTCACAAAATTGATCGGCCAGGTTTAAAAATCTTTATCGGTCCCAGTGCAATCTATCTATGTTTGCAGGGCCAAGCAGGCAGCTACTCTCCAGTTTTGCTGGCAATATCGCCTGAAATGGTCTTTTTAGTTGATGGACACATTGTACATTTAAACCTTCATTTCGACATAATCGTGGTCTCACGATAACGATTGGATCTTTTAAAAATCTTTACATCTATGGCCAGCTTAACACAAAGTCCAACCAATGTAGTGTGTATTCGCACACCCTCCTTTACGATAGATAAAGATTTGCCTGGCGCACGTGGGTGGAGGCTCGGCAACCTCCCAATGCAACAGTGTAGAAAAACCTCACAGCACTCAGGTCTGCGTGAAAATTTCAATGATTTATTGAAGCGGAGTGTAATGCAATGTTTCGGGGTAACCCTCTTTATCAAGCATGAGTGCCGTGAGTTTTTTCTACACAGCTTAACACAAACCCACACCCAAAGTAAAGGTTTATGCTGCTAATGAGTTATAACTGCACCTCTAGCACAGACAGGTCTCTGGCTCTAACACAGAGCCAAAGAGTGATGGATCAATGACGCAGATAGCCACACACCCCCAGCAAGGTAACTACATCTCCACTCCACTCAGAGGAAAAAGCTGCAAAACAATAAAAAGAAATAAGCACATTCCTCACACCAAGAGACTATGAGCCCCCATTAATAAGCAACAGTAACCCTGCCCAAAAATGCACAGTAAAGGCCACACACACAGCCGCACAACTCCCTCTCACACACACACACAGAGCTCCTGCATCCAGGGAGAAAAACAGCACCGCACACAATAACTTCCCCACCCTGAGAAACACCTACCATGCTCCATAGAGCAACACAGAATCACTATCCAGAGCTACAGAGGTAGCTCTTCATATTAAAAAGAAAACATCCCTCACAATGACTGAATAATAAACTGTATGGAACCTGTTATCCAGAATTCTCGGGACCTGGGGTTTTCCAGATAAGGGATTTTTCCATACTTTTTTAGTAGACCTTAAGTCTGTTTGCCTCCCATAATGATAATCAAGATCAAGTACAATGTTCTGTTTTATTATTACAGTTAAAAAGGAAACGCACCCTCCTGAGACTCCTTTACTATTATGCCAGGAAAACTCCTAATTATCCTAACTTGAAAGTTGCCTACCTCACCCACCCTAAAGAGATGGAAATCTATAATAAACCAAGCACTCCCCTTCTACAAGCTAACATATATTAGTAGAGGCTGCCCAGATAAATTGTAGAAAGTTTGTGGAGTATGGGCAGATATGACCAATACAAACACACCCCAGGAATCTGCTTAGCAAAACCACCTACATATCTGGGAACAGATGCTAATGCAAGCCCACGGGGCCTAAATCCACCCCCCCCACACATGCCCCTGTTTCGGTGTTTGAATTAAAAAGGGAAACCATTGATTCAGAGATGGCTCTCACTTTGGTGAAGGGTCGCTCAACTTATGTTATGTGTATAATCCACGTATATTTTGAATATTATTGTAAATTTATCCTTTACTTAACTGAAGATGCAACCAATAAACAAAACTTTAGAAAAAACAAGGAAATAATTTTTTCATATTTTGATTATTTGATTGAAATGAAGTCTATGGGAGATGGTCTTTCCGTCATTCTGAACTTTCTGGATAATGGGTTTCTGGATAAATGTCCCCATACCTGCAGCCCCTGTAACACAGCAACTGTACTAACAAAGCCTGAAAACCCATAATCTTAAAGTGGAAATTCTCCTTCAAAATAACTTGTGTCTTATAGTTCTATAGTTCTAAGCACTTCTTCAACTGGTCGTCTTTTTTTTTTCCAATTTCTTATGGTTATTGATTTATTAGCATTCCTATTCTGCTTCTTTTCCAAATGTCTGCCGGACTGTGGGGTTTCAGCTTTATTGTAATTTGTGTTTTTCTATTTATTTTCCATATGTGGCTTTTCAGCTGTGGCCTGGTTGCTCTTAAAGATGCACCGAATCCAGGATTCAATTTGGGAGTCGACCAGGATCCGGCCTTTTTCAGCAGGATTCGGATTTGGGCAAATCCTTCTGTCCGGCCGAAACAAATCCAAACCCTAATTTGCATTCAGATTTTGTTCGGTATTCGGCCTAATCTTTCATGAAGGATTCAGGGTTTGGCCGAATCCAAAATAGTGGATTTGGTGCATCCCTAGTTGCTATGGTCGCTGATCTCTAGCAACCAAGCCTGAAAGCTACAGATCAAAAATAATGTTAACAAACAAAAACCATGAAAAAAGAAGCAAAATTCCCAATTGCCTTAGAGCCCTTATGTTAAAGGACCAGTAATGACAATTTTTTTTATTTCAAAAAAATTTGTTTGTATAGAACATATGTTGCAAAGTCTTTATTAAAAATGTACTTACCGAAACTCCGCTTGCACTCCTCTTCTCCACGATTTCTCCTCCCTGACTATCTCCTATAGAAGGCAGGGAAGAGAAATCGAGCGCCGCACGATGGATCGTTGCTCTGTCACCTTTTCTGAATAGGAGCACAAGCGGAGTTTTGGTAAGTTATTTTTTAATAAAGACTTGCCGATTTTAACGTTACATATGGCTTGGTGTCTTTTTTTTGTTCTATACAAACAAATTTTTTTTAAAAAAAAAATTGGCGTTACTGGTCCTTTAATTTTAAGGTGAACTTTGACTTAAAAGGTAGCAACGCCAATAGTGTAAAATAATGCGAGGAGCAAAGATGAACTAACTGGCCTTAATGTACACGAGAGTGACTATGGCTTATAGGGGTGGTTCATCTTTGAGTATAACATTTTCCCTGATATGTAATATAAGGCACTAAGTTTGCCCAGGAGCAGTAACCCATGACAACCAATAAGATTCTTGAATTTAAACAGGTGACTAGCAAATGCTACCTGCTGATTGGTTGCTATGGGTTACTGCCCCTGGGCAAACTTAGTGTCTTTTATTACATAACCCCATTAGTATGTTAAAAAAGGTCAGATTCTTAGCAACTTTGCAATTGGTCTTTATTATTTATATTTTTTAGTATTTGGGTTATTTTCCTTTTTCCACTGACTCTTTCCAGCTTCCAAATAGGGGGGGGTCACTGACCCCCAGGCCCGGATTTGTGGAAAGGCCACCTAGGCCCGGGCCTAGGGCGGCAGGATTTCAGGGGGCGGCATGCTGCCCAACCACACCCACATTGGTTCAAAAACACTGGGGATGCGCTGGAGATACATTATTTTTTTTAATTCCCTATGCGCCAATCCCCATTGATTAGGAAAATTTGCACGAATAAAGGGGAGGGGACAGGGGCGACGAACGGCAGTGGGCCTAGGGGTGCCCTCTATGTAAATCCGGCCCTGCTGACCCCATCTAAAAACAAATGCTCTGTAAGACTGCAAATGTATCATTATTGCTACTTTTTATTACTCTATGTATTACTAATATTCCAGTCCCTTGTTCAAATCAGTCCATTGATGCTAAGCGAATTTGGACCCTATTGCTGAAATTGCAAACTGGAGAGCTTCTGCATTAACAAGCTAAATAACTCAAAAACGACAAAAAAAAAAAAAAAAACATTAAAACCATTTGCAAATTGTCTCACAAAATCACTCCAGGGCTGGGCCAGACCCCATTCCCGATCTCCGTTTTTTTTAGGTGCAGCACCATCTAAAAATTAATTTAAACAATCCCTTTAATTATGGTGTTGCTCTATAGCCGCTACTGGGAGTCCTGATAATTAAAGAGCTAAAGAACAGGCAGCAAAGGCAGTCACTGAACAGGGAGCACATATAGAGTGTTAGTGCAGAATGGGCAGAGGGTAGTGTTGGCACACACAGATTGACCCCTGAGGGGGCAACTGATGTCAGTGAGGGGGAGGACATGCCCATCTCCTGCAGCAGCTGCTGGTGAGAGAGCCTGGTACAGACCCATTTTTCATGTTGCGCAGTTTGCTGCCACAGGCTGCTCCCGACCACTAACAAATGGTTCAACCTCCTGTGCCTGGGACCCCTGGGGGCCACACTAGGAATCCCGGGGGCAGCGCAGGCTGCTGGTTGCTTCTTGTGCACCAATACACAGCTTGGCTTTCCCTCGGCTTGTCTGCTCCCATTACAAAAACAGCTTCATTCTGCAGCACCGAGTTCAGTTCAGGGGTCCTGATTGAGGGGTCAGTGTTTTGAGTACCTTGAATAGTCTTTTCAAAGTCCTGGTCACTATTTATAGAAACCTGATCAGGCTAAAATGCAAAAATAATATTAAGTAGGAGTGGTCTTTATACTTAAATGATCTGAGCAAAATTCAGTTTAGGGGATGCACAGCAGATACACAAAGAAATTCTATGAGTTTGTGCATTTTTTGCCTCCCATGCAGTATTCCCAGTAAATAGACACCTTTTTCTGCAACAGTGGTTCCTTATATTTTGTCTCAGGGGATCCAAATTATGTTGCTCTATCAGCTTTGTGACCAAAAATTTTTATTTTTAAAAAATTGTAATTTGAGGGACCATAGAGACCCACCCAACAGCACAGCGACCTATTTTTCGGGTCCTGACCCATAGGTTAAGAATCCCATTGATATTTATTTTGCTCTTAGTAACATGTTAGTTAATAACAGTCCTAAAGTACTGACACCTCTTAGTTAGTTATGGAAATGAACCACCACCAACCATGCCTATGAATATAAAACTTTGCTACAGAGATTATAATAGGAAACACATTATCCAGTGCCCTAGTTAACCAAATATTTATTATTTCTTAATGATTTCTTAATTATTTCTTAATGATCTCTATAGTAATAAAATGGTGCCTTGTACGTTACTGTAACTAAGCTGCATGAATAGAGGCAGATTCACATAGGGTCGAATATCGAGGGTTAATTAACCCTCGATATTCGACTGCCGAATCTAAATCCTTCGAAGGAAGAATCGAACGATTCGAAGGATTTTAATCCATTGATCAAAGGTTTTTCCTTCGATCAGAAAATTGTAAGGAAGCCTATGGGGACCTTCCCCATAGGCTAACATTGGCCTCGGTAGGTTTTAGGTGGCGAACTAGGGGATCGAAGTATTTTTTAAAGAGACAGTACTTCGACTATCGAATGGTCGAATAGTCGAACGATTTTTAGTTTGAATCGTTCGATTCAAAGTCGTAGTCAAAGGTCGAAGTATATTCGACCATTCGAAATTCAAAGTATTTTTTTCTTCTATTCCTTCACTCGAGCTAAGTAAATGGGCCCCTTAATGATTTTTAGTAAACATTACAGGAAAAACACCTAAATCCTATTCCACGTATAGATCCCATAACAGTACATCCACACCCAATAACTGCAGTAAGGTTATCCAGTGCGAGGCCGAGCATGGTATAAATAAATCCAATAGAAATGTTTTGCCACCAGTATGGATTTATGCAGCTTAGGTAACATCAAGTTCAAGGTGGTCTTTTATTATTTAAATATGATTGTAGTTTTTCTTTATAATTATAGAGAAAAAGGAAAGGAAAAAAAAAACATTTGTTCCATAAATAGGCTCTATGGAATCATACATATTTTGGAACTTTCTGGATAATGGGTTTCCAAATAATACATCCCATCCCTTATTACTTGTTTGAAACATATCTCCAATATTTCTCCTAATTCACAGATACCATTCCAATTGCCAATATTATATCTGTGATTAATCTGTCAAATAAAGAACGGAAAAATAATTCCTCCATTGCCCATCAATGTCACCCCCCCACCCCCTGAGTTACTTGCTGGTACTATATAATTAAATTGTGTCCATCTAAGTATAAATATATATGTTTGTGTGTATCATCCATCTATCATCTATCTTTCTGTATACTTCCGTCTATCTACCATATACAGTAAATCATGTTCATTTATATGTATGCGCATCTATCATTTTATCTGTCATCTCTCTGCTCATTTTCATATCTATCATCTACATTCACACTTCTATCTATCATCTATGTGTATACATAGATATCTTTCTAGATCTTTATACATAGATATCTATCTGTCTGTTTACCAGATATTACTTACATTTATCTCTATTGATCATCTATTTTTCTATCTATTTAGCCATCTATCTATCTATCTATCTATCTATCTATCTATCTATCTATCTATCTATCTATCTATCATCTACAGTATCTATCGTTCTGTCTCTCTGTCTATCAGATAATATGATCATCTATTTTTCTGTATCTGTATCTAAATATACAGGAAATGACTTACATATATATAACTAACTATCTATCCATCTTTCTTGGATAGATAGTTAGATTACATCTATGTACCTATTTATCTGTCTGTCTATCTATCCATTGTGTCTTATTTACATCTGTCCATCTATATACAATATATTACTTACACCTATCATTATCAATCTCTCTATCATCTATCTACCTATCTATCTATCTATCTATCTATCTATCTATCTATCTATCTATCTATCTATCTATCTATCTACCAGATATTGCTGGTACATCTATCTCTATCGATCATCTATTTTTCTGTCTTTTACACAGTATTAATTACATCTATCTATAATCTATCTATCATCTATCTATCCATCTGTCTGTCTGTCTGTCTATCTATGTATCTATCATCTACAGTATCTATCGTTCTGTCTCTCTGTCTATCAGATAATATGATCATCTATTTTTCTATCTGTATCTAAATATACAGGAAATGACTTACATATATCTAACTATCCATCTTTCTATCTATCAGATATTACTTACATCTTTGTATCTGTCTGTCTATCTATCCATTATGTATTATTTACATCTGTCCATCTATACACAGTATATTACTTACACCTATCATTATCAATCTCTCTATCATCTATCTATCTATCTATCTATCTATCTATCTATCTATCTATCATCTATCTATCTATCTATCTATCTATCTATCTATCTATCTATCTATCTATCAATCTGTCTCTCTGTCTGTCAGATATCATGAACATCTATTTTTCTATCTATTGATATAAAGGATATAACTTACATATACTGTATCTATCTATCAATCTTTCCATCGATCGGATATTACTTACCTCTATCTATCTATCTGTCTGTCTGTCTATCTATCAGATATTATTTACATCTGTACATCTATATACAGGATATTACTTGCACCTAGCATTATCTATCTATCTAAATATATATATATATATATATATATATATATATATATATATATATATATATATATATATATATATATATATATATATACACATATATATATACAGGTATATGTGTATATTAATTTTCAGGATATTACTTGCATATATCATCTATCATATACTGTATATCTGTGCATCTATGATATATCTTTATTATCTATCTGCCTATATTTATATCTACTTATCAATCTATTTCTCTCTAGCTATGTGTGCCTGTCTGTCTCTATGTATATTTGTATGTAATATATATTTTTTTTAAATCTTTCTCAGCCATGCAGCTATGTATCAGTCATCATTGGTCTATTAATCCGGTCTATTAATCTATTGCTCTGTTTATTCACCCTGCTTCCTTTACATACATCTAGATAATTTGATAGCAACACAAACCCATGCTCTTATATGAATTGCTATTTATTGGACGGGTACTTTTCTTGATCTTAGCAAAAAACAGATTTTAGTTCAGAAGAAAGAATGACAATTGTGCAGGAAAATGATACAACATGAAAGTGAGCATACATTTCATACAATCCTAAAATGTTTCTTTCTTTCCTGAGCAGTTTAGAACTTTATCTAATAAACACATGAAAGCTAAAGTAACATATATAATTCTGCTTATCCCTAGATTCCCCGGGCTTTCTGCTTAAATTGAAATTACAGTATGAGTGTTGCATGCAGCAAACCGAAAATGAAATTATATATAAATAACTGCACTGACATTGGTTCCCAAGAGTAATTAATGATCAATGGAACTTACATAAATGTCGTAAATGTTGTGAGTCCTATTCACACACACTCTGCTCTGCCGGTTTATAAAATCCTCATCCCTTTCCATTGTAAAGGAACATTTCTGAATAAACTTGAAGCCCTCCCTCTCACCTGCTGGTTGGTCAGATCCCAGAGGAGGAGGCTGAGCAATCACCCAATTGGAATCTAGGATCTGACCAAAAATAACCCATGTAGGTCTTGGAAAGGCAGCAAATATTCACATTTAGGCATTTCAATTGAACCACTGCAAAAAAATAAACAAATCATGTAGACAGTTTTAAATTACAGGTAGAGGATCTGTTATCTAGAAATCTATTTTTCAGAAAGCTCCAAAATACAGCATTACCATTTCCCATAGAATTCTTTTAAAGCAATGTATTATTTGTTCATTATTTCTTTATTTGTATCTATTTTCTCTGCAGCAATAGAACAGTACCTGGCGCTTGATGGGAACGAAGCAGCATGGATCCAAACTGGTATAAAAACAATCCGGTTGTTTTAAACTGTGTTAATAAACTTAAGGTATGGAGATCCAAAGTACAGAAAACCCCTGATTCAGAAATTATACTGCATATATAACGAGGGCCAGGCGTTCTGCAAGTGGGAGATGTAGCTATTTGCTGCACTCAAGGCCATTCTGCATAGACCACAATAATAAATGGGAATAATAAATATAGCTATAATAATAATAATAATAAATAGAACTATTAATGGCCCCTGAGAATGATGTTCTGTTAGAGGGATGGAGTGCTTTATGGCCCTGTCCTGTAAGATTGATTTAGAGGCTCTTACAATGCACTTCTCATCCCCCAATCTGCTAACTCTTAGTATGTTATAGAACGGTGTATTCTCAGCAACTTTTTAATTGGTCTTCATTATTTATTCTTAATTGTTTATTTTTTATAGTTATTTGCCTTCTTTTTGTGACTCTTTAAAATGGGGGTCACTGACCCCATCTACAAAAACAAATGCTCTATAAGCTACACATGTATTGTTATTGCTACTTTTTATTAGTCCTCTTTCTATTCAGACCTCTCCTATTCATATGCCAGTCTCTTATTCAAATCAGTGCATGGTTGCTAGGGTAATATGGATCCTAGCACATGGATTGCTGAAACTGCAAACTGGAGAGCTGCTGAATAAAAAGCTAAATCATTTAAAAAAATAATAATAATAAATGAAAACCAATTGCAAATTGGCTCAGAACATCACTCTCTACATAGTACTAAAAGTTAATTTAAAGGAGAAGAAAAGGCAATTTACACTTGGGGGCAGATTTATCAAAGGTTGAATTTTGAAGTGAAATGTAGTTCGAAATTCGACCATCGAATGGCTATACTTCGACTTCGAATATCAAAGTCAAAGTTTTTTTTACCGAATTTGACTGTTTTGCGGTCTAAGTAAAATCAAATCGAATGATTCGAACGATTTCAGCAATCGATCGAACGATTTTACTTCGACTACATAGGCAAACATAGCACTTTGGCAAGTTTTTTTTTTAAAGTGACAGTACTTCGATATATCGAATATACGAATATTCAAACTATTTTACTTCTAATCGAATTGGAAGTAGATTAGAAGTCGTAGTATCCTATTTGATGGTCGAAGTATCCAAAAAATTACTTCGAATTTTTTTACTTCGATAAAATTCCCTGGAATTCACTTCGACCTTGATAAATCTGCCCCTTGGGGTGTCAAAAGTTAGACACCCCCAAGTGATTATATTTACTTACCTGACACCCCTGACCAGTGCTCCTATCAGCAAAAAACTGCATCCCCCAAATGTAAATTGCCTTTCCTTCTCCTTTAAAGCTGAAGAATCCCTTTATAGGTGCAAATTAGTTTATTGGTCTAGTAACCTATAGCAACAAACCAGCAGGTGGCAGTTAATGAAAGCTGGTTCAAAGCAAACATTTGATTGTTTGCTGTGGATTACTAGACCCAGGTATGATTTTGCTTGTTTTATGACATTACCCCATAAGGGACCTCAGAAAATAATACTATTCAGTCTGAAATGTTCAGGAGTCATTTCCCTTCAAATAAGGTTGTCCAAACAAAGGAAGTCCATGCAAAACCATTGGGGGGCATTAAGAACCCTTGGAGGGAGACCCAGTACTGTGATATCTAGACTCTAAACCTTATCCACCTAGACACTGATATAACTGCAGTGGGCAACTGCACCCATGGTCTCCCGTTATAGAATGGCTAATTCTAAGCAACTTTTCCATTGGTCTTCATTTTTTCATTTTTATGGTTTTAAAATGATTCGCCTCCTTCTTCTGAGCTTTTAAATGGGGGTCACTGACCCCATCTAAAAAAAACAAATTCTACTGTCAAGCTACAAAATGATCGTATTGCTACTTTTTATTAGGCATCCTTCTGTTCAGGCCAGCTCCTATTCATATTCCAGTTTATCATTCAAATCAATGCATGGTTGCTGTGTTAATTCAGACCCTAGCAACCAGGGCCGGATTTACAAAGTGGGCGCCCCTAGGCACACTGCCATTCGTCGCCCCCTGTCCCCTCCCCTTTCATCATCTGGACAGGAGCAATGCGGATTGGTGTTTTTGAACCAATGTGGGTGTGGTTGGGCAGCATGCCATCCCCCTAAAATGCTGCCACCCTAGGCCCGGGCCTAGGTGGCCTTTCCACAAATCCGGGCCTGCTAGCAACCCAATTGCTAAAATTGCAAACTGAAGAGCTGCTGAACAAAAATGCTAAATAACTAAAAAAATGCAAAACCAATTGCAGATTGTGTCAGAATATCACTCTCTACATCATACTAAAAGTTAGTTTAAAGGTGAATAACCCTTTTAATGAGGCACCCATGAGAGCTGTTTAGTCATGATAGGGCTCCAAAAAGGGATCTCATTGGCCAAAACATTTTGCAGAAATTTAACCAATTCAAAGTTTTCCTTCATCTTAATTTTAAAGTTAACCAATTCAGTATCAAGCCAAAGGAGAACTAAATCCTAAAAATTAATATGGCTAGAAATGTCATTTTCTATACTGAGCTTAATGCACCAGTCTAAAGGTTCAGCATCGTTATAAAAGTAAGATGCCTTCAAAGTTGTCACATCTTGGATTTTATTAGTAGTGTCAGTGACACTGCACATGCTCAGTGGGCTTTGAGCAGCTGTCGAGAAGCTAAGCTTAGGGGGTTGCTGTGGGGTCTGCTTCCTTTATATATCTCCTCTCATGTGATGCTCATAGCAAGAGACAACAATCTCTGGGGGGTAATTTACTACATAGGCTCAATGTGGCCATGTCAAGGTGCCAGTGTAGTTACCCACAGCAATCACCTTATATTATGTATTTGGAAGCATTCCCCCTGTCCCCGACACAGGCTGGGTAGCCGAGAGGAACGAAAATATTCCTGTTTATGAAATAATATCAGCTTTTTATTAATCATTTACCCAGCTAATATTTGTAATGTTTGCTTAGGGGCTATTTATACCAAAAAAAAACTGCAATCAGCCTGAGTCCTTATCAGGCCTTACAGAACAGGGCAAGAGAGTTCAGTGCCACTTCCCCAGGACCAGACTACATCAGTATAATCGAGAACTCTGCCTTCAGATTTATTGTTTTGCTCAAACAGCAGATGTACTGAGCGGCTCAAAGTAACCCCAGATCAACAAAATGACATTTTAACCTATTATTTCCAAGCAACACAATAGGTAGAAACAAAATTATTGGCCCATTTTGCTGGGGATACCCATTGACTATATTATCTAGATTTTGTATATTTGACAGTAACTGCTACTGTAGATTATAAATATAACATATTATATATTATATAATATATATCTGTGACAACCTAAAGCTGTTTAAGGGCCACATAATGCCAAGGGGTGGTTCAGCTTCAAACTATTTTTTTCAGTTCAGTTGTTTTCAGATAGCTCAACATAAATAAAGACTTTTTTTCCAAATACTTTCTATTTTCTATTTGTGACTGTTTTTTTTTAATATTGAAGTGTAAAATTTCATTTTTCACCTTCTAAAACAGATCTGGGAGGGGGGGGGGGTTTGCCGACTCTTGAACTGTTCTAAATTGATAGTTGATACATTTCTTATCTTTGTCCCTGCTGAGCAGAATCCCTGAGTTTCATTACAGGCAGCTGTTAGAATTGATACAATAGTTGCTAATACTCCAGAGATGCTGCTGAGAAATGGATCAACTAAATGTAGCAAATTGTAACGTGGGTTTACTTGGGCAGGTTCAGGCCGACCTTGCACACTTTTTCGCGGGAGCCGCTGTCAAATGACGGCTTCCGACTTCTGGGTTAGTCCTTTATAGACGCTGTGCCTGCTTGCCCCACCCACAACAAAAGGTTGTGACGTCATGGGCGGGTCTATAAAAGGAACCCAGAAGTGTGTATGCGGGCGGGGGCTAATGGAGGGAGGGTTAGGGTCGGGGAAATCCCGCCCCCGCACATCGCTACTGTAAACCTGAATCACTGAACTGCCAGACTGAAACACCAGAGACATGAACATTCAAATTTAAACTTGAATTTTGGGAAAACTGTTAGGGTTAGTCCACACAGGGCATTTTGGGGAGATTTAGTCACCTGGCGACTAATCGCCTCGTTTTTGCGGTGACCAATCTCCCCAAACGCCTTCCCTGACTCTGCGCCGGCTAAAATGAAAAAACGTTTGTGCAGCAGGAGTCCGTTAGCATTAGAATAACTGACAGCAGGGCTGATCCTATCAAATGTGGGGCCCAATTGGGACCAGTTGGCGGGGCCCCTAGACAAAGTGTTGCTGGCTACTGACACGGCAAGTATTTAGGAAAATAAGGGCATACAGGCACAAAATAGAAAGGAAAGGGGCAGTGCGGGGCCCCCAGAGGTGCGGGGCCCAATTGGCCTAAGGCCGGCCCTGACTGACAGGTTAAGAAGGGACAGTCAGGTTGACAAAACAGTCAGGTTTAGGAAATTCAAGTAACAATTACTTATAAAAGCAGACATATTAGTGAAAAACGGTCAACATGAGCTATAGGTACATTTTTGAAAAGTTGTTTTTTAGTGTCAATATCACTTTAAGTCATGGTGCTCTGTTATATGGAAAAGACTCTTTCTATGAAGAACAGGTCCCAAGCATTCCAGATAATAGATGCCATACCTGAGTTTTCTTACTCTCTCCTACAATGCCACTCCTTATCCAGCTCCCATATTGCCAGTGATTGTACATAATAGATGCTGTTATTATTATTAGTGAGTTAAAAAAGCAACATTACTTTATATGGGATGTGGAAATCTCCCTCTGTCTGACCCTTTAGTTCATGGGTATGTATAAATATATATATATATATATTTATATTTAGATAATAAGCTCTACGGTGCAGGGACCTCCTTCCCACTGTGTACTTTTATGCATTGCACAGTGCTGTGGCTCCTTAACAGCGCTTTACAAATAAAGTTATATATATATATATATATATATATATATATATATATATATATATATATATATATATATATATATATATACTCACCGGGGGCAGAAAGAATTCATACCATGGTACAAGTCTGTTCCAGCTGATAATGTACTTAATACAACAAGGCCTGGGAAAAACCTCCATTCATTAACAACAAGCACAATCAAAAAAAGGTAATATCTATAATATATAGAAAATGCAATTTAGATCTTATTTGATTATTTGATTCTTTTTTTTTATTTATGATGAATAATTCATTTCATGTCTGGATTTTATGTGTTTATGTGATGGTCTTCTTATCGGTAAGATTTGTATATACACATAACAAATGCAACCTTGGCTTAATTGAAAGGAAGGGCGTTAGCTGGGTGAAGTCCAGAACACTGGATGGTAGTTACATAGTTGATGTTTATATTTGCTGTTCGGAGTATAGGGAAGCTGAGAAGTAACAGAAAGCCCTTTGCTCTGTGATTTCTGAGCCTGGATCAAGTTCCTAGTGAAATGTGCTGCAGAGACTGTTAGGAAATGGTTCAGTGGTGCAGTGTTCTGCACAATACCCTGGGGAGCTGATCAGGTCATAAACCTTTATAGTTCATCTCCCTGGGGACAAACACTTCTATCCTTGATCACTTGATAAGAGAACCTGCTGTGACCACAAATGGACAGTTTAGAAGACAAGTTTTCTTCTGGGCTGTGGGTCTGTCATTTCTCCAAGGGGAACAAGCGGTATTAGAGGGACAAGGACCTGTTTCTAGATGAGATGGAAAAAAATATATATAATATAATATATGGGCCATCTATTTGAACACTTCGACCAGTTGGTGAACCTGATCTGGGTGCCAAGTTTTAAGAAACTGTGGGATTCCTGCAGGACCCCAAGATCACATTGCAGCTCCGTACTGCTCTATTGGATAATTAATGACTAATTGGCATCACTTTGACCTTAGTGTCACACATCCACTACTTAAATGTTAGTAGGAGCCCCTTGTTAGGACAAGATGCTGCATCTCTATCTAAAGCAGGGATGCACCAGAGCGAGGATTCAGGCAGGATTCAGCCATTTTCAGCAGGATTCAGTCAAATCCTTGTGCATGGCCAATCCAAATCCTTGAAATCTTGTGACTTTTTGTCACAAAACAAGGAAGTAAAAATTTTTTAGCCGCGCGTGCAGCAGATCTGCCTATGTATAGGGCCCGACTGAGCGATATCTGCTGAAAATCATCTATCGGGCAGATCTGATTTTCCCATTAGATTGAGGTCCACCTCTGTTTATTGATTCCTTAAAGGATTACTGTCATGGGAAATTTTTTTTTTTTCAAAATGAATCAGTTAATAGTGCTGCTCCAGCAGAATTCTGCACTGAAATCCATTTCTCAAAAGTGCAAACTGATTTGTTTATATTCATTTTTGAAATCTGACATGGGGCTAGACATATTGTCAATTTCCCAGCTGCCCAAATCATTTGACTTGTACTCTGATAAACTTCAATAACTCTTTACTGCTGTACTGCAAGTTAGGCTAAGGCCACACTAGGCGATAGCGCCGCGATTTGACTCGCGGCGACTTTTCGCCGCGACTTTTAAGCCGCAATCGCTGGGGAAACTTTTGCGCTGGCGTCTATGGGGAATCGCGAAAAATCGCCAGCGTAAAAACATACGCGGCGATCTTTTTTCTACTGTCGCTCGAAATTGCCTCGCTTGCTATTATGTGTGTGCTCAGAGTCAGTGTAGAATAGATCATAACCCCCCACACACACACACACACATACACACACTATTTTATAATTTCCTCTGCACAACATTTATTTGCCCCATCAAGCTAGTTAACCCCATAACCAGCTGTACCAAAGTTCTCTCTCTTTCCAGTGTAATAACCGTCCCTGTCTCTAGATTTGTGCCTGCCACCAAAATATTAGTAGAAGTTTTATTTGTGATCATTTTGCCTACTTCCCCAAAAAAAGTCTGACCCCGTGGTCCCTGTAAGTAACGGAAAAGAAAGAGGAACAAGTAGAGGGTTAATTCTATCTCTGTGTGCCTTAAAGCATAGCAGGATCCTCTGGCTCAGTCGAGTTAAAAAAAATTTGAGAAATGTATTTCAGTGCAGAATTCTGCTGAAGTAGCGCTATTAACTGATGTGTTTTGAAAAAAAAACATGTTTTCCGATGACAGGATCCCTTTAATACGACCACCAGGCATAGCAGCATTATGATCCAGTTGCTGGCACAAAAGACAAATGATCGGATTAGCCTGATATTTCCCGCTTCATGGTGGGCATAACGGTGAAATGAGCAGATCATGGGGAGGCATATTTATCAAGATTCGAATTTTGAATTCATGTGATACTTGAAATTCGATTGGGGGAAATTTATTTAAAAAATCGATTATGTCAAACTAGGACTTTTACCGACCGAAAACATTTGAATTCGACCAAACTCGAATCGAGTTTTTTCTCCAAAAAAACCTTGAATGTCAAGAAGGCTACAAACATCTTCAAATTAGTCACTGTATCTCAGCCCATTGACTTATACAGGAATTTAAAAAAAGGTTTTAGCTGGCGAATAGTCAAATTCAAATAAAAAATCTCGAAAATCTAATTAGAATTTTTAATAAAACTCGAATCGAGTTTGGATAATTCCAGAGTCGAGTTTAACAGTTTTGACCATTAAAATTTGAATTTTCAATTTGACCCTTAACAGATCTGCCCTTTAATGTATGTCCCTTAATTTATATCCATCTTAAAATGCCATAATTCTTTACAGCACAGACACATACTTATACCAATAAGATCCTGCCTGGCCTTCCAGCACATCCTGAAGATCCCATATACCTGTGTATATTTAAGCTTTCTGTTCCTTCCATGAATATATTCTAGCTATTCTTTCTAGACCTCCATGGAACAGGCCATAATGCTGCTCTGTTACTATGATAGTTTAGCAATATGGCAACCCACACTCATCTATTTCTCTCCTTTAGCAAAATCACAAATGGATTGGCCTTTTATACAGTGAATAACAAAACACCCCAGCACAGGGTAAGAGTGTTAGAAGGCAGATTAGAGATTAGAACACAGCCAGAAATAAACATGCTTGGCAGGGGTAAGTGTTCTCCATAAAGGAGCCTGTCTTTACCCTAAAGCACTAACACATATTAGTTTTAAGAAGTAGGAAAGGCTCCCAGCCAATCAGCACAGACGTAAACATCAAGGTGAGTAGGGGTGCAGCATCTGTGTTTTGGGAGGGGGGAGCCTGCTAGGTATAGGGGTTCTGCTAAAATCCCCATCCCCCAGATCGATACTCCAGTGGACTGACGCTTTAGGGAGGGTAGAAGATGAAGCGGTGCCTGTTGTAAAGGTTTCTCTTCCTCATCAATAATTCACAGGGGTCTGGCAGAGGAAAAAAGGGGCTAGGATCCCCCTTCGCAAAACAAAACAAAAAATAAGATAAAGTATAAAAAAAAACAAAAAAAACATGTTTTTATCTTTAGGAGCTCTGCAAAGAGAATGGTGAAAGGCGGTGCTCTTTAGACTTTCCTATGTAGTCAACATTAACCTGTTCCTCTCCTGAGCCATCAGAAGGTTTAGGTGCTTAGAAAAGTTGAAGGGGAACTCCACCCCCCCCTTTTTGCAATTTGAAAGAAAATGACATTCTAATACAATTATTTCACATTTTCACTGGTATTAAAGTTGTGTAAATGTAATTGCTGCTGTTATAAGCAGTTGTATAATCAGTGTCTCTGAGAACTGCTGCACGTCTGTGTTACATGGAGTCCTCCAACTTCCAACAACCTGTTACATTCCACAATTCTTCTGCATTTCTTGCTTTTGCCTCACAAACACCATTTTTGATGGCACCCCACAAGTTTTCTATTGGATTAAGGTCTGGGGATTGGGCCACTCCATAATGTCAATCTTGTTGGTCTGGAACCAAGATGTTGCTCATTTACTGGTGTGTTTGGGGTCGTTATCTTGTTGAACCCCAATTTTAAGGGCATTTCCTCTTCGGCATAAGGCAACATGACCTCTTGATGTATATAGATTTATTGAAACTGATCCATGATCCCTGGTATGAGATAAATAGACCCAACACCATAGTATGAGAAACATCCCCATATCATGATGCTTGTGCCTCCAGCTTCACTGGCTTCACTCTGTACTGTGACTTGAATTCAGTGTTTGGGGCTCGTCTGACAAACTGTCTGTGGTCCCTACACCCAAAAAGAACAATCTTGCTTTCATCAGTCATCTGATCACCTGACGTAAGTCCTGTTTTTGGACTGAAACGTCGAATAGACTCTCCTTTTTTGCATAATATACAAACCCTGAATGTGCCATTTTTTACCTTTTGCTTTACATATTTGTCACTTGGCACCCACAGACTCTGTTTTAGCAGTGCACCTATATAACTATATATATATATATATATGTATATACTGTATATATATATATATATATATATATATTTGTTTACTGTCAAACCCCCAACAGTTTGGGCATCCCTGTACATGGTGTAGGTGTATCCCCTGACGGCTAGTGGAAAGCAGTGCATTGTGCTACTCAGTGTGTCTCCTCCTGTAACGGTTACACGCTCTGACACCGAACATCTGTTCCATGGAAATGATCTCTCCTGCGGGTGCACAGTGTGTGCTGGTGTAGGAAGGAGGGGGGTCTCTGTTTGTGTTCCAGGGAAGGCTGTGTGCACAGGGCGGGCTACCCCCCATCAGACTGTCTATTCCAACCATTTGGCCATCAGACCCCATCAGTTCCTCTGAGAGGACGAGAAAGGAGGCAGGCAGTGCTGAGGAAGAGGTGCACATTTGGGCAAAGCGAGCCAACCTCTGAAGTGAGTCTTGCTGTTCACTTGTTAACAAAGTGAGGAATGGAAAAACATGCCCCAGGCCCCGAGGAGATGACAGTTTGCCCCAAGACATCCCCTTCTATCCGTGCCTTCTTTCATAGCATGAAAAGAGCTGATTGGACATCCCATGGTGCCCTCTAAACTTGCCCTATAATAATAGCAAGCCACACGGGAAATAGATCAATGGCCCAACACGATATAGTGTCAAATACCTGTCGCAAAATGTCATTCTAAACTACTTTCCGAAATACACTAATTACGCATTTTCCGTGCTTTGTAAATAAAACTGCTGTTGAAAGCAGCGTCTGTCTGCCCCTTTCTGTGCTGTGGTTCTCACTCTTGAAACAATGCAGCGGAGGTAAAGCTGGTCACACACTATATTATCTTCGCCAATGAGCAGATCTTTTCCCCAATATACAGTGGTGTAACTACCAGGGGAGCAGCAGGTGCAACTAAAGGTCAGTTTCCGCCACTGGCGATATTGAACTGAATCAGATCTGTCCCTTTCTGTGCTCTGCTTCTGAATGTCAGGGTCGGGAAAAAACCCGGTGGGCCCAGCCGGCCCAGACCTGCTCCCCTGGTTGCCCCATAAAATTGTTGCAGCGCGACTTCCGGGAATTACATGTATGCATGCAACAGGGTGGGAGTTTGGCGGTCTGGAGGGGGCCCTGGGAACTGCCAGGAGAGCCCTTCATTTCGCAGCCCCCGTGGGCCCCCAAGGCTCCAGTTGGAATCTTCTGACTCTTGAAACAATGCAGCAGAAGTAGCCACACAATATAAAATCTGCTCGTTTGGCAAAGTCACCAAAAAAGAAGATATTTCCCCCGATGTTCAGTGGCCTAACTACCGGGGGAGCAGCACCCGGACCTGGAGTCACCTGAAGCTAAGAACGAGTGTCCAGTGCATCTTATGAAGGTGGGGGAGACATTTCAGTTTTTGTATCAGGGTCTGTGGTCCTCCAGTTACGCCAGAGGTGATATTGGATTTAATTAGGTTACAAATGTGGGAATTCAAGTCATCCGAGCAAGGAGTGCATCAACTAGCTGATGCTGACACGAAAATCAAACCTGTCTGATCGACATTCAGAAAACCAGGCAGATATCGGTCGGGTGGACCATACACGGGCAGGAAAGCTGGTGAATCAGTCTAAAGCGCCAGAATCCAAAGCTGAAATTTGCCCATGTATGGCCACCATAATTCTCCTCTTGGTCTGTAAATCAACTGGCTTCTGTAACATTTTTTCAGCAGCCAGAACCAGCAGTGCAGAGAGTATAAAGAGTCAGACTGTCACCCCATGAAACCTGTGACCTGTGGCACCCTCCTGAATATATTTTATTATTTTAATATCTTTATTACTATGGAACAGCCCGTGCCTGAAGTGAAAGGAAGTCCTGCAGCAGGGCTCATTTAAGGTAGGTGCTCAGTTGCCCCGTGCACTGGCCCATAGCAACCAATGAAATCTTTGCTTTCCTTTTTAAATGGTTAGTAGACCAACCATATAGCTTTATAGCTATACATAGGTGTCTTGCTGCACCTAAACAGTATGATGTCGGTATATAATGGTGAATAATAATATAAATGTTGTATGTATAGAGTCCAGCAGTGGATGAAAATGTTTATACATTGCAGGGATCTCCAGACGACGCAGGAAATTTGTATTCATTGATGTCAGTGCCTGTTATATCTTTCTGTCTCCCATGCCCCGGTGCTCTAGCTCCCAGCTCTGTGTATAGCAGTGTGTCTGAGCTTGGCGCACCCCTCACCAGCTTGGTGGTTAGCAGTAATTACTGGGCTGGGGGCAGTTGAGCGTTGCCATATGTTCTAGCCGGGGTGAGGGCCTGAGGAGGCTCGGGAGGGGCCCCATGACTGTCACTGCTCATTCCCTGCCTGGCTAATAGCACCGGGAGAAGCCACAACTGCATCTCTCGCTCGCACCAAGCTGCACTCTCGTATTAACCTGTCTGACAAGCAAAGCAACATTGACAGGAGATAAACACGCCAGCTTTCCCTGGCACACAAAGGGTGCACAATATATATATATATATATATATATATATATATATATAGATGCAATTAGGAGCACTCACGGTTGTAGTGATAAAGGAATATCTTTTTATTGGAGTGTTACAAACTACCCCACATCTGCACTGCTTTCCACTGAAGCATTTGTCTATATATATATATATATATATATATATATATATATATATATATATATATATATATATATAGACAAATACAAGAGTCCTCTGCACACAACCCATTATCAATATATTTAAGACAGAGACATTTTGTGCATACTGCTACAGAAAAATGCCTTACTCTTTAAACAACACAGGGATTGTTTGTCCATATATTGCAATATATTTAAGCTGGCCAACTACGTCAAAGTCATCCCATATCTGGCCAGTCCTACGCTCAATTTTCATCTGATTCATTAAGAATTCTATTGCTTCATTATACATTTTACATTTTTTATTTTACATTATACATAGCGATGGGCAAATTTTTTCACCTTGTTTCACCACGGAAATGACGCTCATAGACTTGTATGGCAGTGTGCATCTAAGAAAAAAGTCGTGCGTCAAAAAAATTTCGAAGTTCTCCTTCCTGAGGGCGGCCTGAGTTGGGGGCTGAAACATTGAATAAAACAGTTTATTTTTTCATAAAAGTCCTGTTGGTGCAGCTTTATTTTTTGTGTATACATATATATATATATATATATATATATATATATATATATATATATATATATATGTAATTATTTCAAATTTCCCTTAGTTACAGTACAGTAATTGCAACCTCTCAGTCCTCTTTCGGGAGCGCTGTTTTTCTAGCGTCCTCTAGATGGCAAAAGGTTAATTGATGTAAAGGGGTTCTTTAAACTGACTTTTCGTATGAGGTAGAAAGTGATATTGTGAGACAACGTGCAGTAGGTTTTAATTTTTTTATTATATGCAGTCTTTGAGTTAATTAGCTTTTTATTCAGCAGCTCTCTAGTCTGCAATTTCAGCCATCTTGTTGGGGTCCAAATTCCCCTAGCAACCATGCATTGATCTGAATAAGAGACTGGAATATAAATAGGAGAGGCTTAAACTTAAAGATGAGTAATAACAAGTAACAATAACAATTACATTTGTAGCCTTACAGAGCATATTTTTTTTTTGGGGTCAGTGACCATCTGAAAGCTGGAAAGAGTAGGAAAGAAAAAGGCAAATAATTAAAAAAATAGAAAAAAAAACAAAACATGAAGGGCAGTTGAAGAGTTGCTTAGAATTAGTTATTCTATAACATACTATAAATTAACTTAAAGGTGAACCACCCCTTTAACCACCCCTTTGACCTAAGCATTGCTCACCTATGGAAACATCAGTGTTTCAAATACACAAGAGATAAGCATTAGGAAACATGGTGGCATCCTCTGGTACTTTAATATATATTTAATTTTATATAATATTATATATAATAATACAATTATTTGTCAATACATTGTACAAGAGTACCAGAGTCCAACGTTATCAGTACAATGTATTGACAATAAGGGGGTTATTTATTAAAGTCTGAATGCCAAAAACTCGAAAAATGCAAGTTTTTCTTACTATAAAATCTGAATTTTTAATGGAAAAAAACCCTCAAATTTTTCTACTAGGATGCAAATAGTCCACATCTGAAAATCCGCCATCTCAGACCTGCCAAGGTTGTATATAAGTCAATGGGAGAGGTCCCATTCGACTATTTCAGTAAAAAGCCTGAAGAAATCGAGAGATTCTGGAAAATCCTCCTAAAAAATTGTATGATTCTGGTTTTCACTCGATCTTATCGAATTTTACCCCGATCCGATTAAATCGTGCTTATTAAATAATAAATAAGGTCAAATCGTCAATTCTAGTTCGGGCAGACTTTTTTATTTTAAAAAATCTGAAAAATTCAGATTTTGATAACTCCCTGTAAGTTGAAATTTTTTTTAAAGATAAAGAGTGTGCCAGTCTTAAGATTTTTCTATATATATTGTATGTGATTTTTCTATATATATTGTATGTGATTTTTCTATATATATTGTATGTGATTTTTCTATATATATTGTATGTGATTTTTCTATATATATTGTATGTGATTTTTCTATATATATTGTATGTGATTTTTCTATATATATTGTATGTGACTGTGCATAATGATTTATATATTTTTGTATTGGAGTGCAGATATATCTTATACATAAGTGCATCACCAAATGGGATGGGAGCACCTTCGTCTGTCTAAGAAGATGCCATATTGTATTAAATTGGCAACGTGGAACTTTACTTTTCCCTATGAAGCCAAGTGGAATGGTATACCCCCCAAATGTCCTGTTTTTAGAGGGGCAGTCCCTCTTTTGACAGCTTAACCCGCAGTCCTTCGTTTGTACTGGAAAGTCCCGTTTTTCTCTGCACTGAACAGCCAGAAAAATATACAATGTTTCTAACTTAATTGGCATTTTTTTGATATAAGCAAATATGTAATTGTAACAATATAAGATAACAGGTCTCTTGGGAGAAGTTAGACTCACAGCTTAAAGGGCAATTCACCTTCATTAGCAAAACTGTAATAACTGGGGGGAAAAAAAAAGAAATATTTTCAAACTTTCATAACCTGCCAAATTTTGTTAAATGAACATGGTAATTAGGGGATGTGGCCACAAAAATTTGCCTGATCAAAAAAAATTTGACTTTTTTGTCCCTCTTTCTATTTTCTATAAATTTTGGGAGGTATGGAATGGAGTTCCTCTAACAAGGCGGAGGCAATGTATATGTTATTGCAGGGCACAAAATCCTTATGCACAATGTCATTTCTCCTTCACATTAAGGCAAAATTCTGTTTTTTGCCAGTACAAAAAATGTTGTCAAAACTCAGACGGAAACTTGGTCTTTTAATATGGAAAAAAAAGTCAATGTCCATATGTTCCAGTTGCTTTCCACTTCAGCCAAACGGTTTGGAACCCTCCTGCTGTCTACGGGGGGGGGGAAGAAATTAGCATTTAGGTTTTTTTTACCCCATGACGGAAAGTTTTCGCTTTACCTGCAATGTCATTTCAGCTTCCCATTGGCTGCAATGCATTTCTGCAATTTCACCCGTCCATAAATATTTTATTGAAGCAAAATGGGCCAGTTCTTCTGATGACTAATAAAGGGTACTAGGTAAGTTTACCCATCCAGGGCATAAGAGTGTAGAGGTGCCTCAAACACCATAGTGTGTCCACCTAGTGCCCCATAGAAAGAGTTTAACAGTCAGTGCACCCAAACTTCTGCTTAACCCTCACTCCTCCAGAACAACGCAGTCTAAAGCGTTAACCCCCCCATGGCCAGGTTGCAAAAATACTCCGATGGCGCAGTGCAAATTACTGACAAGCAGCATTAAATGCCAGGAGGGGAGTGCTGTCCAGTTATAAGACGGAATAATGCAGACATTAGTTGATTGTGTTAAAGGAACAGTTCAGTGAAAAAATAAAAACTGGGTAAATAGGCTGTGCAAAATAAAAAATGTATCTCATATAGTTAGTTTGCCAAAAATGTAATATATTAAGGCTGGAGTGACTGGATGTATAACATAATAACGAGAACACTACTTCCTGCTTTTCAGCTCTCTTGGTTTCCCCTGATTGGTCACCAGGCAGTAACCAATCAGTGACTTAAGTGGGGGGGGGCAAATGGGTCATATCTGTTGCTTTTTAATCTGAGCTGAATGCTGAGGATCAATTGCAAACTCACTGAACAGTTATGTCCCATGTGGCCCCCCCTTAGAGTCGCTGACTAACTCAGAGTTAGAGAGCTGAAAAGCAGGAAGTAGGGTTCTGTTCTGCTATGTTAGACATCCAGTCACTCCAGCCTTTATACATTTTACATATTAGACACAGTTTTTATTTTTACACTGAACTAGGGATGCACCGAATCCAGGATTCGGTTCGGGATTCAGGCTGGATTCTGCCTTTTTTAGCAGGATTCGGATTCGGCCGAATCCTTCTGCATGGCTGAACCGAATCCTAATTTGCATATGTAAATTAGGATTTGGTTCGGTATTCGGCCGAATCTTTGACCAAGGATTTGGGGACTCGGCCGAATCCCAAATAGTGGATTCGGTGCATCCCTACACCGAACTGTTCCTTTAACCTATCATCTGCCAGACGGAATTAGTGTACATTATTACTTGCCCTTGTCTGCGGATGTAGCCTACTTTATAAAATCTCATTAGATGGCAAACACACCATAAGTAGTTGGTAGTCGCCCCCAAGCATTTCATGAATGACAAGAGACGTGGCCCCCAAGAATTTCATGACAGAGCGGTGCCCCCCAAACGTTCCACTGTGCAAGTCAGTGCTGTCCCTCCTCTGCTCTATGCTTTTTATAGTGTGGGGACCAAGTATTGGGCAGGACAGGTGGGACGCTAATTCTAAACCAAATTTCTTACATTGCTTTCAAATGAACAAGGGGCCCCACACACATAGGGTTGCCAGCTGGTTGTATTCACCAAAAAGGAGGCAACTCTACACACACAGCAACAGCTGGACACTTGGTTTGAATTCTACAAACATTTATAATTAGGGTTGCCACTAGGGTTCCCACCTTTTCAGAGCTTCTTTGGTTAATGGGTTACCGGATAACGGATCCAACACCTGTACCATTTTGTTTTGGGGTTTGCATTACTGTAAATAGGTATAGCACTATGCTGTGTGTTTGCACAGAGGGGTTTATTGGATACACTGGCGGCTCAGTGCAAATACAAATGATTTCTCTAATCCTTTAAAATGTAATGACTTACTGTTATGGGAAATGTAAAAATCACTTTTGGTCCCACTTTCTTACTGTCCCAGATCTTATAAAACATTGTTGCCAGCTCATAGCCAGGCTGCAGTTGCTTCACACAGTAGACCTGGCGTGATGAAGTCAAATGGTATATAGTGAATAAAGTACCCCCTCTTGTAAAATATAAGGATATTATAAGTTACCGAGGAGTTTCATGACCATATAAAAACACGAGGCCGAAGGCCGAGTGTTTTTATACAGGTCATGGAACTCCGAGGTAACTTATAATATCCTCATATTTTACAACTGGGGGTACTTTATTAATTATAATACACAAATTTTAGTGAGTCATGTGACAGAAATTACATCACTACTCACCGTTTATAACTGATGACATCACTAGTCACCGTTTATAAGGATATAATTTACAAGATATTCATGGCTTTTGTGTATTATAAATAGTTTAATAGGGCTTCTAGACCTTGCCCGTTATAGGATTTGTTCCTGGTGCTGTTAGCTTTGCTATTCTGTTCTTGATCTTGATCCTGACTACCTGTTGTGACCCCTGCCTGTTCCTGATGATTCTGACCTCTGTATCCTGATCCATTGCCTGAAATCTCTTTTGCTTTATCCATCTATTTGATCTCCCGGTTTTGACCCATGCCTGCCTGACCACGCTTTGAACTCTGCCTGCCCAGACCCGGCCTGATTTGTTTATGCTCACTTTCTGCCTGCCCAGACCCGGCCTGATTTGTTTATGCTCACTTTCTGCCTGCCTCGACCCGGCCTGTTGCGACTACGATTGCACCACGACCTTCTGCCCAAAGACTTTGCTTACAGTTGTGCCCCTTCGCTTTAGAACCTTTCACCTTTCCACCTCTCGTTTTAATACCTGGTGGAATCTGAGTAGCTGAGGGCTCCTCCCGAGGCCAAAGGCGGCTGCTAAAGGCGGAAGCACGAGCCGAGACCAGGGAGCTTGGCATTGGTTCTAAATTCTGGGTGCCAACCGTTACACTGCCTGTCTGTGTTATGAAACCTGCTCAAAACTCTATAGAAAGACATATGGATCACTTTGAACTGTTTAGGGTCTGTATTTTTTAATTATAGTGTTTTGTGGAGATATCTTACTATTAGGGGCGTTTTGGTAATTTTTAGTTCATAGATTTACCTACACTTTTTCAACAGTTCGGCATATTTACTTTCTAAAATATACAGTTTTCTTTGAGTTGTTTCTTTTTTTTGCCCACTTGCCCACCAGGATACCAGGACTCCTGGTCAGGGTTGGCCCAGACCCGCTCCCTGCACTCCCTCTCCTTACCCCCCTTCCAGACACCGGCAGCGATTGTGCACCGTAAAAGTTTATGCATGTGCGCATGTGCTTGCGGGTGCTGGGAGGGCAGCTGGGGGGCTCTGGGGATGGTGTGGGGGGGCCCCTGAGGCCCTGGGCTTCCCAGTCCGACACTGTTCCCGGTGGGCCCATATGTCAGTGGGTCTTCCTACTCACCCAAATTTTTAACTTTGTCTGCCTATAGCTTTGTCATTCCTCTCTTCTGTATAAGAACCAGTGTTGGACTGGCCCACAGCAATGGGCCCAGGTGCTTCAAAACATTTGGCCTATTTCATGGCCATTACCTATTTCTATGAGAACAAAGAGATGAAATAGATTGAATAATAGATTATAGTATGTAAAGAAAATAGACTTGTAGAACAGAGGTTGCGTGAGGAGAGGAATTATAATAGAACTGAGAGTTGGCCCCTGGTCTAAGGTCTTTTGGGTGGGCCCCTGGTGTCCCTGTGCGACACTGATAAGAGCAAAGAGGAGAAATGGAGAGAGAGGGTTTGATGACAGAAGGTAAAGAGAAGGGACTAGGAGAATTAGGAGTTTGAGTAAGGAGAAGAGGAAATATTTGTGATCAGTGGGTTCATAGTCTAAGACTGAAGTTATATTAGGAATTTGCTAAGAATTGTATTTTATTTTATTAGGCAAAATACAGTTTTTGGGTGGAGTTCCCTTTTACTGGTTTTATATTTTCTCTCTGTGTTTGAGGATAATAAATAGGACATTGTTTAACTGCTAAGCGCTCGGATCTCACAATGGGAAACGACAGTGCAAAAGAATCATTTTGGTTATAAACACTACAGAATGTTAGGAAAGGGCCGGGAGCTTGTGGGCTGACACCCACTCAGCACCAAAGGACACCACTTAATGATGGTTTTTTTTGAAAATCAGCCCCTGCAGCAATTCCATCCAATGTATACACATCGCCTTCCTCAAATCATCACATTTAGGTTATTTTTATTTAACAAGTGTCAGTGCCGTTTACCTTCTCAATCACGTACCTTCCTCCTGAAAGGCAAGAAATGTGCCCAATTTGTAAGGAAAAGTTTATCTGCCGCTGATTCTCCTTTAAAAAAAGACAGCAATGTATAAGGACAGGGCTCGTTATTTCCCAGAACTTTCCTTCATGCCCAGAGCCTTTCACACAGGGCAGTTAAAAAAGTAACAGATAGATATACAGACAGACAGACAGATTTTGACCACAATTTGCATCCCATTCATCGAAAAGCATCAGCACAACTTTGCTTGTTAATATGCATTTGATGCAATCTTGCAACCTCCTCCCCCCATACACACACACATGCCACCAATTACACTGGAATTTCGGGGGGAAATGCTGTATTGTGGGTAAAAAACATGGCAAACCTGTGTCTGAAATGGCACTTTTCTGTAAACCTTTATATATTTTATGAAAACGCTGAATGCCACGGTTCCGCTGGGTGCCAAAGGGAGCCTATCAATGATCCAAGAAAGGGAGCAGCGAATCTCTTAGGAAAATATTTCTCATTGCAACTTCACTAAAGGAGAATATCCCGGCTTCCGCTCGGATAACCCCGGCAGCCAGAGGGTTACAGTAATGTAAATATACGGAATAAAAGCTCGTTGGTGCTGCTTTCTGACCACATTTCTGCCACTCTCCATCCTCCAGGACTGGTTACCTCTAGGACTGTGTGAGATGCAGTTTGGCCTCCAAGGGGAGTGTTTAGGACAGAGAAATGAAGCACCTTATCGGTCCTGGCAGTTCCCCCCAGCGCCTGGAGCCAGCCTGCAGCCACCACAACACAACCCTTTTAATTGCTTTCACATCCAATCCAAAGCCCCGCGCCTCACTCTGGCTGTGCAGAGCCCCAGAGCACTGCACCCCTACCTGGGGAAGGGAGGGGGGAACGTCACACAGCATCATGACCCCAACATACCCAACCCAGGCCACGGAGAAAGGGAAGAGTGCAGCTTATAGGGAGATATAGCTGAATGCACTGCAGCTAATAGAGTAGGAAATGACAGTTATTATATATATAAAGATCAGAAGGAAATGGTTTTATAGTGCAACATAGTCACTTGATTCAACCTTTAGTTCAAATAAATCCTAGTTAATCCAAAGGATTTTGACTCCTATTCAGACCAGTCCCTGGATTCATTTTGTATTAGGCGCACAAAGAGCCTTGTATCTTCTCACTTGCTAAAAAAAAGGCATCCAGCCCTTTCTTGAAATTATTCAGTGTATCTGCCATTGGAACAACTTTAAAAAGGGACAGAGATGTTGTAAGATATTGTAAGAGATACTGTACACATCAGCTTATTTATACTGTATAAACTGTAGTCATTTTTCTGAAGCAAACACACAAGTTTTACCAGTGCAGGGCAACACTGCCTTATATTTTCATGACTTTAAAACTAGGGATGCACCGAATCCAGGATTTGATTCGGGATTCGGCCAGGATTCTGCGTTTTTCATCAGGATTTGGCTGAATCCTTGTGCCTGGCAGAACCGAATCTGCATCTGTAAATTAAGGGTCGGGTAGGGAAATCACGTGACTTTTCATGACAAAAGAGGAATTTTCCCACTTTTTTCTTTCCTGCCCCTAATTTGCATATGTAAATTAGGATTCCGATTTGGTTCCGTATTCAGCCGAATCTTTCACCAAGGATTCAGGGATTTGGCTGATTCCCAAATAGTGGGCCCAGCTGCACAGCCTGCACCCGAGCCCTACTCTGCCAAGTTACGTTACTGGAAGAAACAGTAAGTGATGTCGTTTGACACCCTCTAGGGAATATGGAATACAGCATAGCCTACATCTAGCCTCTGCAGGGCTGGAACTAGGGGTAGGCAGAGTAGGCACGTGCCTAGAGCGTAAAGCTGAGGGGGGGCCAGGCACGTATCTGCTCTGTCGCCTACGCCAAGTCCGGTCCTGTGTCTCCCTGACTGCCGCTGGTGATTTCCGTTTAAATGTGATTCCGTGCATGCGCGCTGTTGCGTAGTTTTGCGCATGCGCAATTGAGCACACTAAGCCGGCGCCGTGGCCGGCCAGGTTGCCTTGGGTGCCTGGCCAGGTTGGCCCGGCTCTGAGCCTCTGAGTCAAGGATCCCCAACCTTTTGAACCCGTGAGCAACATTCAGAAGTAAAAGGAGTTGAGGAGCAACACAAGCTTGAAAAATGTTCTTTGGGTGCCAAATAAGGGCTGTGATTGGCTGTTTGGTAGCCCGTATGTGGATTGTCAACCTAAGTTGAGGCTCTGTTTGGCAGAGCACCTGGTTTTTATACAACCAAAACTTGCCTGGAATTCAAAAATAAGCTCCTACTTTGAGGACACCGAGAGCAACATCCAAGGGGTCGGAGAGCAACATGTTACTCACCAGCTACTGGTTGGAGACCACTGCTCTGAGTTATAAAGCATGGCCAGCAGCTGATCAGATCCCACCTATAGGCCGGTTTTGTAAATACTAGGGGTGAAACTTGGCTTCATTCCCAGGATTCAGTCTGCTTTACTAAAGATGAGAAAAGAGCGGATTATCTTCCAATACTGTGTTTTCATACACTGACCCACAATCAATCAATATAGCGGCAGCCAAACAGCATGTCTCATTGGGTTTCTGACAGATGCTTCATTTGCTTCTAGTTTCTCAAATACTTTCAGGGAAGGTTCCCTGGTTACTGGGCCCCACAGCAAAATCAATTTAAGGCCCCCTAAACTCCCCTGCCCCCCCCCCCAGGCAGGCCTGGACTCAGAGTCAAAATAGGCCCTCCCATTCCAAGTACACAGAGGCCCAAACAGCCTCCAACCAGCCCACTATATGGTAACGTTCTATTGAACCATACAGAAGCCCCTCTGGCATTTGCCAGTCCGGGCCTGCCCCCAGGAGGAGTTGCAGGGGCTGCTTCTAGTAGTATGTGCTCCGTGGGTTCATTGACATGATTAAGGGCTATTCCACACGGGGAGATAGCGACGCGTTTGCGGTCGCGGCGACAAAGCGCCGCGACAGTCGCCGCGACCGGCGCAGGCGACAGTTTTGTATGGGCGCCTATGTAAAAACACCTGTGCTAACCACACGAGGCGATGCGCTTTTCAACAGTAGCCTTAAAATGCCTCGCCAGGCTTTTTCAGGCGACTGTTGAAAAGCGCATCGCCTCGTGTGGTTAGCACAGGCGTTTTTACATAGGCGCCCATACAAAACTGTCGCCTGCGCCGGTCGCGGCGACTGTCGCGGCGCTTTGTCGCCGCGACCGCAAACGCGTCGCTATCTCCCCGTGTGGACTAGCCCTAAAGGACAAAGGAGTGTCATTCATTTGGTTGGGTTCCAGTTTGTTAGGCACCCCCCCATCTATTAAATAGCTGTATTTGTGATTATGCACCTGGTATGGATTAGATAGTCAGCTCTGCTGGGACTGATAAGATAATGATTAAACAGCCATTGCAGACTGTAAGGGTAAGGTCACAGTGATCGTTCTCGGAGATTCAGTCGCCTGGTGACTAATCGCCTCGTCTTCGCAGCGACCAATCTCCCCGAACGCCTTCCCTCACTCTGCGCTGGCTAAAATGAAAAATCGTTTTCCGAAGTCGCCCGAAGTTTCCTCATGAGGCAAGGCGACTAAATCTCCCCGAAACGATCAGTGTGACCCTACCCAAACGGTATTATTTTATTAGTCTTATTTTAGGCTTTTTTAACAGCCCCGTGTGGTGCCGATAGCTGCAGCCCAGACAGACACACAGATACGTAGCGGCTGCTTCCAGCTGGCCGTCTCACACTCTGATTATAATTAAAGACGACAGCGGCTTTTCATGCTAAATCTGTTTCGCAGGGAGACAACATGGGTCGGAGTTGCTGTAAGACACACAGGACGTGTCTCCTTCTGTTGCGCCCTGCGAGCGTTCTGAGCCTTTGATAAACCCGTCCAGCTCTTATTTTCTTCATTTGACCCTTTTTCTCCTGCCTATTTGATTACTAAAACACGGTCAGGGAACAAGGAGTCTATAAAACATTCAAATGTACTAAGAGGTCATCCTGTAGTAAAGCAGTAGCCAAAAATGTTTTTTTATAAAAGTAAAAAAATCTTTATTATGACATATGTAAGCTTGACGCGTTTCGTACCTGAGGTGGGCCTATGAGTAAGTGCCCACCTCAAGCACGAAACGCATCAGGCTTACATATGTCCTAATCTTTTTTTTTTACTTTTATAAAAAAACATTTTTGGCTTTACTACAGGATGACCTCTTACTACATTTGAATGTTTTGTGTTTTCCCAAAAATTGGCAAGCCTGTGGACTGGGGGTTACCCTAGTAAGAGACCATCTTTTAGGGTTAGGCCATACTGGGCTTTTATGGGGAGATTTGGTTGTCTGGCGACTAATCGCCCAAACGCCTTCCCTGACACTGTGCCGGCTTTTGTGGTTTTTGGGTTTTTTATTCAAAAGCTCTCCGGTTTGTAATTTCAGCAAACTGGTTGCTAGGGTCCAAATTACCCTAGCAACCATGCACTGATTTCAGTAAGAGACTGGAATAAGAGTGACTGAAGTTTATCAGAGCACAAGTCATGTGACATATTTTCCCGTGAGAGTATCCCTTTAAGATACATATGCTGGAAGGCTCTTCTGATGCTTCTGTGCTCAGTTCTATTAATGATTAGTTTAGCGGCAATAGAGCCAAGTATCAAGCAGATGCCTTACTGCATTAATAACTCTGGTGTAACAGGAGGGGGCGCTCCTGTTCCAAATGAATGATATTAAAAGTGTCAGACTGGTGTGGTAACCAGTTTAAAGCGCCAGGAACAGTGTCAGGCTCATTCTTTCAGGCAACATGGGGGAGAAAAGTAAAGGAAAAGGCAAGAGGCGAATCTTTAAAAAACAAAATCTTTATTTGGTCCGAAAGAACCTGAGATGAGAGCACAGGGCGCCCCAAATATCTCTATGTATACAATCTGAGTATATAGGCTGATAAAATAGCATTCTGTCTTATTACAGCTGCACAGTATGTACAAGAATCAAAATATTCCTATTTCCCAGGTGTGGCAGGCATAGATCAGGACCCTGATACAGAGCGCAAGGGAGTTTGAGGAGCGTCCACCTCTTTCAGTGTCCTACGGAAATAATGGGTTTAGATTGTGGGTTCATTGCTTTGTGCAAACGGCTCCGGCACAATTATCAGCATCTTATTCTCCTTCCACTGCAGCAATGCTGAGACAAGTAGCCCCGGATACAAATGAGCCCTAGACTGTCTGTCTGTCTGTCTACGACTATGGGTAGAGGACAAAGCCTGGCAAACCCATTCTTTTGCCTCACTCAGTTGAGTACCATTGTAGTCAGCAGCAAGAACACGTATTATACAGATCTCTGCCGAAAAGACTGTAATAGATCTACAAAGCGAAATACAAACGGCTGCGCAAAAGATCATTTGAAAAATATTAAACTTTAAAATGAGCGCCATGCAGAATTCTTTAAAACTGTCAATTGGGCTTCACTTTTTCGTTTTTAAATTATTTGCCTCTTGCCCGGAATGGGGGTCACTGACCCCAGTTGCCAATAAACTAGTTCTCCGTGAGGCTACAATGTTATTGTTACTTTTAATTTTTATAGTTTTTGAATTATTTGCTTCTTCTTCTTTCCAGCTTTCAAATGGGGGTCACTGGCCCCATCTAAAAAACAAATGCAAAAAAAACCCCAAAATATAAGGCTACAGATTCATTGTTGTTGCTACTTTTCATTGCCCATATTTCTATCGAGGACCGCTCCTATTCATATTCCAATCTCTTATTCTAACAACTGCCTGGCTGCTAGGGTAAATGGGACCATAGCAACAAGAGAACTGCTGAAATTCCATACAGGAGAGCTGCTGAACAAAAAAAATCTAAATAAAGAAGATCAACTGTAATATCAGACTATCACTGTCTAGATCATTAGAAAATGTAATGTAATGTAAACGAGGGGTTGTTCAACTTTAAATTAATTTTTAATATGATGCAGAGTGATATTCTGAGACAATTTGTGGTTTTTGAGTTATTTAGCTCTTAGTTCAGCAGCTCTCCAGTTTGCAATTTTGGCAATCTGGCTGCTAGGGTCCAAATTACCCTAGCAACCATGCATTAATCCGAAGGAGAGACTGGAATATGAATAGGAGAGGCCTGAATAGAAAGATGAGTAATAAAAAGTAACAATAACAATACGTTTGTAGCCTTACAGAGCATTTGTTTTTTAGATCGGGTCAGTGACCCTCATATGAAAGCTGGAAAGAGTCAAATAATTAAAAAACTATAAAAAAGAAAAAATCATGGCTAATTGAAAAGTTGCTTAGAATTGGCCATTTTATAACATACTAAAAGTTAATTTAAAGTAGTTGTTCACCTTTAGTATAAAGTATAATGTAGAGAGGGATATTCTGAGACAATTTGCAATTGGTTTTCATTTTTTACTATTTGTGGTTTTTAAGTTATTTAGCTTTTTATTCAGCAGCTCTCCAGTTTGCAATTTCAGTAATTTGGTACAAATTCCCCTAGCAACCACACATTGATTTAAATAATAGACTGGAATATGAATAGGAGAGGCCTGAATACAAAGATGAACAATAACAGTACATTTGTAGCCTTACAGAGCATTTGTATTTAGATGGGGTCAGTGACCCCCTATTTGAACGTTTGAAAGAATCAGAAGAAGGCAAATAATTCAAAAACTATGAAAAATAAATAATGAAGACCAATCGAAAAGTTGCTTAGAATTGGCCATTCTATAACATAAGTTAACGTAAAGGTGAACCACCCCGTTAATGCGTCACATGGTATAATCGGTGCAGTCAGTTATAGGGGCTGTAAATCACTGTATACACCAAACAACCCCCCATATCAATGGCAAGAAGTATAGGGATAGTAATGGTGCTTTCCACCGATCCCATGGAAAAAAGACCCGTCTGAAGCCACCAACAAATTGCCCAATGTGCCATAGACTCTAGGCAATATTAGAGGGGAAAAAGCTAAAATACCACCCAATGGCTCAATATGAAAATATATCCTGTATATATATATATATATCTATCTATATCCATTTCCCTTCAGTAATCAGTACCGTATGAGGCCAGAGTCCATTGTGATTGCCGGATATATTTATCTAAATGGGTTGTTCACCTTTAAATTAACTGTTTGCATTTGCTTTTCATTTTTTATTACTTCTGGTCTTTGAGTTATTTCGTTTTTTATTCATCAGCTCTCCAGTCTGCAATTTCAGCCATCTGTTGCTAGAGTCCATATTCCCCTAGCAACCATGTATTGATATGAATAAGAGACTGGGATATAAATAGGAGAAGACTGAATAGAAAGATGAGTAATAAAAAGTAACAATAACAATACATTTGTAGCCTTACAGGGCATTTGTTTTTTAGATGGGGTCAGTGACCCCCATTTGAAAGCTGGAAAAAGTCAGAAGAAAAAAGGCAAATATTTAAAAAAAAATATATAAAAAAAATAAATAATGAAGATCAGTCGAAAATTTGCTTAGAATTAGTCATTCTATAACATATAAAAGTTAACTTAAAGGTGAACCACCCCTTTAAGAGCATGAGTGTGCTTTTAAGGTTTAGTCTACAGAATCCACTGCACGAAGAGCAACATGGCAGCTCCCGCTCCTACATAAATAATAATCGCTGTTATAAATAATAATGTTAATTGCACACGCTGCTGATGGTGAATATGTTTAGTTAAGTCCACGGCACACACTGGCGGCATCTTCCACCTGACATCAGAAAGCCATAGGCCAAAGTGACCTTTAATTAGCAAGTCAATTAAAAAAAAAGTAGAAAGCCCCATGTTATTTGGTTAGACTGTCCTATAAGAGTGCAGTGTCATTCTCTCACGCTAGACAACAGCGCCCCCTGTCTGCAAACTGAAAAGCTGCAATAAGTAGAAAAGCTGCACTGGGGACAGACAGAGATTTGCACCAAAGCAGAAACGTGGGTGGATTACAGGTGACTAGTAAAGGCGGGGGCACAGGTAATGGCCGACAACCCTTCAGATGGAATGTACTACAGGTATGGGACCGGTTATCCAGAATGCTCAGGACCTGGGGCTTTCCGGATAATAGATCTTTCTGTCATTTGGATATTCATACCTTAAGTCCACTAGAAACTCATATAAACATGAAATAAACCCAATAGACTGGTTTTGCTTCCAATATGGATTAATTATATCTTAGTTTGGATCAAGTACAAGTGACTTAAAAAGGAAAACATTTTTATGAATTTGGATTATTTGATTATTATGGAGTCTATGGGGTAGATTTATCAAAGAGTGAAGTTGGAGATCTCCACAGTCCTCCCCCTCTCGCATCCACTATTTTGGATTTGGCCGAATCCTCGAATCCTTTGCGAAAGATTTGGCCGAATACGGAACCAAATCCTAATTTGCATATGCAAATTATGGGTGCGAAGTGGAGAAAACATTTTTTACTTCCTTGTTTTGTGACAAAAAGTCACTCGATTTCCCTCGCCGTCCCTAATTTTCATTTGCAATTTAGGATTCGGATTCAGTTTGGCCGGGAAGAAGGATCCGGCCGAATCCAAATCCTGCTGAAAAAGGCTGAATCCTGGATTCGGTGCATCCCTAATTTTTTATGGGATTTTTAAAGGTGTATTTATCAATTGGTGAACTTTCACCCTTTGATAAATACGCCTTTACAAATCCCATAGAAATGAATGGAGAGAGGCGGTATTTCTCTTTGATAAATCTACCCCTATGAGAGACATCCATACCGTAATTCGGAACTTTATGAATAACAGGGTTCCGGATAACAGATCCCATACCTGTACAATACCCAAAGACGGCACAGTCACACGCCATATATATTTGCCAGTGTATATCAGCAAACAGGAGCCGGGCAGGAATGGGTTACACATGACAAATCTCCTTCCCTATTTGAACCTGAAACACAAGCGTTAAAAAGATCTCTTTGCTCTTAGTGATATTTCTATTTCAGGCCAGAGGAAGCTGCCATATTGTTTGCCTCAGTCACCCACAAGAGTCAGTGTGCAGACAATACACCGTGCCCTTATACTGTACTGGCCTAGTAATAAAGTGTTTATGCCTCTTTAAAGGATAAGCAAAATTTTAAAATAAGTGAATGTAAAATTGATGAGAGTGGTATCTAAAAAGTTTTGCAATGGATATTCATTATTTATTTTGTTTTTATTCCAAGATATTAAGGAATACATGTGCTGTTAATATGAATGAATTTTGTTACAACAGCGCCACCTGCTGGTCAGTTTCCCACCAGTCTGACCACCAAGTAGTCAAGGAAGTTGTCAGGAGAAAGAAAGAGGCTGCTCTGATGTTCTTCTGCTTAGGAAAGATGTGAGAGGTTTAGAAAGAACAAGAACAGAAGAACAACAGAGCAGCCTCTTTCTTTCTCCTGACAACTTCCTTGACTACTTGGTGGTCAGAATCTGATCAGCAGGTCTGTTGTAACAAAATTCATTCATATTAACAGCACATGTATCCCTTAATATCTTGGAATTAAAACAAAATAAATAATGAATGTAAATTACAAAAGTGCTTAGCATACCCCTATCATCAATGTTACATTAACTTATATCAAAGGTTTACTTATCCTTTAAAGTGCTGATGGCACCCGTCATCTGCAAAATGCCAGGACAGATAATGACATTAGATCTTTATGTTCTGTAAACATTGCACTAGTTTTGGCATGGTCGTCTTGCCCTTTATTCCATCCTCATTAAAGACTCTCCTTATCTGATTCCCACATTCTGCCTTAGCGTGATAACTTTCAGTTATTTGTAAAATGAAAAAAAAATATATATATATATATTACATAGAATCAGGTAAAGGAATGCATAGATCAGTCAGACTGAGCGCTAAAAGCACATTGCAGCCAGGGGCCTTACAAAGGGTTATGGGTAAAGTCACCAGATTCATTCCCATGTGAACTGGCCCATAGAACAACATTGTACAAATGGGGAATGGATGAAATGGATGCAACACCCTCCGACCTCATTGCATAAAGAGTATACTGTTCATTTAAGGCAATAAGCCTAATTATACTTGCCCTTTAAATGCGTGGGAATCCATGTAGCCTGGGGAGCTATAAAGGTAAAGTGCCACTTTGACTTGTGCAAATGGAATATAGAAAGCAAAAGGTTTCTTAGCCCAGATGTCCCAGCATGCTTTTTACTCTCGATTATACATTAATGAATGCTGGGAGTTGCAGTCCAGCAACATCAGGTCAAAGAAACAAGTGACTGGCCTACATTATCTGTTGCTACACAATACACTGATGATAACCTATACAGAGTATATTTCCCATGATCTAACAGGTTGCTACTGGGAGTCCTGATGTTTGGCTAATCTAGTAATAAAACCCTCCGACGGGGCTTGGCAGTGTTACAATGTAGGATGGGGCTTCTAGTGCAAAAGACAGTTTATCTGCTTCTGATCTAAACCCATCATGTGGCAGTAGTTGTGCCATTCATCAGTTTAACATAAAAAATTCCCTTAATTCCTCTATATTTTTGGTAAAATCCCACAACTGATAATGGTTCCCTTTTATGTTGGAACACACAGGCATGTGTTACTTCTCAGCAGCTGGGGGGACAGCGTTTCTCTCTGCACTTTCCTGAGCACTTGCCAGCAGCTTCCTATGGACAAAGTGCTCAGGATGTGAGTTGCGCACAAAGAAGTTGCTCCCCCGTCTCCTATCCCAGCACATGCAATATGGAAGTTCTATTATGTGGGGAACAGTGACAAACACACACATACTGTATATATATTTCTGACAATGCCCATGTCATGTAAGCCATGTACAAACCAATGCATTCAGTGCTTTAAGGCGTCGAGTTTGCAGGCAGAGTTAAAATGGCTACATTCCTCCCTAAAAAATAGCAATTCATTTGTCAATAGTGTTATATAGTAGTATTGAAAAAAAGGAGGAATAAAGACTCTTTGCAGGAACCTGTAATCCAACATTCAGCTTCCAATAATCCCCTTCTAAGATGCTGAAGGCCAGCAGGGGTGTAACTATAGAGTAACTATAGTGTAACTATAGAGGAAGCAGACCCAGCGGCTGCAGGGGGACCCAAGAGGTATAGGGGCCCTAATTCATATACAATTTCAATAAAACTTGGTAAAACAGGTCAACCTCTAGACATTTCCGGGGTGCCTGGAAAATAATTTGCTACTTGGCCCAGTGATTTCCAGTTACACTACTATTGGCCAGTCTCTGCACCACCGACTTACACACAACACCACCCAGCCATTGCTTATCTGCTCACCCTATAGCAGCACAGATCACAAAGCACGTAGAACATGAAAGCCAATCTCCTTCACTCATTTCATTATTTAAGGGTGCGGCAAAAAGGTTTGGCTCATATTTGGTTTTACTAAAATATGCAACTTATTAAAAGGAGAAGGGATGCACCGAGAATTCCAGGTTCAGTTCGGGATTTGGACAGGATTCGGCCGAATCTTTCTGACCGGCCCGAACCAAATCCTAATTTGCATATGCAAATTAGGGACGGGGAGGGAAATTGCGTGACTTTTTGTTACGAAACAAGCAAGTAAAAATGTTTTCCCCTTTCCATCATTAATTTGCATATGCAAATTAGAATTCGGTATTCGGCCGAATCTTTCGCGTAGGATTCGGGGGTTCGGCCGAATCCAACATAGTGGATTCTGTGCATCCCTAAAAAGGAGATAAAATCTGGAGCCAGAACCCAATTCCACTAAGTGGTTATAAACAGTGTCTGCCCAGTGAGGGACTGAGCCGGCGGGACACCGGGAAAAAACCTGGTGGGCCCCGGCCCTCATGGGCCCCCGCCGCCCCAGACCTGCTCCATTGACTGCCCCCCAAAAAACCGTAGCCGCGGCTAAATGCATGTGCGCCACACATCTTTTGCACATGCTCACCGCACGTTCAGGGTTCAGCATGCCGGTGCGGGCAGGTTTACTGATAGGAGGGGGCCTCCGTGACTGCCAGGAGGGCCCTTGTTTTGCAGCCCCGGTGGGCCCCCAAGAATCCAGTCCGACCCTGTGTCTGCCTGAGGCCCACCAGAGAACCTGACCCTAGGGCCACTCTCACAGCATTAGATTATACATAGTGCCAAATGGGAATTATTATATGGGAACATGAAGACTGGCTAACGGCCCACTGGGATATACTCTGGACCCCTGGTAGGCCAGTCCCACCCTGATTATTATAAGAGCAATATGTGGATTGTTACCAGCAAGCAGCAAAGAGGCAGACACAGAGGAGAATGTGTAGGTTAAAGGGGAACTATCACAAAAATGACAATTTAATATAAGCTTCATCATACTGAAATAAGAAACTGACAATCAATTAAATATTTGACACCATTCGTGAAATAATCAAGTTTATATTCACTATTCCTCTCTCAGCATCTGTTTCTCTTCATTCTCTCTTCATGCAGGAGTTGGGTGTCAGATGATCATTGACAGTTAGATCCAAAATATCTTATTGGGGGGGCTCCCTTTCTCAGCAGATGTATTAGAGCTCAGTCAAATAACTGTTTCCAGTAAAAACAAAATCTAACACATGCATGTAGCATGTAGAGAGACATGATGTCTGATGATTTTAATAGAGTGAGCTCTAATACATCTTCTAGGCAAAAGGAGCCCCTCCTATAAGATATATTGGATCATTCATCTGACACCCAACTCCTGAATTAAGACCGAATGAAGAGAAACAGATGCCGAGAGAGGGATAGCGAAGATAAACTTGATTATTTCAGAAACTCCGATTATTTAGTTGATTGTATTTAGGAAGTTTCTTATTTCATTATGATGAAGCTTATATGAAATTTTTGCGATAGTTCCCCTATAATGGCCCAAAAACATGGCGCCAATGCACCTCAATGGAAATCACCTCTTTGTGTCTGCTCACACTTTTAAACATATCCCTCAATATCACTACAGGTTTATTTAACCCCCAAATAGAAACTTCAGCATGGTTAGATTTGTATTGTTGAACCCTATAAAAAAAAAAAAGAGAGGAAAAGGAAATGTTGTAGGACTAGAGGTGTGTGTGCCAAGCTCCTCGACAACTGTGTGTGTGTGTGTGTTGTGGAACAGCAAGTTTAGAGTGTGCATCAACAGGATTGGGGGGAAATGACAGGGTCCTGTATACACAGGAAGAGAGTCCTGAGTAGATTTCAAGTGTCATCATTTGGGAAGGGTTTAAGTCTGTAAAAGTGCTCCAGCTGACCCTGTACGGAGCACCTAAGCACCCCGGCTGGGTGTCAGAGAGGACGGGGGCCATGAAGGCCAGACACCTCAGGAGACAGCGGGGGGCTGTGGGTGCCTTTGCTGGACATCCAGTCATTGAGAAATGCCTGATTGGCCTTGCGGTGAGCCAGCCGGTGTGTGATGGAGAAGCCTGCATTCCCTTCCAGCTGAGACAAGATGACCAGCACTTGCCTGGAAGAGAGAATGATGAGATTATATAAGGGACATGGATAGACATACAGTTGTGTTCAGAATAACAGCAGTGTGCTTAAAAAAAGTGAATAAAGCTCAAAATCGCTTTTATTTCCATACACTGGGAACTCTGCACATTTTATTCCAAATCAAAACATGAAGAAACATGTATCAAATTTGTGTTATTCCTTTACAAAAACAGAAGAAAGGGGAATTTTAGACTCTTCCAAAAAATAGCAGCGTCTGCATTCTTCTTTATAAACTCATTCACTGTATAAACTAAAAAAAAGTTTCAAGATTTTGTTTTTCTTTGAATGACCGAACTAATATTTAGTCATAGTATATGTATATACTATACAGTATAAGTATATTTAGTATAATGAGTGTTTCTGAGTAGGGATGCACCGAATCCAGGATTCGGTTCGGGATTCGGCCTTTTTCAGCAGGATTCGGATTCGGCCGAATCCTTCTACCCGGCCGAACCGAATCCGAATCCTAATTTGCATATGCAAATTAGGAACAGGGAGGGAAATCACGTGACTTTTTGTCAGAGAACAAGGAAGTAAAAAAATGTTTTCCCCTTCCTGCCCCTAATTTGCATATGCAAATTAGGGTTCGGATTCGGTTCGGTATTCGGCCGAATCTTTCACGAAGGATTCGGGGGTTCGGCCGAATCCAAAAAAGTGGATTCGGTGCATCCCTATTTCTGAGAACTGCTGCACATCTGTGTTACATGGAGTCCACAAACTTCCAACAACCTGTTACATTCCACAATTCTTCTGCATTTCTTGCTTTTGCCTCACAAACACCATTTTTGATGTCACCCCACAAGTTTTCTATTGGATTAAGCTCTGGGGATTGGGCCACTCCATAAAGTCAATCTTGTTGGTCTGGAACCAAGTGTCCAAAGTCTGTGGAGCTTCCCCTTTAATCCAACCTGAAAAACTCGTTCTCCTCGATCATAATATTCAACCAAAAATCAACAGACTGTAGGCGTCAGCGCTAAAAAGCTAAGGAAAACCAGAATATAGCAAATAGAGAACTTATGGTGTAGTATTTCTTGGAGAGTTGTAGTTCAACACATTCTCCTATTCATGCACTATGCAATATTGTGTTCCTGTTTTATATTTAAACATCACGTGCTGATGATAGGTGGGTACTCACAAACGTTTCAAATTAAATTCAGAATATATCAAAAGAGAATGGAAACGGAATGGCTTCCCAATGGAATCCTTGAATTTTGTGGTTAAGATTGAGCATATCATATCACCACTTCTTGATTCTCGCCTGTGGTTTTCAAAGGAACCGTAGTGTCAGTGGTCTGACTCCGACCTGCGGTGTCTTCCCTTCCACATGTTGGTTCCTCAGCAATTGGGGATGATGTCAACAGTCACCTGATGCGTTTTGTCGCTTACCGACTTCCTCAGAGGCTCCCCAGAATTAAGGTCTGGGGATTGGGCCACTCCACAATGTCAATCTTGTTGGTCTGGAACCAAGATGTTGCTCATTTACTGGTGTGTTTGGGGTCGTTGTCTTGTTGAAACCCCCATTTCAAGGGCATTTCCTCTTCGGCATAAGGCAACATGACCTCTTGATGTATTTTGATTTAATGAAACTGATCCATGATCCCTGGTAAATAGGCCCAACACCATAGTATGAGAAACATCCCCATATCATGATGCTTGTGCCTCCAGCTTCTCTGGCTTCACTCTGTACTGTGACTTGAATTCAGTGTTTGGGGCTCGTCTGACAAACTGTCTGTGGCCCCTAGACCCAAAAAGAACAATCTTGCTTTCATCAGTCCACAAAATGTTGCTCCATTTCTCTTTAGGCCAGTCACTGTGCAAATTGTAAGCTCTTCAGCACATCTTTTTTTCAACAATGGGACTTTGCAGGGGCTTCTTGCCGATAGTTTGGCTTCACATTGGCTTCTTCTAATTGTAACAGTATCACAGGTAACTTTGATCTCCCTGGAGCTGATCATTGGCCAAGTCCATTGGTGTTAGTTTTCCGTTTTCTTCCACATCTTTCAGGTTTTGGTTGCCATTTTAAAGCATTTGAGATCATTTTAGCTGAGCAGCCTATGATTTTATGCACTTCTTTATATGTTCAATCAAACTACACTGTCTGGAACGAGCCATTTCAGAGAGAAATGCACTATAACCAGCAACAGAACATTTGCTCCTTCCTTTCTTAAATAAGGGCCGGAATTGACACCTGTTATTTCACAGAATGAATGACGTCACTAATTGAACTCCACACTGCTATTATTTGGAACAAGCTATTATTATTTGGAACAAGCTATTATTATTTGGAACAAGCCTCAATTAATGATTCCACAACAGAATGAGCAGCATGTCATGACTGTTGGGTCTGTTGGTTTTCTATTACTCTACTACACCTACTAGTAAATTATTTGCCATGTAGAAATATAATTGCAACCAAAACCAGTGGTTGATCAGGTTAGTGATGTCAGACTGCTATTATTCTGAACACAACTGTACAAATAGCCCAGGGGCTGTGGTTTAGTCACCTGTGCAGCGGTGGGACACTGTCGCTGGTTTTGAGGCAGCTACGTGTGGACACAACATTGAAGCTGTCTGTGCAGTCACACTGGATGTGCAGATAAGATTTAGGGTGTCGATTCTCCACCACCACGATTAGTCCAGCCCATCCGTGCGTCAGGTAGTAGCAGGTCATCCCTTCACGACCCTGAGGATTAGGGGAGAAATTAACATCTTTACTTTAGGTTAAGTTGTATAAAGCCTTGCCTTGATTGTTACCATCCACTTGTACAGCCATGTTGCACTAGTATCCAGACCACAGGCCTCCCAATATTCCCCTATTCCCTGTCCATTTTAATACATATGTACAGAGTAAAGAACAAATATGCCCTTGGGGAGGCCAAATTGGGTACAGAGCTCAAAAGAATATTGGATGGCTGTGCCTCTGGGGACGTTACCTCGTGCCTTTCACCCTTATCTTCGGTCAGCAGGATAATGGCGTCAGCGAGCGTTGTTGGCTGCGCTTCCATCTGTTCCACCATAACAAGCCGGGAACTGTAGATAGCCAGAATGTATCCTAGAGGGTCTGAGGTTGCACGACGGTTGTTACTGCTACCTGTGGGGCTGGAGGCTGTGGAATAAAAGTGCTACGGGTTTAACATCATGCATTCCATCTTGAACATCATGGGGGGAATTACAGGGAACTGACATGGTGGGTGGGGTCAAGACATACACAATGGAGAAGATATGTTCTAGAAGCCTGCCCCTTGCCAATCACTTACCCTGAGCTGGGGAGGAACCTGCTGCCATGAGAGTCTGCCAGTGGTTGAAGGCACAGCACACAACTGCATACTCCCCTGGCTCCAGCATAACATCACATCCTACAAACTTCTTCACTGCCCTTTTGCTGTGCGCCATGAGTCGGCCCAACATCACTTTTCCTGCCCCACCATGCGATGCCCGAAAAACCATGATGCAGAGGTCCAGAAGGTGACTGTCCACAGAGTCAGAACGTCTGCGTTACAAAATGGGGTATTAAAGGAACAGTTCAATGTAAAAATAAAAACTGGGTAAATAGATAGGCTGTACAAATAATAATAACAATAATCAGGACTCTCTAATATAGTTAGTTAGCCAAAAATGTAATGTATAAAGGCTGGAGTGACTGGATGTCTAACAGAACAGAACACTACTTCCTGCTTTTCAGCTCTCTAACTCTGTGTTAGTCAGCGACTTGAAGGGGGGCCACATGGGACATAACTGTTCAGTTAGTTTGCAATTGATCATCAGCATTCAGCTCAGATTCAAAAGCAACAGTTATGTCCCATGTGCCTGGTAACTAAGCAGGAAGTAGTGTTCTGGCTATTATGTTAGACATCCAGTCACTCCAGCCTTTATACATTACATTTTTGGCTAACTAACTAAATTGAAAACATTTTTTATTTTGCACAGCCTATCTATTTACCCAGTTTTTATTGTTATACTATTTTATACAATTCCTTAAAATGATGCCCTAAAGCATTTAAAGCCACTTACCGGCTGCCTTCCTGAAAAAGAGAGAACTCCATGGCTGCTCGCTCCAGTACTGTGAGAGAAGTGATTGTGATCGGAACAGAGGCCTTGTTGGGAAAGGTACCCTGGACTCTTACTTCATGCCAGTCCGTGTGAATCTTACAAATGTCCACCGAGTCAAAATACCTATTAGGCAGGAAAAAAAAAAAGAAAAAGATTTAGGGCTCATTTACTAGTGCAATGTCATCTGTATGCTGGATCTGTACACCCTTCTGTTGTACTGCACTGTGGAATATAAGGGTGTTATTAAAGGGGACCCGTCACCCAAAAAAAAAAACATTCCAAATCCTATTTTATCACATTAGTCAAGCAAAATGAACTTTAATTACACTATATAAATTATCTGAATCTTGTTTCCTTCAGTCTGGGAATTCATAATTATAGCAAGCAGGCAGCAGCCATTTTGTGGACACTGTTATTAAGACAAGCCTTGCATCAACTCAGAATCTTGTTTGTGCACCAGAATGGGGGACCTGATGTCCATCCCCATGCCCTGGCTACACAATTAAATGGTAAAGAGAACGGGGGGAATGTGGGGAGAGCAGTGACATCTAAGAAGTGCTGAATGGAAAGTGAAAGTAATTGTCTGCCCCGCCTCTATGCCACGGGCATAGAGGAGGGACAGACAATATTTGATTGACAGCTGAGAGTTTTAAATGAGCTTACAACAGCTATGAATGCTTTAGTAATAAATAGAAATTGGATTTCATGTTTAATTTGAAAAGGATTTTTATTATACAGATTTTTGTGTCTGGATGACAGGTCCACTTTAAACTTAACGCTCACCGAATAAAGTCATTGTACTCCATCCAGAAGACTCCCTCGCTGCTTCCGTGGGGCATCAGGTCATGCTTTAGTGATGCCGGCCACTGAGACCACTCGTCTGACCAACTTCCATTCCAGGAGAAGCGCCCCCACGGGTTGCGTAACCGGAGAAGCCTTTTAGAAACAGGCAGATATTATCCCAAAATGCCCTATATTTAATTTGTATTTACAGCCTTTGCTTTGCTAAGCTTTCTTATCACTATTGCTCTGCTATTTAATCATGTTAGGGGCAACGACATGCTGCTCACCCAAAAACAATGATACCCCGGGACAACAAATCTCTCCCCAAAAATGCCTTGCCGTTTACCAACATAGCAATGCAAGGATAGACATTTTCCCACAATAAGCTGAATCGCCGCGAGTAATATAATTGTAAGTTTGTTTAACACGCTCTAACACTAGATAAGTGGCAGCAAGTGAGATAGCTTAAAGGGGTTAATCACTTTTGCATTTGCTTTTAGTATGACGTAGAGAATGATATTCTGAGACAATTTGCAATTGGTTTTCATGGTTTTTGAGTTATTTAGCTATTTATTCAGTAGCTCTCCAGTTTGCAATTTCAGCAATCTAGTTGCTAGGATCCAAATTCCCCTAGCAACCATGCATTGATTTGAATAAGAGACTGGAATATGAACAGGAGAGGCCTGAACAGAAAGATAAGTAATAAAAAGTAGCAATAACAATACATTTGTAGCCTTACAGATTTGTTTTTTTTAGATGGGGCCAGTGACCCCCATTTAAAGGCTGGAAATAGTAACAGAAGAAGAAGTCAAATAATCCAGAAACTATAGAAAATAAATAATGAAGACCAATGGAAAGGTTGCTTATAATTGGCAATTTTATAACATACTAAAAGACCACTAGAGGCCGCCAATCGCTACCTTTTGCTATGTACCGGCTTACGTGTGTTACACAGAAAGATTGTGCGATAAAGAACAAACCTGCATTTTAATGGGGAGCCCTTTTCTCCTTTCCACTGAGCTCTTACTTGCTTACATGGCAAAACCCCTAGAATCTCTGTGTGTACCAAGCAATGGCGTTCGGGGAGATTTTAGGCATTCCCCCGGCCCAAACGTTTTTTCATCAATCACCAAAATGCCCAAAATTAAGCACAAACTTTATTTTTGCCGAGCATGGCAGTTTAAGTGCAGCAATAGGGAATGCACTGCTGTTAATCACCATTTCCCGTGTTTTCCACTCACCGGAATCCTTGAACATCTCGAACATCTAGTATGGAGTAGGCATGCCGAGGTCTGAGCCCCACATTTTCATAAGCAATATCATCCACTTTCATGTTCCCTCCGCCACAGGATGCTCCCATTAGGAACCTGTGTTAAAGGAGAAAGAAAGGTTAATACTTAGTAAGCTTTATCAGAAATATGGATACACCAGTAAACTCTTAAATTAATGCTGATCTGAGTCCTCTTTCAAAAGAAACACAGCATTTCTTTCCTTCTATTGTGTACACATGGGCTTCTGTATCAGAGTTATGAGCAGGAAGAGACTCAGACAGGAAGTGGTCACACCAAGCTAATATGGCAGCTGCTATCCTAAACAAACAGAAAGCGCTTCTACAGCTTTTTACTCAGGTATGATAAAGCATTCTATGGAATAAATATAGTGTTATAGCTTGCACTATTGTGGTTTATGTATACTGGCAATAAACTGTCTCTGTAGCTTTTCTTCTTTAAGAAATATAAAGCACAGGCAACATCATTACAGGGTTTTCTAATTGGTGAACATGATTTGGGGATGTAAAACATTTAGTGCTGGTGGGTTCCATACAATGTGGAATATCCCAACTATGTGCCTAGAGCTGCCAAAGGCCTTGAAATGTAATATTATAGGATTCTAGGTGGGTGAAGCTACAGGTTCCTATGGAAGGAGGTGCAGCTCCGGCCTCTCCATGTTGCTCATTACCTCTATAAGCCCAGAGACAATGTCTCCACCTCTGAAATAAAGGGCAGCCATATTGGCCAGTTCAACCAAAAAACACAATGGAAATTCCAAGCAATCTCAACCTATGTAGCAGTTGTATAAGGCCAAATCACTCCCTATAATAACAGGTACAGGTAGCTGTTGAGCCATGACTCATGGCAACTACCATTATGACCTTTGCAAATCTTGTCATGACCTTTGCCAATCATATGTTGTAATCAAACTGCTGCGTGGGCTATGGGGTATCTACCCGGTCTCATTCATGGACACAATTAGAGTACATTCTGGAGAAGCCATAGAGCAGTGCTCTATGTCCAACTTAACTGTGTTATCGAGGGCCGATAATGGAAGCCAGTGTTGACCACTCCCTGTTTTTAAACCACACCCACTTCAAACCACACCCATGTTACCACAAGACCATATCCACATTAATTGTGGTAGCACACCAAAAAACACCTTAGGGCCCCCTAAGAATAATTCATTTTCAAATGCTAACAAACCCCCAGAACAAATACCAGGCTTTGGTTCCACAGACAGAGTATGTCACACGCGGGCAGAGTATGTCACACGCGGGCAGAGTATGTCACACGCGGGCAGAGTATGTCACACGCGGGCAGAGTATGGCACACGCGGGCAGAGTATGGCACACACGGGCAGAGTATGGCACACACGGGCAGAGTATGGCACACACGGGCAGAGTATGGCACACACGGGCAGAGTAAGGCACTCACAGGCAGAGTAGAGTATGTCACGCACAGGCGGAGCATGTCACGCACAGGCGGAGCATGTCACGCACAGGCGGAGCATGTCACGCACAGGCGGAGCATGTCACGCACAGGCACGCACAGGCACGCACAGGCGGAGCATGTCACGCACAGGCGGAGCATGTCACGCACAGGCGGAGCATGTCACGCACAGGCGGAGCATGTCACGCACAGGCGGAGTATGTCACGCACAGGCAAAGCATATGGAAGGCAGAACAGAGCAGGAGACAGGGAAACCCATCAGGACCACTCTAAGATGTACTACATACAGTGATACAGTGCTGGTGCCCCATTAGCATTTTGTATAACGTGTGAACAATGTGGGCAGTCTGGGTCTAACTTGTGAACAGTACAGGGCTTTAGGATGTGAACAATAGAGGGGATTACAGCGTAAATTTGAGGTTTAAACAATGCAGGGGCCAGTTAATCTCTGTAGTGATACAATTTAAAGTTTACACATGGTAAGCAGACACAGCAGGTAGGAGGGGGGCCACACAAGGGGGGGGGTTGCAGGCCGTCAGTTGGACAGGCCTGCCATAGAGCATTCCTTCTAGGTTAGGAGGCTGCACAATAAGTAGGATGGATCGTTGGTTCATTCAAGGTTTAGAAATTAACTCTACGCACCAAAAAATAATAGAGTGTATTCTTAATGTTCTTTTAATTAACCAATAAAATGTGTAATTATCTCAGATTGTATTCCTTTTATAGAAACGGCTATTCCTCATTTCTCACATAGGAATTAGAATTAACACTGCTTTACTAATATTCATCCCAAAGGTACAGTTAGCCTCTGCCTGACCTGAAAACAATAGACTTAATGAAATACAGAGTCAATCAGAGGTAACGCACGCATGGCTTGTGCCAAACCCCTACACATATGGGGCTGCAGGAAGCAAAGAACTGCTCTCATAGGTGGAAGATTTGGAGGGGGTGACCCATAGCAACTATAATATACACTAGCTCTGTCAACGAAAGAGTGACACATGGGGAACCCCGTGTATGGCCACCTTGAGAGTTGTCCTATTTACCTTTTAGTGCCTGGACTGGACCTATTCAAAATAGATTCCAGCATTTTAAGGAAAACAATACCCCTCAAACAATGTAAAATTATATTGCATAAAACAGCTCATATGTAAAGCCCTGCTTCATGTAAATAAACCATTTTTCATAATAATATACTTTTTTAGTAGTATGTGCCATTGGGTAATCATAAATAGAAAATTGCCGTTTTAAAAAATAAGGCCAGCCCCCTGGGATCATAGGATTCACGGTGCACACAAACAAATCATACATGTTAGGTCACATGAGCCAATTAACAGACAGAGTTGTGTCTTTTGCTTTAACACTTCTTCATGTTACAGTTAGAGCTGCAGTATTTCTGGTCAGGTGATCTCTGAGGTAGCACACAGACCATCACTAAATGGTGGCTCAAGGCAAGAGATGTAAAAGGGCAATATTTACTTGAATACATATTCCAGTTTGGCGAGATTCTTTAATATGACACTTAATATGATATAAACTATGTGTTGCTTAAGTATTCAATGAGTGCCTTGACGGTCTATGGCATCTTACAGCAGCCTCTCTGCCATTTGCCAGAATCCACAGTTTAAGTGCGGAGGACATCCACATTAGTTCTATGGAGCCTCTGAATTATTTTTTGGCAGATGGGGACAAGCATTATTATTATTATTAACAGTGGTGTAACTAGATATTACTGGGCCCCACAGCAAATTATTTTTCAGGCCCCCAAATTGATTGAAACTGTATATGAATTAGGGCCTCATGGGGCCCCTATACCTCCTGGGACCCCCTGCAGCCGCAGGGTCTTTTTCCTCTATAGTCACGCCCCTGATTATTAACACATACTTCACAACTGTCCCGTTTTTAGAGGGACAGCTCAACCTGCAGTCCCTCGTTTGTACTGGAAAGTCCTGTTTTTCTCTGCACTGAACAGCCAGAAAAAGAAACAATGTTTCTAACTTAATTGGCTTTTGGCAGAGAGCCCAGAACAGCAGCAGATACATACTTTTGTAACAATTTCAGATAAGCAAATAAATAATTGTAACAATATAAGATAACAGGTCCCTTGGGAGAAGTTAGACTCACAGCTTAAAGGGCAATTCACCTTCATAAGCAAAACTGTAATAACTGAAAAAAACAGAAATATGTTCAAACTTTCATAACCTGCCAAATTTTGTAAAATGAACATGGTAATTAGGGGCCACGCGATACGCACGCAAACTTTTTTGTGCCGCTTAAGAGTTTTTTTCCAGCCCAAACAGTATCATTCCTTTTTTGCAAAAATCTGCCCATGTTATAAATAGCAATAGCAAAATTTGCAATAATTCATCTTACCAGACGGTAGAAATCAATTCAATTCAAAAAAGTTCAAAAGGGCATTGATTTCTACCGTCTGGTAAGATGAATTATTGCAAATGTTGCTATTGCTATTTATAACATGGGCAGCTATTATATATATATATATATATATATATATATATATATATATATATAATATTAGGCTCGTACGTTAAAATAAAACTTTTTATTCTTTGCCTAAGTCCTGTGAGTGCGGATCTTTCTTGCTGGATATACATTGAAATATTTGTGATACTGCACCCAGGCAATTTAAACTGATTTTTTGAGAGTGCTGGCTACCTCGTGGACTATATATATATCTATATATATCTATATATATATATATCTATATATATATATATATATATATTTTTTTTTTTTTTTTTTGCAAAATTTATGATACTGTTTGGGCTGGAAAAACTCTTAAGCAGGCCCTCAGGGGGCAGTGCAAAGGAAGTGACTTTTTGGACAATTTAATTGGACACTTGGATTTGGCAACTTTAAACACTAAGAAACATTTCGGTGGACTTTATTTAACATGTTTGATCTGGACTCCTATGTTTTTGACACAATTTTGGATTTAATGTGAACCTGGATACTGTTGCCATTGTATACTGATTGGTTTGGCTAGGCTACAATTACTCCTAGCAATCGCCTTTAACCAATTAGATGTAAGGTGGGAGGGGCCTTTTGCATTTAAATACTGTATCACTGTTATTGAATGTGATTGAAAAGAGCCTTGCAGCTCGAAACATATTGTGTGGTGAATAAAGGACACTTTCTGCGCTTCTTGGTATCATTACCCCACACGTCTTTTTCTGATTATATGCTCTGGATGGGAGCAAGGGTAGAAGACACCCAGGGCCGGAACTAGGGGTAGGCAGAGTAGGCACGTGCCTAGGGTGCAAAGCTGGGAGGGCGCCAGGCACGTACCTCCTCTGTCGCCTACCCTAAGTCCGGTTCCCTTCTCTTGCCGACTATATGTATTTATCGCGCTTTGTGCGCGAATGCGCAAATTCGTGCATGCGAACGCGAGCGCAAATTCGCGCAGGCGCACACTAAACAGGCGCCGTGACTGCCGGGCCTGCCTAGGGCGCCTGCCCAGCGTGGCCCGGCACTGAAGACACCTGAATACTAAACTACTAAAGGGTTTCAATACACAAGTTCAAAGACTTCGGTATGTTAGCATGTATTTATAGAGCGCCAACATATTGCACATCGTTGTATCGATATTGCTTTTGAAATAAAACAAACACCAAACATGAGACTATGGGGTATATTTATCAAAGAGTGACGTTAGAGGTCTCCACAGTCTGCAGAGTGAAAAACCGCCTCTCTCCATTCATTTCTATGGGATTTTTAAAGCCGTATTTATCAAATGGTGAACTTTCACTATAACCATTTGTTAAATAGGCCTTTAAAAACCCCATAAAAATGAATGGAGAGTGTAGACTCTTTGATAAATATACCCTGTATATTCATACCCCCCCCCCCCACACACACACACACACTTACCCTGCCTCTTTAGAGCTCAGCATTTTGGCCCAAATCAAATCAGTGTCTACAGTTTCCTCCCGTGGATTTGTGGAACTGACTTGCAGCATGAGGCTCTCACAGGGAGCTCCGGTCAGCGTGGCCAGTCCCTCTATGGCACGGCCAGCCTGGAGAGCAAAGTAGGAGCCATGGAGCTTTGCCAGAGCCTTCTCAATGAGAGCCACCCACAGCTGCTTTCTCTGAGCCTGAAAGGAAACACAGTATATAACATAAGTAGGACATTTTATTAATAACCCTTTCATTAAATCAAGGTAATCAAGAATCACAGAAGTGGGTGACTATTATGGACCCTGATTTAAGGTGCTTGGAAGTCAGGGTCCAGCTCCTACTTCTTAAAGGAACAGTAACACCAAAAAACAGATTTGTTTTAAAGTAATAAAAATATAATGCAGTGTTGCCCTGCACTGGTAAAACTGATTTATTTGCTTCAGAAACACTACTATAGTTCATAGAAAAAAGGCTATATGGCACAGGATAAATAGTGGATAACAGATAACACCATTATGTTCTACAGAGCTTATATGCTCTCTGCTGTGTAGCCTTTTCTCCTTTGAATGGCTGCCCCCATTGCTACCAATGTGTAAAAGAAACAGATCCGCACACACACCGATTAATGCAGTCGGGGAACATCCCCTTTTATTCAGCCACCAAACATCAACGTTTCGGGGGGGAAACACCCACCCTTCATCAGCCCCCATTGCTACACAGTAGTTTATTTATATAAACAATAGTAGTGTTTCTGAAGCAAACACAGCAGTTTTACCAGTGCAGGGGAACACTGCATTATATTATTATTACTTTAAAACAATTAAATTTTTTGATGTTACTGTTCCTTTAAATTCACTGCTGAGGAGGAAGTTATGAGTGACTTGAAAGGTGTCTGGCCTGGCAGGCAGATCAGTCATAGTAAAAACCATTGCTTCTCAACAGTGTAGGCTATAAGATCACTGCCGTTTGGGATCTACAGAAAGTCAAGTCTTATAAGAAGCAAGAGAGCCCTTGAACGAAGGTCTGGCATTTCGTTGTATAAGGAGACACTACATGTTTCCTATTGTGCATTCTTAGATGGAGTCTTTGCCCCTGTCTCAGTTAAAGGAATTCAGTTCAGCTGCGTATTTGGTTTAGGGAACAGAGAATCCAATCAACACCTCACACTAAAAAAGAAGCTAATTTTAGTGCCTTGAGGGCTGCCCTTCAGAGCATTGATTGGGGCATTAAGTTATCAGCTAAAAACAGAACAGAAATGGTTGTCATTTAAAATCATATTAAATCGAAACAGAAAAAAAGAAATTGGAAACTTCGTGACTTTCGGGCGCATGCGCAGTAGATCCTTACTGTTAAATCCCTCTACTGCGCATGCGCCACCAAATGCTGACGAATACAGGAAGAAGAGCGCACGGGCGAACATGGCTGCCGTGAACTCAACAGGAGAGGAACTGCATAGAGACGTGAGTAACAAGTTAGGGGCATTTGCCCGGGGGGGAGGAGGGGGCAACACGGGAGGGGGAAGGGATTTTAGCGCCGAAGGGGTTGAATTCTCCTTTAATGAATATAAACACTATAATAAATGTTGTATTCCGAGGAGCCGGAAGATTCATGCAACTCCGCTGGAAGAATATGCGCCGAGGGGTAAGTACAAAGTATGGGGCATTTCCCGGGGGGAGGAGGGAGGGAGGTCTACCTGGGGTGGGGGGTATGGTTTCCCCACAGGTTGAATTCTCCTTTAAGGGGAGATATGATAACTATGTATAAATATATAAGGGGATCATATAATAATCTCTCTAATGCTTTATTTACCAGTAGGTCTTTCCAGCTGACACAAGGTCACCCATTCCGATTAGAAGAAAAGAGGTTCCGCCTAAATATTCAGAAGGGGTTTGTTACAGTGAGAGCTGTGAAGATGTAGAATTGTCTCCCTGAATCAGTGGTACAGGCTGATACATTAGATAGATTTAAGAAGGGGTTGGATGGTGTTTAGCAAGTGAGGGAATACAGGGTTATGGGAGATAGCTCATAGTACAAGTTGATCCAGGGACTGGTGCCATTACCATTTTGGAGTCAGGAAGGAATTTTTTCCTCCTCTGAGGCAAATTGGAGAGGCTTCAGATGGGGTTTTTTGCCTTCCTCTGGATCAACTGGCAGTTAGGAAGGTTAAAGTTTGAACTTGATGGACGTGTGTCTTTTTCAACCTAACTTACTATGTTACTAGTACTACACACAAGGCACAGGGTAAAAAGCTACCGCTGCCTTACAAATCATATTTCAGGCTAGGGCTGGTCAAACTATAAAATCCCACATCTGTCATGGCCGTGCTGTATTTTTGCGACAGTGGGCCGAGGCAGAGGAAACAGCCCTGGAAGCTGCGGGCTTTCGCTGGCACGGTAGGAATAGCAGCGGGGATGGTGGAGACACTGCAGGCAACATATGTTACTAGCTGTGGAATAGGAGAAAATCTTGTTTACTGAGTATCCTTCCAGTCATCAAGATAGGATGGGGCTGCTGTAAACTGAAACTGCAAGGGAGCTCAAGCAGTCACAGCTGCTACTGTCTGTATACCTTTAGCAGAACACGGAAATCAACTACGAAAAATATCTTCGGAGACTTGGAAAATCTGTCAGAATAAGTGGAAGCCTCCCATAACCAATCACAAGCTTCAGCTGACAAATCTGTCCCTGCTTTAATCAGCAATTTTTGTGTTCTTTTTTGTCTCTACTTACGAAAATGCACTTTCCTTCAGCTATCCTATTTTAGCGTTTTCAGCTGCAGGCTGGGAGCAAAAGGTTTACTTTTCCTTCAAGGAAAAATTTACAAACAGCAAAAATGGCTTCCTTCCATTTAAAAATGACTGGTATGAGCAATTATAAGTTGTTGGTGATACCGGGATATGTCTGGGTGCTGGGTGGTACAGTGGTTCCTATGCAATGCTATGCAAGCAGCTGGAATGTCAAGGGGTGTTAGGCGACACTTGGACGCACCTGGGAGAAGAGCAGATATCCAGCCTCATCACAGGGAAGCATATCATCCACCAGCACTGTGGTCCATGTTCCGTCTTTGCACAGCCGCACTTGATAGGCCCCCTCAGGGCAGATTGTCCGTGTGATCATTACCCGCTCCACCAGCTCTGGTCTCTCTGCCAGGACCGCCAGGGCACTCAGAAACCTGGACAAATGAGAAAGGATAAACCCAAATTACCCATTACTCAGTAGTAAGGCACAGTTCATAGTGTTAGCAATGGTGGTTGTTATGTTTGTTACAAAGTCTAAACCAACATCATGAAAAGCTGCACCTTCACTCCTTGTAGTAGGTGGGTGCTCCAGTGTCTGGACTCAACGTTATCAGAATAATAAGTACAATTGGGCAAGATGCTGGCACATGGATGGATGGTTGGATGGAGGGGTGGATGGATGGATAGATAGATGGGTGGATGAATAATAGATGGATAGATGATAGATGGATGGATGATAGATGGGTGGATGATAGATGGGTGGATGATAGATGGATGGATAGATAGCTATAGATAGATGATGGATAGATAATTAGATAGGATATCTAGATAATGGATGGATAGATTGATGATAGATGAATGGATGATGGATGATAGATTGATGGATAGATGATAGAGATAGATAGATAGATAGATAGATAGATAGATAGATAGATAGATAGATAGATAGATAGATAGATAGGATAGCTAGATGATGGATGGATGGATGGATGAATGGATGATAGATGGATAGATAGATTAGTTAGAGATAGATGATGAATAGATAATTAGATAGGATAGCTAGATGATGGATGGATAGATGGATAGATGATAGATGGATGGATACATAGATTAGATAGCTTTACCGTAGATGGATAGATGAATAGATGATGGATAGAGAGAATAGATAGGTTAGCTAGATGATGGATTGATGGATAGATAGATGTAGAGGTACTTGGAAAAGGTGCCATGTCCCAATGTCTCAAAATTAGGTTCTGATGTGTTCTGTGGCCACCTGTTCAGATTCTGCAAGGGGTAAAATGGTTTATACTCTGTGAACTGCCAGTCATAAAGTTAAACTACAGAAAGGGAGGGGTATTTGTTTCATTTAATTATTAAGAGTTACAGTGCCAGTTTGGTAAACAAAGCCAATGAAGGGATATTGTTACAGTCCAGGCAATACAGCAAGAGCCGTACAGATAACAGGAAGGGTTTACGTAGTACAGTAGCCATTTAATCCAATCCAGTTTCCCACAGCAACCAGTCAATAGGCAGCTATGAATGGTCTAGGTCAGTCGAAACCCGATTGGTTGTCATGGATTACAGGACTCAGGACAATGTTCCCCATCAAGCCAACTGTGTTATAAAACAAATGTAATGCAGATCATTGGCTGTTCTTACCAGCAGTTTCCCAGAAGCCCTTGCAGGATGTCGGACGGTCGAGGGGTGCGAAACACAGTCCACTTGACGGTGCGCTCTTTGAAGGAACTGCAGTTGATCTCTTGCGGTCGCAGCCACTGCTTGACCCGCTGCTGGACGCTGTCTGATTCCGGGAAGCCTACAGAGCGAGGGCCGGGGGGGAAGCTGTCATCCACAAAATTTACTTTGTTCTGGGATGGGGACAGGTAAGAGGAGAACTGTCAGGAGTGAGCAGCCACACGGGGGGGGGGGGGGAGACAGGTGGTGGGGTAGAGATAAGAGAGAACGGCTGATGAGACAGGGTTAGGTCTTCTTTATGGAAGAACATGAGACTCATGAAGAGAAATAGTGAAGAGAAGGGAGAATCAGACCAATGCTCAGGACCTAGGGTTTCCGGATAACGGATCTATCCGTAATGCGGATCATCATGCCTTAAGTCTACTAGAAAATCTTGTAAACATTTAATAAACCTAATAGGCTGGTTTTGCTTCCAATAAGGATTAATTATATCTCAGTTTGGACAAGCTACTTTTTTATTACTACAGGAAAAAAGGAAATCATTTTTTAAAAAATGGGAGTCTATGGGAGACGGCCTTTCCGTAATTTGGAGCTTTCCGGATAACGGGTTTCTGGATAACAGATCCCATACTCTACCAAAAGGTATTGTGTCTAAACAGAGGGATCTGATTAGTGGAGAGAGCATGTATGGATTTGTAGGTATAAGATTTGCAGGTGTATTCTCCTATCCTATAATGTGCCTTAAAGGAGAATTCAAACTTTTAGCAAAAAAAAAAAAAGACCCTACCCCTCACCCCATATAGACCCCCCTCCCTCATCCCCCCAGCCTAACTGTTGCCCTGGGGAAATGCCCCTAACTTTTTACTTACCCCTCTGCGCAGATTCAGGCATCGGAGTTCCATGCAACCATTTCCCGGGTTTTAGGTAAGCTGAGACGGAGACCAGCGTAGCATCGCATGCGCAGTTGGAACAATTTACTGGCTTGCGACAACTGCGCATGCGCCGAAATGGACGGAAATTGCCAAAGCTCCAGAAGAAGACATGAAGACCCGGGAGATGACTGCAGTGAACTCCGATACCTGAATCTGCGCCGAGGGGTAAGTAGAAAGTTAGGGGCATTTCCCCAGGCGGCAGTTAGGCTGGGGGAAGGGGGGTACTATGTGGGGTACAGTTTTTTATGTTAAAATGGTTGAATTCTCCTTTAAAGGAAAACTATACCCCCCGAACAATGTAGTTCTCTATAAAAAATACATCACATTAAACAGTTCATATGTAAAAACCCAGCTTCATGTAAATAAACCATTTTCATAATAATATACTTTTTTAGTATGTGCCATTGGGTAATCATAAATAGAAAACTGCCATTTTAAGAAACAAGGGCCATCCGCCCATGATCCGAGGATTCACGGTGCACACAAACAAACCATACATGTTTGGTCACATGAGCCAATTAACAGACAGAGTTCTGTCTTTTGCTTCCACACTTCCTCCTGTTATAGTTAGAGCTGCAGTATTTCTGGTCAGCTGATCTCTGAGGCAGCACACAGACCATCACTAAATGGTGGTTCAAGGTAAAAAATGTAAAAGACAATATTTATTATTTTGTAAGATTCTTTAATATGCCACTTAATTTGATATATCTACTGTTTAAGTATTGATTTCCTTTTCCTTTAATAATGAGACATAAAGAGCAATTACTACCTGCCTTGCAACTTTCCCAGAGAGCTTGAGCTGCTGTACTGTCCTCATGATAGAGCAACAAGCTACATCTTATCTTTACTCCAGTGCAAACATATTCTTCATCCAATAAAATCACCATTCCCCTAGTAATCTTACATTCTGTATCTATGTGTAGCTGTTCTCATGCATAGATACTGCCTGAGCAGAGGTACAAGCGTAAAGATACTGCCCCAGCAGTACAATCAGCTAGAAATAATCTCCTGTTCTTCAAGTCTACTTAAAAGAGAATTCAACCCAAATGTAAAAAAACCCTACCCCCCTTCCTCCCCCCCAGCCTAGCTGATATCCTGGGCAAATGCCCCATAGTCTTTACTTACCCCTCAGTGCAGATTCTGTCCAGCAGAGTTCACGGGCGCCATCTTCATCTCTTCGAATGAGACCAGCGTATCGGCACATGTGCAGTTGGAGCAATTCTCTGCCTCACAACAACTGTGCATGTGCCGAAATTCATGAAGATTGCCAAAGCGCTAGTCTCAGATTTCTGAAGCAGCTGAAGATGGCGCCTGTTAACTCTTCTGGACAGAATGGAGGGGTAAGTAAAGACTTAGGGGCATTTGCCGGGGTATCGGCTAGGCTGGGGGTGGAGGGAGGGGGGTCTATGCAGGGTAGAGGGGTTTTAACTTTAGGGTTGAATTCCCCTTTAAGTAGACTTCAAAACGGGAGATTATTTCTACATGTTTTCAAGACAAGGGGTTGCCATATTGTCTCTGCTGAAGGCTTCTCCATGCACTACAATAACTAAAATCCATTTGAGTAGAAATGATTAATTGGCTAATGCTTTGTGTGGCTAATGACTTTGTAGAGACAAGTGATATGGCATGAGTCATGAGCATGAATGCAATTATACAGGAAAGGTTTTTCTTTATACTCAACTGGATGCTTCACCAGCTCTAAAGGAGACAAACATCCTGTATTTTATATACTGAATGTAATATACCAGCCAAGCCATTCAGCAGCCCTATGACTTCTATCATGAACCCAATGGATATGGGTGCTTGATCTAAATTATATAAATACTTGCCAAGAAGATCATATATATATAAAATATATATATATATATATATATATATATATATATATATATATATATATATATACACACATACATATATATATATATATATATATATACATACATTTTAAGTCCTTACCCTGTATATATATATATACACACACATATACATATTAAATCCTTACCCTGTTTGTGAATCAGCAGAAAAGACGATCTTTCGGTCCCATCAGGACCTTTCTCCCCGATGGGGACCGAAACATTGGTTATACATACTATGTAACAATACAATTTGCTTTTCTCACACTGCAAGACCGTTATTGCTGACTATAGATTTACCATTATACATTCACTGGATGTCTTTGCGCAGGGGCGCTACGAGGTAGCTTAATGGCAAGTGGTGCTGTCCTTTGGAATAGAGATAGATAGATAAATAGAGTTCATCGGCACTCACCATTCAAAGAATTAATTGCCGGGTGCTATCCCAAATATCAACAGCAGTCCATGAAAGCACTCATGGGCACGATCATCAAGCATCTATCAAAAGATTTTTATTCGTGCATGGTGTATCAACGCGTTTCGGCTCTCAACGATCCGCTCCTATCAATGAGCCGAAATGCGTTGATACACCATGCACAAATAAAAATCCTTTGATATATGCTTGATGATCCTGCCCATGAGTGCTTTCATACATATGAAATAGATATATATATATATATATATATAGATATATATATATATATATATATCCACCATTAGGCACAATGTGTATAGCTGCCTGTTGTATGTCAACATCTGTAATCTGACTGCTGGGCAAACATCACTTACATCACGGCAGAAGCTGACAATGTTCTCCCAGAGCTCCTTAGCTTCTCCTTCATCAGTCTGTCTCCGTATCTCTGCTCGGACACTCTCCCTCCGCCGCAGCACCCGCGTTTTCATATGGTGCTGCGTTACATATCGCTGGGGGGTGTGACAGGCAGCGCAGTGCGTGACTCCGTTATCATTCAGTAGGGTGCAGGCAGGGCAGGCCCACTGAGTCTTACGGGGTGCTAAAACTGGCAATAGTCCTGTGCTAGAGGGTGAAAGGAGAACATCCATCCCACCCATGCCAAGTTCACCTTCATTTCCCCGCACTGCCCCACAGGCCCGGCATCGGCTGGCAGTTAGTAGGTTAAGCAGAGTGCATTTTCCGCATGTCCATCTAGAATCTGGGCTGTAAGGTTCTGTAGGAGTGGGTGCCTGTTCAGCCGTGGGCATCTCCTCTTCTAAAACACTCAGGCGTTTAGGAAGGCGAACGGGAGCAGAAGTAGAAGGTGAGAGTGGGTTATCGGGTGCCACCTCTCTCCTGCTCCTAGGAACAGGGGCATTATGTGGGCCAGGGGAAAGAGGCAGTGAAGGGAGAGGACGGGAAGAGTCTTGCTCACGGAGAGGAGCAGTGCATGGCTCTTCAGAGCCCGGGAAAGCAGCAGCAGGAGGGACAATCTCTGGGACAACTAGAGCCTCTGGAGGAATTTTGGGCAGGGAAAGTTTACGTGGTCCCCCACACGCAGAGCAAGAGCTGGACACTGGGGTGTTGCGCAAGGTGCACCGAGGGCAACTCCAACCAGAATCCCCAGCAGAGAAGAGAATAGAAGCAGTTTCATCACTCGGCTCTGGCTCCTGCTCTGAAGATCCAGTTTCAGCTTGGGGTATCCCAGGAAGTCCATTAGAAACTGGTGATGGGGTCAGGAAACCACAGAGTTTACAGTTACTTGGAGGAGGTGAAGGACTGGTGGGTGTTAAGTTGGAAAAGGTGCAGCGGCTGCAGGACCAACGCTGCTCAGAGCTGAGCCGCAAGATGTGGTTGAGATCGGGCTGCTGGCGTGGAGCTTCACAGATGGAGCAATGCTGCTGCCCAACAGGATTCAGGAAAGTGCAACGGCAACATGACCACTCTTTGTAGGGGAAGGAGGCAGCCATGGGGTCTGGAAGCCTAGAAGTAATAATAAAAAAAAAAGATAAAAACGTGAGACACGAGTGGGATCTAAGAAAGACTGGGATAAAAGGGACACAAGAAAGGCAATGTTGTCAGAGATGGCAATACAGACAGTCCATTTAAATAGGGGGAGTTGTTATGGCATATCTAAACACAAAGGAAAAATCTGAGTGTGTGACCTGCTATTCGCCTCCCTCTGTCTGTCCTTACCAGGTCCTGTTTCACTAGGGAACAAGACACATTATGCAGCATGGCTCAGAAATCCATCCATTTCCAAAGCCCCAAACATACCGCTCCTCGACTAGGTGCAAATATCTATATATCTATATCTATATATATATATATATATATATATATATATATATATATATATATATATATATGTATGTATGTATGTATGTATGTATGTATGTGTGTATATATATATATATGGGTAATATAGTTTTCATACGTTTCCTATGGAACTACAAATCCAATCAAGTGCAGAAGAGAAGAAGGCACATCTCTGAGGTCAGAGTTAGTAGTGCAGGCAATAAAGGGGGCTGAACTCACTGTTGGGAACCCAAAAGATCCCAGCAAGAAGCAAGAATTGGGGTTGCAATGGTAGCCGTTATTGAGGCACATGCATGATGATTTCCTCACCTTGCTACTGAACCATGAAACCTCAGCTTTGTGGCTTATAGATTTGCATTGCAGTTTCATATTGAGAAGTCAAAAGTGCAAACAGTCACATCTTTTACCACATCGCACATAAGGGTCCCCTTCATCTGTGGCATAACTAGATGATACAGGGTCCCACAGCAAATTCAATTTAAGGCCCCAAAATATTGATCAGTTGGCCTAGCCTACCAAGATAAATTAAAGTTGCTCCTTAGTTACGGCCTCACGGGGGGGCCTAAACTCCTGGCACCCCTTCCAACCGCAGGGTCTGCTTCTAGGCACCTAGCGGAAAGAACTTATTTCTGGGCCCTTATCGCTACTCAATAAAAATTGCCCGGCCCGAGGATTTAATCTGGGCAAACACTTGCTAAGCACACAGTCCTGCTATCAACTAGATACAGGCTTTGCATGACCGGGCATGCTGAGTGTGCACAAGCCATACAAGTACATTGCTACGAGATTACAAGGCAAGTTTCAGTGGAGGGTGTAGTTACGTTCCCTTGTGTTGTGCAGATAAGAATGGGGTCGCCCACTATTCGTGGCCCTCCAGTGCTTCTATCTTTTATGCTATGGTATGGCAACTCATAACAGATCCCATATAAACGGATGCAAAGCATTGTGTACACTCTGGGTGAATAATATATTGCTCCAACAAAGTCGACTCTCGCACATCCTAAATTAAATAAAGGCAAAGTTACCTGGTGCACTAAGGTAGAGGTTCGGCTGCCTCACATATGATGTTCCAAAAAAGAAATCCAAAGGCACACAGGACTAATTGCAAGCAAGATTGCCTTGCATGTTTAATGCGGAATGCAACTTTTTAAGGTCACACTGCTTTGATAAAGGGGCGTGACCCTGAAACATTGCATTCCGCATTAAACAAGCAAGGCACTCTTGCTTGCAATTAGTCCTGTGTGCCTTTGGATTTCTTTTTTTTTTTTTGAACAGTGTATTGCACCAGACTGTGGGACTGAACTGGAACCCTCAAGTGCTAGAATCCTGGATTGTGTGCATTTCTAATAGTTACAGAGCTAAAAGGTGACGGATCCCTGTCCTGGTGGGTGCTTGGTGTACACATTGTGATAGGAGAGCACCTGATGCACCCATGTGCCCAGCTTATGATCACTTTCCCCTGGCGCAAGCACATTTACAGCTCAGCATAAGCAGATTGCTCCTTTTAAGATTAAATATGGGGGTGGGGTGTTATAACTACAGTAACATGTGCAAGACTATTAACGTATCTAGCGTTTATGTTATTCAAAAGGTGAAACATTTGTGGGTGCTCTTATGCACTGTATGAGTGTATCCTTGGGCAGAACAAAGGATGTTTCTTGCCGGTGGGGGTGGGATGGTCCCACGGGGCTTTACATGAAGGGCAGTTCATTCATTATATAACCACACAGTGGGACAGTCTCTCCGGTCAGCCAGCACTAAGTGGATCTTCTGAAAACACATGTGGGTGTCAGCAAGTGGTGGTGGTGTTCTCACGGTGGTGTAGCTGCGCACACCCAGATTGCCCTAAAGCATGGGACAGCTGGACACAGCCTCATTATATAAGGAATCTGCAACGATTTTCCCTTTAAATGTGCCAAGACCACATTTAAACGGAAGGGACCGTTTGAGAAGTGCTGACCCCCTGCCTAGACCAAACATTAATGAGTTACAGGCGAGACCCCCATACACATAATCAGCATGGCAGCCCCACTGGATTAAGGTGAGCAGGCATTGATAAAGAGCAGCGGGCATAGACACACAGCACAGCAGAAAACACCAGGCACAGAATGCCCTCTTACCTGAGTGTCCTGTACCAAGGGATGACTGCTCCCTGCCATATAGATTCAGGGGCCCCACTTCTGTGCCATCCCAGCACTCTGAGCCCGGGGAACGCAGTGCCACTGAAACCATGGCTTGTCTCACGCTCCGCCGCAAGGGAGGACGCTGAACTCCCCATACGTGCCAATCGCTCAACTTATCCCGGGCTAGATCCGGGGGCAGCCAAGCTGGCAGTGCCCAGAGAAAGCAGAGGGCATGAGACAGAGAAAGAGAGAGAGAATAAGATGCTAGGAAACTAAACAGAACAGAACTGATAAGGGGAGAGGATATGAAGGAGGGATTGGAATAGAGGAGGGGCTGAAATTAGGAGGGTGGGGGGGAGAAAAGGAATGGACCGGACAATGAGACAGATACTGAGGTAGGCGAGAGTGCAAAGGGGAGAGAGTGCTTAAATGAAAAATAAAGGGAGAAAAAGAGACGTTTATCGCACACGCTGAAATCCCAAGTAGCACTGCAGAGGGACACGGATATACCTGGTGAGGAAGGCTTCTCGCCACACTCTAACGGAAGGGCAATCAGAACTGCTCTCACCACATTCATCCCCAGTCAGCTGTACCCTGACATTGCTCAGCAGCCTCAACGCCCGGGATCACACACACAACACACCAGTCTCTCGGGTTCCTGCTTTTCATTCTCTGGAAATGATGCCGAAACCCTAAAGGCACAGTTTACAATAAGGCAAGACAAGTCACGTTCCTACACCATGGGTGTTAAAGGAATTGTTCAGTGTAAAAATAAAAACTAGGTAACTGGATGTGTAACATAATAGCCAGAACAATTCCTGCTTTGCGGCTCTCTTGGCTTCCACTGATTGGTTATCGGGCAGTGACCAATCATTGACTTGGGGGGGGCATAACTGTTGCTTTTGAATCTGAACTGAATGCTGAGGATCAATTGCAAACTCACTGAACAGTTATGTCCCATGTGGACCCCCTTAAAGTCACTGACTAACACAGAGTTAGAGAGCTGAAAAGCAGGAAGTAATGTTCTGTTCTTTTATGTTACACATCCAGTCACTCCAGCCTTTATACATTACAATTGTTGGCTAACTAACTATATTAGAAACATTTTTTTATTTTGCACAGCCTATTTACACAGTTTTTATTTTTACACTGAACGGTTACTTTAAGCGACTGCATTGAGAATGCACTCTGCACTGAAGGGTTAACCCTAGCAGGAAATGAAACTATGCCGAGAGGAACCCGGGCTGGAACTGCTATTGTCTGTGAGTTGTAGTTTAACAGCAGCAGAAGGTGCCCGTGCCAGTTTTGTGTACACGAGCCCAAGGAAAGGCAGGCTGGCACTGACTCTGGAAAGTCTTCGGGGAGTAAGCAGAGAATAGGATGGCTCTGCCAATACCGTGCATATGAGATTGGGAAAGCTGAAGCTGGCACTGCTCCTAAGCATCCTATGACTGCCCCTTTATATTAAAAGTGAGAAATGGAGGCTGGCACTGCCAGTGTCTGTGCCCTTTATATAATGACAGCTATGTCTATAACTGCTTCTTCTTTAAACAAGTGCTGTTTCATGCTCATCTGGAATAAGTCTCCCACAATGGAGCTGGACAAACAGCTGAAGCTGCAGCCTTCTAAACGGTGCTGACTTACAGGAGCTGGAATGCTGGGAATTTACATCCATGTAATGACACCATAACTAGTCTGTAGAACATTATATTCACAGAGCCTGTAGACTCCCACTAGGGCAACCTTACTGTAGCCACTCTACAACCTTACTGTAGCCACTCTACAACCTTACTGTAGCCACTCTACAACCTTACTGTAGCCACTCTACAACCTTACTGTAGCCACTCTACAACCTTACTGTAGCCACTCTACAACCTTACTGTAGCCACTCTACAACCTTACTGTAGCCACTCTACAACCTTACTGTAGCCACTCTATAACCTTACTGTAGCCACTCTACTAGCTCTAATTCAGAGATCCACAACCAGTGGCTCATGCGCATCATGTTGTTCTCCAACCCCTTGAATGTTTCTCTCAGTGGCCTCAATCAGGTACTCATTTTTAAAGGGGGACTGCAAATTTAATATAAGCTTCATCATACTGAATATGTTGTCTAAATACAATCAATTAAATATTCTGCATAGTTTCTAAAATAATCAAGTTTATCTTCACTATTCCTCTCTCAGCATCTGTTTCTCTTCATTCTGTCTTTATGCAGCAGTTGGGTGTCAGATAATCATTGACAGTTAGATCCAATATATCTTATAGGGGGCTCCTTTTGCCTAGAAGATGTATTAGAGGTCACTCTATTAAAATCACCAGACATCCTGTCTCTCTACATGCAGAATTCGTGCAAAAGGCAGTTATTTTGTTAGATTTTGTTTGTACTGGAATCAGTTGACTGAGCTCTAATACATCTGCTAGGAAAGGAAGCCCCACTATAAGATGTATTGGATCTAAAGCTGGTCATAGATGTAAAGATCTTTTCGTTATCCTGAGACCACGATTATCTCGAAACGACCGTTTAAATGTACAATTTGTCCATCAACTAAAAAGACCATTTCAGACGATATTGCCAGCAAAACTGAAGGGTAGCTGCCTGCTTGGCCCTGCAAACATAGATAGATTGCACAGGGACCGATACAATTTTTTGACAGATGTTGGTTCGATTCCCACTAAATTCACAATAATATGACGGATTGGTTGGATTGATTTTTTTTTTTTTTTTAACGTAACCCTCCACCAATTTAGTTTAATTAGCTTTATTTCACATGCAGCTTCAGATAATTGATGCAATTTAAATGCAGTCCTGGAAGACAAGGCCATCTTGGCCACCTACCCAAACCTAAAGAAAGATTGTACCCCCACCCATTCACTGATATCACTGTGTACATCCCACTGGCTCATCATAGGGTTATTAGCAACTTTGCCTGGTAGAGCCAATCCCCCAATATTTTCATACTTTACCCCCTGGAGTACTAGGTCTCATCTCCTAGGGATAAAGCCAAATCTTTTTACTATTTTTATATTCGTGTCTTATTCAAATCAATGCATGGTTGCTAAGGTTATTTGTGGCACAGCAACCGGATGGCTGAAATTGCAAACTGATTGCTGCTGAATAAAAAGCTAAATAACTCAAAAACCACAAATAATATAAAATGAAAACCAATTCAAAATTGTCTCGGAAGATCACTCTCTACATCATACTAAAAGTTAACTCAAAGGTGAACAACCCCTATAATGGGTTAAGTGATGACCAGACAATTTTTGGGGGTCATTTATTAACACTGGGCAAATTTGCCCATGGGCAGAAACCCAAGGCAACCAATCAAATTGCTGCTTTCAATGTTCTACTTGCAGCTGGCTTTAAAAAGCTAATCACTGATTGGTTGCTATAGGTAACTGTCCATGGGCAAACTTGCCCAGTGTTGATAAATGAGCCCAAACGAGTCACCATATGGCCCGTCAGACAGCAGTGGAAATGCAGTTGGTCTATGACCTCTATGAGTGTGCGTGGGAGGTCGCCTGAGTCCCCTGAAGTGGCCGGAGCCCCTTGCCTGTGCAGCTGTCCCCAGAAAATAAATAACTTGCTCAGGAGAGAATTAGCGTGTGCATAATAAACAGAGCTATTCCTAGAACTTATTGCAGTTGGCCTTGATTTTGTTTGTTGCCTGAGGTTTTCCATTTATGGCTTGCTACATTCAAAGGCCATAGTAACCAGCTGTTTAAATGCCTCAATGGAAGGTGCAAAGTAAAGAGCCACTGGAGACAGATATATATATATATTATATATATATATTATATTATATTATATATATATATATATATATATATATATATATATATATATATATATATATACACATACACATACACACTTATAATGATAGTCATAGGAATCCGTCAATTTGCTTTTTGGTTGCCTGGTTCAGCCATCGTAGAAATCATACCTTATGTTAAATTCCAGCCATGCGAGACACTGTTCATAAAAATTGAATTTGCATTCTAAATATTTAGTGAAATAGGCACTGCTATAATGATAGAAAAACACCAGAAATGCAGTGGGGCCGGCCACGCTCTTGGGGTGCAGTGGGGCCGGACAAGTTCTTATGGTGCAGTGGGGCCGGCCAAGCTCTTGGGGTGCAGTGGGGCCGGCCAAGCTCTTGGGGTGCAGTGAAACCGGTCACGCTTTTGGGGTGCAGTGGGACCGGCCACGCCCTTGGGGTGCAGTGGGGCTGGCCACGCCTGAGGCATGGCTGGGTGGTCCAGCCTAAAGCCCAGTTACAATGAGATTTGGTGAGAAAATCTATATTTCTCTATAGGTATTAATTGACAGCCAGCATAAAAGTGAATTTGAGTGAGATTTAGGCCTGAAACAGCAAAACGATGTGAGTTTTCTCTCAAAGTAAAGACCAAAAATTATATTTAAAAGTTAAAATCATTTATTAGGACATACAGGTAACTGCCTAACGCGTTTCGTACCTACTGGGGCAATGCAATAAGTTCTGTTTTGGATTTTTGAACCCGTGGTGAACTGTGAGTATCTTTCTCCCTTTATTACTTGTTTTTTTTTCTTTCTGATTAACAATGGTACAGTTATTGGCGTTTTGCACCGTATTTCTAATGTTTGATATGAGATTTAGGTCTGCCCTAGATATTGGCTGATACAGCAAAGTTTCTTCCTATATGTGTAACTACAGGGAAGCTACAGGGAAAACCCCAGACCAAACGCTAAACTGTGGAAAGTACAGATAGCACAGTTGGCTGTTTTGGCATTTGAAAATTGCTGACTCATATCAGAATCAGGTTTTTTGGGGGCAGGAGAATCACCTACTGCAATCAGCCGTGCCTGCTCTTATACTGGGACTCAGCAGCAGCAGCACGAGTGCTTGTTCAGCTCCTAACAAGTGTATCATGCATCCGCTACAGATCAGTGACATTTTTAGAATGACAGTTCCCCTTTAATGTAGGTCAGGTGCAGTGGCTTTTCAGGAAGGAAACACAAACAGCCACAAAAGTATGAAATACACTTCCCATGCAGGCACAAGCTACTCTTTTTTTTTTTCACTGTTTAACCCCAAAACCATGTATATCACACTCTGACGGCGGGAACAACATGACAGCTCCATATATCTTGCCAGACACAGATTGTGATAAGTGATTGGTTGCTTGTGACTCCGTTTATTTTCTAATCAGGGGTCACCAACCTTTTATACTTGTGAGCCACATTCAAATGTTAAAAAAAGTTGGGGAGCATGCCCACTAACGCAGGCCACGAATACACTCTCCACTCGGGTGAAGGGAGACACAGCGGATTTTGGCACATTTTACTCACGAGCAACTGGTTGGAGATCACTGTTCTAACTCATCCTGCTTCAGCTTGCCCTATAATAGCTCTGACTATATGTATAGCTTGTAGGAATGTACCACAGTCATGAGCTGGTTCAGTATTCAACCATATCCCAAACGGAAACCTGGAACTGGAGCAACCCTACAAGCTATACACATAGGGGCAGATGTATCAAGGGTCGAATATCGAGGGTTGATTAACTCTCGATATTCGACTGCCGAATTAAAATCCTTCGACTTCGAATATCGAAGTCAAAGGATTTTGCGCAATTCTTTTGATCGAAGGAATAATCGAACGATTAAATTCCTTAGAATGGAACAATTTGTGAAGGATTTTAATCCATCGATCGAAGGATTATCCTTCGATCAGAAAATTGTTCCCCATAGGCTAACATTGGCCTCGATAGGTTTTAGGGGGCCGAAGAAATTTTTAAAGAGACAGTACTTCAATTATCGAATAGTCGAACGATTTTTAGTTCGAAACGTTCGATTTGAAGTCGAAGTAGCGAATTCGATGGTCGAAGTAGCCAAAAAAAACATTTGAAATTCGAACTATTTTTCCTCTATTCCTTCACTCGAACTTAGTGAATGGGCCCCATAAGGTCCAGACTGAGAATTAAAATAGGCCCTGGCATTTCAGGTACACAGAGGCCCAATCAGCCCACACAGAGGCCCAAACAGCCCCCACCAGCCCACTAAATAGTGACTTTCTATGGCACCTTATAGCAGCCCCTCTGGCATTTGCCAGAACCCACAGATTGCCAGTCAGGGGCCCCATAGTTTCGGCCTATAAGCCAATTACCCGTTTTGGGGAAATAAACCCAAAGAGAAATGTAATGTAAACTTATTTACTTACTTAAATATTATCTGAGCTCTTCTGCAACTGAAATTTATATACCGTTTGAAGTTTTTGAGACATAAGCAGTGTAATGGGTAATGTAATAATGTATCTTAAAGGCTTAAAGGTGCTTCACCTTTAAGATAACTTTTAATACAGGGTAGAATGGCCAATTCTGAGCAACTTTTCATTTGGTCTTCATTATTTATTTTCTATAGTTTTCTTTTTATTCATTTGCTTTTTTCTGCTGAATCTTTCCAGCTTTCAAATACACTGAGCACAGAGCATTTGCTTTTAGACCCCCATCTAAAAGCAAATGCTCTGTGGCTACAAATGTATGTTATTGCTCCTTTTTATTTCTCATCTTTCTTTTCAGCCCCTCTCCTATTCATATTCCAGTCACTTATTCAAATCAATGCATGGTTGCTAGGGTAATGTGGACCCTAGCAACCAGATAGCCAAAATTGCAAACTGGAGAGCTGCTGAATAAAAAAGCTAAATAACTCAAAAACCACAAATAATAATAAAAAAAACTGTCAGAAAATCGCTGGCTACATCTTACTAAAACCCCTTTAAAGGACCAGTAACATCAATTTAAAAAAAAAAAAAAAAAAAAACACTAAGACAAATGAAACTTTCAAATCGCAAAGTCTTTATTAAGAAATAACTTACTGAAACTCCGCTTGCGCTCCTCTTCAGAAAAGACAACACGGTGACGATCCATCGTGCAGTGCTCAATTTCTCCTCCCTGGCTCCTATCTCCTATAAGGAAGGCAGGGAGGAGAAATCGAGCGCCGCACAATGGATCGCCCGATCGAATTTTTTTAACATTTTTTTGATGTTACTGGTCCTTTAAGTTTGCAAGTTGCCTAGTAACCCTTAGCAACCAATCAGCGGGCAGCAATAACAGGCCAGCTATTCAAAAACAACTATATGCTAAGGGTGGGCAAATTTCAGCCCTTTCATTACATTAGATCACGAACGCCAACCTATGATATCTTATTTGGGATTAGATCCCGAATCCTTTGACTTTAAACAGCGCAACAACTTAACGCAACAATGTTGCAGCTGACTGTGCTACAGGAGATGGCAGAGCACTACAAACAGGGAACTGCTATGAAACAGAAAAAGAGAATACAAATAAATATGGGATTGAAGAGTTAAAGCTCTTCTGTGTTTAAGAGAGAAGGAATAGATTTATATGGCTATAATAAATAAAGCAAACGATGCTGAGTAAGGGATGGGAGAAGCATCTCCTTCATCATAAAGGAACGGGCGCTTTTATGGAATGATTTCCAGTGCTGCCATATGCCTTGCCTACGGAGTGCTTTTTATGACCAGCCGTGACAAACGAGGCTGGGGGAGAGGAGATCCCTAAGGAGCGTATGCCTGCTGGAAGAATGATTCATGAAATAACAGAATGGTGTCCTGCATCTCCTTATCTCCAAACGCTGCCTTAAAGTGTGCCTGTATCTTTAAAAGGATACTGTCATGGGAAAACATTTTTTTTTTTTTTCAAAACGCATGCAGAATTCTGCACTGAAATCCGTTTCTCAAAAGAGCAAACAGTTTTTTTTATATTTAATTTTGAAATCTGACATGGGGCTAGACATATTGTCAGTTTCCCAGCTGCCCCCAGTCATGTGACTTGTACTCTGATAAACTTCAGTCACACTTTACTGCAGTACTGCAAGTTGGAGTGATATCATCCCTCCCTTCCACCCCCAGTAGCCTAGCAACAGAACAATGGGAAGGTAACCAGATAGCAGCTCCCTAACACAAGATAACAGCTGCCTGGTAGATATAAGAACAACACTCCAGGTCCCACTGCGACACCTTCAGTTACATTGAGTAGGAGAAACAACAGCCTGCCAGAAAGCATTTGCATCCTAAAGTGCTGGCTCTTTCTGAAAGCACATGACCAGGCAAAATGACCTGAGATGCACTTTTACAAAGCACTTTTACAACTAAAAAAAAATACACTTGCTGGTTCAGGAATTACATTTTATATTGTGGAGTGAATTATTTGAAGTGTAAACATTGTACTTTTGAAATAAAAACACCACCATAAAAATCGTGACAGAATCCCTTTGAATTAAATCTTGGGCCCACAGCGGATGAGGCAAGCTGGACAAGCATGGTAGGGTTAATGTCTTTCTGTCCAATTTGTTTCATGCAAACTAAGGCGCTAACTACATTCGCAAAGGTTCTGAACAGTATTACCCGTCTGGAGAAAATAATGTAAAATTCCTAGGAATTTTAAAGATGTTTAAGATGAATTTGTCCTGCATCTAGTGGTAACCCCATTAAACATTTCCGTTCCCCCCAAGACCAGTCTTCGTTTTGCCGTGCTGCATATTTGGGTATTATCAGCCCCCGCGGTCAGAATGCCAGGCACGTGATGAACACAGGGCAGAGCGGGCAGGATAATTGTCAGGTGAGAGTGAAGGGTCTCCCTTACATATGATAGCAGGAGCCAGATAACACTAAAGTATCAGGGCCGCCAGTGTAAAATGATCTTGTGCGTAGAAGAAGCAAGCCTTTGGCCCTCATTTCTGCCATTTACAATAAATGTACTGACCTTTACAGAGACATCAGCTGATGGAATACTAAGTTCCATACAGAAAAACAACCCTTATGGGCCATCGGAGGAATCCTTAGCAATTCTGAAATCAAAACATTCACTTACTGCTTCTGATAAGTCACTGTTTGCAGAGGAGAAGATAGTAAAACACATTACCCAGCCAATGTATCGAAAACGATCTACCTTCTCCTCTGCCACTCACACAATCACCCTCTTTCTGCTTCCCAACCAGGAAGCTTCAGCTCCGTGCAGGGCTGCGTTCACCTGTGAGCTGACAGCCCATTATTATTTGGCAAATTCAAGAATGCCAACCACAGTCCAAGCCACATGATAAAACGCTTTGAGAAGATTCTGAATGGCTGACGATATTGAACCAATCAATTCTGGCAACATAGCAACTAATTCAAATGAATCATATTTAAAAAGGACAACCATCTGTCACATAGCTAATCCAGATCATTGCACCCAATGAACAACGCTCTGCGAGCTCCCCACCCATTACCATCCCACCTATAAACATAACATGTATCCCTCTACAGCTCCCATAGACTCCCAAAAGCCAGTGGAGTTCACTAAACCCTTTTTACTACAAATGAAACTTACATAAATCTGCTGATAATTTCGGTCAGCAGCTTCCAGACCAGCACAGACTATGGGAAACTGTGCTGGCTGCTGAAAGTCATTGATTGAATGTATTATCCATGGATCCTACAGAAGTAAATATTCCTCGATCTGGATATATTCTACATAAAGTCACCACTGGATTATTAAAGGAAAAGTTTGCTCTGTAAGCAAAGAAACGCCAGTCACTCCCTTCTATTGACCGGAGTATGAATGGCATGTCATTAGCACCATAATCCTTAATTAACTATTAACTACTCATACCAGTCAGCCAGCACCCGTTGCTATGGATTAACCAGCCCAGCCAGGGACTCGAGTGGGTCCATTGCTCAGTTAATATCAGCATTCAACAAAAAGTCTGTACAATGAAAGTAAGTCCTTACATCCTGTAAATGAATATATATTATATTAAATAAAAGAAATATCTCAACTAAAGCACCAAAGGCCAATCAGAATTATGTGAAAATATAGCCAAAAAGGAGAAACTGGATACATGAAAAAGCAAACGAGAGAAATGGGAAAAGGATAGAACTGGAAGAGGGAGGATTGCAGCTGTAAAGGAAGTAACTAGATAACAGGAAAATGGGGGGATTGGAAGCAAATATGGAAAATAGTCCCAGGGGGAGACATAGATTGAACAGAAAGGAGGAAGATGGAGAGATAAGCTGTGTGACTGACAGGACAAACAGCCAACGATAAGAAGTGAAGACAAAAAGAGCATTGCACATGGGAGACGGAGGGTGATGTAGGCAAGAGTAAGGAAACCCTTATCTATGTTGGGGTAAAAAAAATATTAGATCATTTACATTATAAAACCAAGCAGTGGTCAGGAAAGTCAAAAGCACAAGCAAGTATAGGAAAAAAGCAAGAGGGTATTGGTTGCTCATGGAGGCACAAGGATTTGGGATGGGATGGGAAAGAGGGGGCAAAATGGTACAGAGAGTGATATACAGAAAGAGGCAAGAGCATATGAGGTGAAGGGGATATGGGTTTGATGCACAGGCATTTGGACTAAGGTAAGGGATAATGTACTGAAGAAGGCAAGAGTATGTGCTGCAAAGTATAGCAGATAAGATGGCATTTATAGGGTAAAATGAATGTGGTTAAAGGAGAAGGAAAGGTATTTATTGGTGGGGCAAAAGTTACCCCTCCCCCCCAAGTGATTGCAAGCTTGTTCCCGACACCCCAGGCCTTTGCTTCTGATAGTAAAAAACTGCCCAGGCCCAGTGTTCTTCTCAGGGAGCAGCACAGAGCAATATTTTTCTTTCTTCAAATTGCTATATAAATAAATGATGATGAAATTCCCGGGGCTGACGCCTGAGCAGTAGAGTGAAAGAGTCGGCTTTTTTGTTAAAGTTCAGCTTTTTACTCTACTGCACAGGCGCACCCCATGAGCAGGGCACCTCCCCGGCCTGGGGTTTTCTCAGGTAAGTGATTACAATGAATACCTATCGTTTTGCACCCCCCAGAGATTGTTGCTTTTACTTCTCCTTTAAAGGGGTTGTTCACCTTCCAAAAAATTTTTTTTCAGTTCAGTCATTTTCAGATTGTTCCCCAGAAATAAAGACTTTTTTCTATTGCTTTCCATCTTAATTTAATTTGAAACTTTACAAAAGGGGGCGGGGCGGACAGGCGAGCACCTACAAAACCAGAAGCCGCAGTGTAAGGCCCGTGACCTGCAAATGGGGGAGCGACGTCGGACCGAACCCGTAGGTATCAGGCTGGCCCACACATAAGGGCTCTTACTGACGAGCGTTTTTACCCGCGCTCCGTTTTTCTGCGTTCAGCCGCAGTGGAGCGCAGGAATAGACGCATTACATTTTTTCCAATGGGGCTGTACTCACACAGGCGTGTGTAGGCGCCGAACGCAGGAAAAAGGCAGCATGTTGCGTCTCAACCTGCGTTCGGCGCCTACACGCGCCTGTGTGAGTACAGCCCCATTGGAAAAAATGTAATGCGTCTATTCCTGCGCTCCCCTGCGGCTGAACGCAGAAAAACGGAACGCAGGGGAGCGCAGATAAAAACGCTTGTCAGTAAGAGCCCTAACTAATCCAGGACCAACGGTTACAATTCGCTACATTTAGTTGATACATTTCTCCGCAGTATCTGTGGAGTATTAGCAACTATTGTATCAATTCTAACAGCTGCCTTTAATGAAACTCAGGGATTCTGCTCAGCAGGGTCAAAGATAAGAAATGAATCAATTTTACACCAGTTACAGAGTCGGCGACCCCACCTCCCAGAGCTGAAACTTTACTCTTCAATATCAGAAAAACTGTCACAAATAAAAAATAGAAAGTAACTGAGGAAAAAGTCTTTATTTCTTGGGAACTGTCTGAAACCAACTGAACTACAAACAAGTGTTTGATGGTGAACAAGCCCTTTAAGAGCAGGACCAGAGGTGAGAAAATGTATGTGGTGTGAAGCATAAGGGGTGCAAGGCATGGAGGAAGGATAGAGAAGACGCCCTTATCTGGCAACATGGGAGGATAGTGTGAGTGGGAAGTGGAACAGAAGGAGTCATGGGGGCAAAGCAGTAGTTGAGGGGCTTAGCCATTTGGAAGGGAGATAAGAGGAAATGTTTGAGGCACAGGATGAGCCAAGAATTATGTAATATAAAATAGATGAGGAGGCACAGGAGGGTAACACACAAGGGTATAGGGTGCAAATCACAGGCCAATGAGTATGAGGTGCACATATAGAAGGAGGAAACACATATGAGATAATGTTAGGGGACATATTGAAGCCATTGGGCAATAGGATACTGTGATAAGGAGAGATAAGTGATTAATGGGGACTGGCATACAGGGTGTAGGTGCCTATAAGAGGTTATTTGCATTTCCTTGGAAAGGGTTTGATATTAGCAGGTAGGCAGGTGTTTAACAGGCAGGTGGGCACCAATCAGGTGGGTACCAGAAGTAGGTTGGTACCAGGCAGGTCAGGCAGGTGGGTATCGGGCAGGTGGGTACTGGGCATGTGGGTACCAGGCAGGTGGGTATCAGGCAGGTGAGTACCAGGCAGGACAGGCAGGTGGGTATCAGGCAGGTGGTTATCAGGGACAGGTGAGTACCAGGCAGGTCGGTACCAGGCAGGTGGGTACCAATCAGGTGGGTACCAGAGGAAGGTGGGTACCAGGCAGGTGGGTACCAGGCAGGTCAGGAAGGTGGGTATCGGGCAGGTGGGTACCAGGCAGGTGGGTACCAGGCAGGTGGGTACCAGGCAGGTGGGTACCAATCAGGTGGGTACCAGAGGAAGGTGGGTACCAGGCAGGTGGGTACCAGGCAGGTCAGGAAGGTGGGTACCAGGCAGGTGGGTACCAGGCAGGTGGGTACCAGGCAGGTGGGTACCAGGCAGGTGGGTACCAGGCAGGTCAGGCAGGTGGGTACCAGGCAGGTGGTTATCAGGGGAAGGTGAGTACCAGGCAGGTCAGGCAGGTGGGTATCAGGCAGGTCACGCAGGTGGGTATCAGGCAGGTCACGCAGGTGGGTACCAGGCAGGTGGGTATCAGGCAGGTGGGTACCAGGCAGGTGGTTATCAGGGGAAGGTGAGTACCAGGCAGGTCAGGCAGGTGGGTACCAGGCAGGTGGGTATCAGGCAGGTGGGTACCAGGTAGTTGACACAGTGAGGGGAGGACAGAGATAATCAGAGACCAGTGCCGAAGAGAAGCCCTATTCCAACAAAGGTTTGCAGCCCATAGAAGCAGCAGATCCCCAAGTGTTGCTGAACTCAAACTCACACTGTGCTCAGTGTGACAGCTTAAAAAAAAGGCTGCAGCCTGCCGGTGAATGCTGGGAGTTGCAGTCCAGCAGTATCCGGAAAGTGGAGGCTGAAGCATTCCCTCTAAAACCCAATAATCACGCTTAACATTTCTAACAACAGCGAAACGTACCTTCAAGACTCCCAGGTCCGGTCCGGGCTCCGCCGCCGGTTCCTCTCTCCTCCTCCTTTCCCCCCTATTTCCGGGTCTCTTGCTACTCAACAGCTCCCCCCGGCGGCACAGTCACGCATCTGACTCCCCCGCTCGGCTTTGAGAACTACAACCCCCAAGAGCCACCGGGCGAAAGAGCACGAGCAGGTAGTAGGTTCCCGCGTTCTGACGGCCTCTGGGAGATGTAGTGCCCTGCTCGATACCGGCATTGCGGTGCAAGCACTTTGGGGAGATTTGAGAGGGAACCCTGTTGAGCTTGTTAAAAAATGAAATTTCTGGTATAAATAAAAGTCAGTGAAAAGAGAGATCACAGGGGAAGGTTAAAACACGCTATTATATCCTGCTTTGTGAGAACTTGTATGTTAGTGTCCCATCGCCCACAGCACCTTATAATAATAATGGCGAACAGGCAAAGCGTTAGGCTAAGCCAATAAAAGGCACAGAGTTTGCACCAGATTTATAACCAAGTGAAAAATGTTGCCTTTCAAATGAGTGACAGCTTAAATTGGTTGCTATAGGTTACTGGACCTGGGGCAAAACCCACTGCCATTTAAGGCACTTCTGGCTTTTGTGTGACAGACTTTTGTAACCTGCCCAGGGCCATATTCATATATAGGCTCCTGAGGGCCTGTGCTTAGGGCAGCAGCTTTAGTGGGTGGCCCTCGGGTGCCTGTATAATTAATAATGTAGAAAAAATAAATTAATTTAAAAATAATTTAAAAAAACCTCCCCAGCCACCACCAGAGTCTACCCTCATAAATCTGGCAGCAGAGCTAGGGTTGCCACCTTTCTGGAAAAAAATAATTCTTCCTATTTATTTATCTTTTTTCCCTATTAATAACATTGAGATCAACTATAATTTTTACAGACCAGGCCGGTAAGATACCGGCCAGGTGGCAACCCTAAGCGGAGCTGGGGGGTGAGAGGTCAGCCAACAAATTCTAGCAGATGTGATATCACTCATGGCGGAAGTGATATCAAATATAGCTGAAATGAAGTCACTTCCACAAACTCCGGTGGCGCTGTAAGCTGCAGCAACTAGGGTGCCGCCAAGCATAAATACAGCGATGAGCTTGCCCAATAGATTTCTGCCATACACAGGCCTGTAAGCTCCTGAGTTGGTCTGAAGGGTTGAGTTAGCCAGGGCCACCACCATTAGAAATCATGGGACCCCTTACTTTTTAATTAGCAGGGCCCTTCCCCCAGGAAATCTTTGTAAATCACCTTCCCCCTTCAGAAATGGGGCCCTGCCAACCAGGCCCAGACTGGCAATCTGTGGGTTCTGGCAAATGCCAGAGGGGCTGCTATAAGTTGCCATAGGCAGTCACTATATTTTGGGCTGGTGGGAGGCTGTTTGGGCTGCTGTGTGGCCTGTTTGGGCCTCTGTGTACCTGAAATGCCAGGGCCTATTTTGAATCTCAGTCCAGGCCTGCTGCCAACTAAATCAATTGCGTCAAGTAGGGTTGCCACCTTTTCTGGAAAAAAATACTGCCCTTTCTATACAGTATATTTATCTTTTTTCCCTATTAATAACGTTGGGATCAACCATTATTTTTACCGGCCATGCCTAATGTCAAGATTATGCCATCTGGCCATTATTTTACCAGCCTGGCCTGTAAAAATGATGGTTGATCCCAATGTTATTATTAGGGAAAAATTATAAATATATAGGAAGGCCGGTATTTTTTTCCGGAAAAGGTGGCAACCCTAGTCAAGATGGCTTATCAAATTGTACTTCTGTCTATGCCCATGCACAAATTGTACTTCTATCTATGACTAGGCAGGAGCTTACCCTGCAGTTGCATAGCTGACATCACGCCTGATTTTGTCAGGAATTACCGGGTTTTGCCCCACCTCCTCAGACTCCAATCCCTGTACACTAAGGGGCAGATTTATCAAGGGTCGAAGTGAATAAGAGGGAATTTTCGAAGTAAAAAAATTCGAAATTCGAAGTAATTTTTTAGATACTTCGACCATCGAATAGGATAGTACGACTTCGAATTCGATTCAACGTAAAATCGTTCGAATATTCGGCAATTCGATAATCGAAGTACTGTCTCTTTTAAAAAAACTTTGACTTCAATACTTCGCCAAATTAAGCCGAAGTGCTATGTTAGCCTATGGGGACCTTCTAGAGCAGTTTTCTAAGTTTTTTTGAAGTTGAAGAAAAACGTTCGATCGATGGATGAAATCCTTCGAATCGTTCTATTCGAATGATTTCATGGTTCGATTGAACGATTTTACTTCAAACGCAAAACGGTCAAATTCGGTGAAAAAAACCTTTGACTTCGATATTCGAAGTCGAAGTAAAGCCATTTGATGATCTAATTTCGAAGTATTTATCACTTCGAAATTCGACCCGTTTTTTGGGGTTTTTTGCTCCAGGATTCTGGGCACTGGGCACTAATGCTCCTAACTAGAGGTAGCTGCATCAGATAGGGCCACACTGTGCAAGTAATACTTGTGCAATTATTGTGCAATGCTCACGGATTGGCTTCTAATGACTTTTACAACTGCTGCATATGACAGTTTTGCAATATTTAACTAGGGGAACACTGGGTAACAAATGATGAAATCAATCAGCCAATAAGATAAGCATGCAAGCTGACACCGTGGTCAAGCCATATGTGGGAACTTTCTGGATAACAGGTTTCCGGATATTAGATCCCACCCCTGTAACACAAAGTTTACAACTAGATTTTCAATCTGAAAGCAGAATTTACAGCCTATAAATATTTTATTGGATGTGATTGCTTTTTACTTTTCTTGATTTATGAAAGGCAGGGAGGGGAAGGGAGGGTTGTGAAAGTGTAGATAAGCAGCCTTTAAGTAGCCATTTATATAGGCTCCCTGCCAAAGTACTTTCTTCTCCTTTATGAACCATTCTGAACAGTAGACAACATGTTGACCACATTCTAACAGACTTATTAAAGAGGCGGTTTACCTTTAAGTTAACTTTTATTGTTATAGAATGGCTAATTCTAAGCAACTTTTTATTTGGTCTTCATTTTTTTTATTGTTTTTGAATTATTTGCCTCCTTCTTCTTCCAACTCTTTCCAGCTTTCAAATTAGCGGGTCACTGACCCCATCTAAAAAGAAATGCTCCGTAAGGCTTAAAATATTTTGTTATTACTATTTTTTATTACTCACCTTTTCTTTTCCTCCTCTTCATATTCCTGTCTCTTAATTAAACCAATGCATGGTTGCTATGGTAATTTGGACCCTAGCAAACAGACGGCTGAAATTGCAAAAGCGAAATAACTCAAAAACGACAAATGATAAAAATTGAAAGCCAATTGCAATCTATTGTCTATTTCTTCTTGATAAGAAAGACATCTAGTGGCCTTTTGGGGTAATACAGCTATGAGTTACACTATGACAAATAATGAGAGTTGTGCACAGGGGCAAGATTTGGGGGCATTGGTTGGGAGGGGAGGTGAATGGCAGCTGGGGTATTGCTTTGGGCACCCTTCACTTTTGTAACTGTCGCTGTATGAAATAAAGTCCACTGGCCTCATTTGCAAAGAATGGGAGAGGGGGGCGAGGGATACAGTAGATAATAGTAAATAAGCTCCTGTGTCTTTAGTGTCTTTGTCCCTGCTGAGCAGAATCTCTGGGTTTCATTACAGGCAGCTTTTAGAATTGATACAATAGTTGTTGTGAATATTCCAGAGATGCTGCTGAGAAATTTATCAACGAAGGGGCATATTTATCAAGGGTCGAATTTCGAATTGAAAAAACTTTGAAATCCAATTTCAAAGAGACCAACTATAAGTTTTTTTTGGTGAAAAGGTCAGTTTTTCGATCGAATAGGTCTGTATTTGGCCCAATTCGAATTGTACGAATATAAGAAATAGCGCATTCGACCGAATTCGATTCAAAGTTTTCCCAAAAAAAACATTGATTTTTCAAAGTCCACCAATTGACTCCAAATAGGTTCTAGGAGGTCCCCCATAGGCTATAACAGCAATTCAGCAGGTTTTAGATGGCGAATGGTTGGTCGATTTTTTAAAGAGACAATACATGATATATTTCGATATTTGAATTTTTTTCAAATTCGAACTATTGACTATTCCCTTCAAGCACAGGATACACAATAGATAACAGATAAGTACTACTATAGTTTATATAAACAAGCTGCTGTGTAGCCATGGGGGCAGCCATTCAAGCACAGGATATACAGAGAATAAAAGATAAACTCTGTAGTATACAATGGGATTCTTCGGAACTTATATGTTGTATACTGTCTCTCCTGTGCTGAATGGCTGCCCCCATGGCTACACAGCAGCTTGTTTATATAAACTATAGCAGTACTTATCTGTTATCTACTGTGTATCCTGTGCTTGAATGCCTGCCCCCATGGCTATACAGCAGCTTGTTTATATAAACTATAGTAGTACTTATCTGTTATCTACCGTGTATCCTGTGCCTGAATGGCTGCCCCCATGGCTACACAGCAGCTTGTTTATATAAACTATAGTAGTACTTATCTGTTATCTACTGTGTATCCTGTGCTTGAATGGCTGCCCCCATGGCTACACAGCAGCTTGTTTATATAAACTATAGTAGTACTTATCTGTTATCTACTGTGTATCCTGTGTTTGAATGTCTTGAGATTATTCTGTGTAATCCACTGGGGCTGCCAGTTCTTTAACAGGCTCTGGAGAATGCTTCAGCAGATGCAAGTTGTATGGCAGATCCTCCCTCCAATTCATTTTTTTTCAAGGGGCCTGCTGCATCCTCTGCCACTCCCACTGTCATCCCCATGTTTCTCCACACACCTCCTAGTTGTCCAGACAGTCACATTTTACAGTATTTACAAACATTTGCCACTCAGACTGACCTGCATTTTTGGGAACGGCAAAATCTTAGCCTTGACCAGTTTGGTCTTTATTCCATCCAAGGCAAAGTGGGTATCCCCGAAAACAGTCTACCCCTACTTATCTCTCAAGCTCATGGCATTGGCCATAAGAGTTCCAAGCTCACTTTGGCTGAAATGCAAAAACATTTCATCGCAAAGAATCTCACACAGCATTGTTCTACCTTTGTTAAAACTTGCCTCACCTGTCTTAGGGCCAACACCTTAGGAACACACAAAGTACACCAAAATTTGCCTCCCCCAATTGCACCTTTTTCTCACTGGCAAGTTGATTTTACTCATATTCCTAAGATTGGCAAACTACAGGAATATTTGCTCGTTTTTACCGACCATTTCTCTCGCTGGGTAGAAGCTTTTCCTTGCCGTCACGAGGACGCCAAAACCGTTGTTAAGTTCCTAGTTAATGACATCATACCCCGATTTGGTTGTCCGCAACAAATTAATTCCGATAATGGCCCAGCTTTTGTTAGTAAGGTCCTCCAGCTTCTAATTTCCACCTTACAAATCACATGGAAGTTTCACATTCCTTACCATCCACAGAGTGCCGGTGTTGTTGAGCGAATGAATCGCACCATAAAGGATAAGCTCACCAAAGCCACATCTGCCACATGGACTAATTGGAAGTCCTTTTTACCTGCAGTACTAGCTGAAATACACATGACACCACATTCAGTTACTAAATTATCTCCTTTTGAAATTGTCATGGGACGCCCATTTCCCACTCCCTGGGTCAAAGGCCCCTTAGTCATCCAACACACTGATCTTAATTCAATTCAGGAGGAGTATGTACGTAATCTTATTACTACATTGAATGGCATCTATGGTGATGTTTCTTTGTCTTTTCCTTTGCCCCCCCAGGAGCCGACCCATCCATTTCGCTAAGGCGATCCTGTTGTGGTTCGACAGCTCCATCGCTATCAAAAAGGGGGATTCCCATTTGGCCCACGAGTCACAGTGATTGCCATCACACGGACAGCAGTCCTTACCGATGCCAGCGACCATTGGATCCACGCTTCACGAGTGAAACTCGCGCCAACACTTCCAACGCCGGAACTGAGTAAAGCTGACAGAAGGACCCGAGGATGACGTCTCAGGACCTCACACCCCTACCACCGATGATGATGAGGAAGTCCACAAAATATGCACTATAGTGCATAATTGGCACTTTCCTTTTTCTATTTTTCCCGATTATGATAATCCTTAACTGCATATGTTACCCAAACCCTCACAGCCCTTTGGGATCAGTTTGTTACCAGTTTTTCAAGAGCAATACAAGACTCCATCGCGATGAACGATCAAACCCCATCGCCACCTTAGGAGGTCAGTCTACTAATGAATGATAAGTTGCAATCAAACAAAGTGATGGCACTACCACCTTCCTGTATAATTCCGTTGGAAAAAAATCTTAGCTCAGATCGGTGTCACCTTATTGATTGTCTTAATTTTTGTTTCATTTATTTTCTGCTGTATAATTCCCTATATCAGGAAATTAACTTCATCTTTAATTACTTCTTCTGAGGGCTTGCAACTTAAGCTTATTCATGCTGCTCGCGTATAGTCACTTATGTGACTAAAAGGGGGATTGAAAGGGATTGCAAGGGGTTAATGTCTTTTCCTATCTGAACACTTGATTGCACAAGTATGCTTCTTATCAAATACACATAAGTTGTAGACTATGTAAACATACTATAGCCACTCAGGTGTTCAAACATTACGAAATATAGGGTAATCACATTGTGTATGACATCACAATGGAATCTCTTTGTTTACTATGCTATATAAGTTGTAGTACTACCCATAATAAACTGAACTTGTTTTGCAACACACAAGCCTACAGTGTCGTTCATTGCAAGTTCCCTGATCAGCACGCTTGGAGAGATGATATCAGATGGTTTGCCGTTGCATCAAGTATAAGACGAGCCGGCTCGCAGCTGCAAGGACAGTGCAGGGATAGCACAGTGGAGTTTAGTGGCCCTAACAGGGCCCTGCTTTTCTATGTGCATAGGGCCACCATTAGAAATCACGGGGCCCCGTACAACAGAATTTTTGGGGGCCCCGCCCCAGATCCTGCCCACTCCACGTCACAGTTAAAAGATCACACAGACATCAGCGCTAAAAAAGGTAACCCCACACACAACTTATATATAGCTATTGGGGATCAGGGCCCCCCTATAAGTTAAAAGAAATTGGGGCCCCTAAGAACATTTTTTTATAAAAAACACACATTGGTGTTCAGTAGAATTGAACTCATGGCTTCAGGACTTCAACTTTGCCTCCTTTCGTGACTTTGGGTCTTTTCGCTGCTTCAATTTTGATTGTTTTCGAGACTTGGGGTCTTTTTGCCGCTTCAGGACTTCAATTCCATCTGTTTTTGTAACTTAGTGTCTTTTTGCCGCTTCAGAACTTCAACTTAGGCTGTTTGCGTGACTTCGGGTCTTTTCGCACTTCGGCTTTTTCGTCACTTCCGCATTTTGGCTGTTCGGGACTTCGGAAGGAGGTGGCACGACTTCGTTGCTGTCAAGGGGGGGCCCAGCTCTTTCAAAAAGTTCAGCACTTCCGGGCCCCCTTCAGGCCCAGGCCCGGTACACTTGTACCCCCTGATGACGACCCTGTATGTGCACACAAGCTTCCCTTAATCCTGCTTATAATTATTATTATTCTTTATATGGCACAGAAGTTAACACCTGGTACTTGTGGCTGTCACATAGGACAAGCTAAGGCTGATGGCACACAGGGTATGTACAGTCACCGGGGAATAAATGCCCTGCGTGTTTAGGTGTTGTGCAGAGCTGTAAACAGGTGAAATGTATCCCCACATCCCATTCATTTTTGATGATGTTTGTCTTTGCTACGCGTTGAAAGATTTCAGACTGTTCCACTACAGCTGCTCCTTGGATTAATGGAGAACTAATCCTGTTGATGCACAAGGCCAGACTGGACGGTTCCCTCTATAGTCACTAAAGAAACATTTTGCTGCTGGGTAGATTTTGCTTCAAAACTCAGACTGATTCAGGCAGTGGCATAACTAGAGGTTACAGGGCACCACAGCAAACTCATTTTAGGACCCCCCACTATATCCAGAGGTTGTGCTGCTTTACCAATAGATGTTGCTCATTAAAGGAGAAGGAAAGTCTTTGTGCACTTGGGGGTGCCAAGTGTTTCCATTTACTTACCTGAAACCCCCGGGCCAGTGCTCCTATCAGCAGAAAACTGTACCGGCCCGGGGTTATACCAGTGAGCACCACGGAGCAATCCTTGCATGCGCAGTAGAACGAAAAGCTGAACTTAAACGAAAAAGTTGGCTATCTTGTTTAACTGCACATGCGTCTGCCCTGGAAAATATGAAGAGGAAGCCGGAAGAGGATCAGTCTGTGGTGCTCACTGGTATAACCCCTGGCCGGTGCAGTTTTCTGCTGATAGGAGCATCAGCCCGCGGTTTCAGGTAAGTAAATACAATCACTTGGGGGTGCCTAACATTTGGCACCCCAAGTGCAAGATGGCTTTCCTTCTTCTTTAATATCTTCTGGGCTCCCCTGCAGCCGCAGGATCTGCTTCCATTTTTTGCTTTCGCAAATTTCGCAGGAAATTCTAAAAATTTCGGGCAAATCGAAATGGCACAAATTCGCCCATCACTACTGAGCAATGGACACGTACTGGCATATAGTGATGCGCCACTTTCGCATACTTCTTTAGTTTACTGTACTGGCACATCAGTACCTCTATTGACACCTTTAGCCATAAAGAAGTATGTGAGAGTGGAGCGTCTCTATGTGCCAGTATGTGTCTATTACTAACACCTTCAGCACACAGGCAGCAGTATAGACCAAGTGGCAGATCATTTCACTATGTGCCCAAATATTACTGCTACGGCTACGCGATTCCTTGTTTAAATGAGTAAAATGATGTTAATGGTTCAAAGAATGTCAGGCAGAATGGTCGGCCCCCATACATTTTCAACTCACCAAATCTGACCCTCATTGCAAAAAAGTTTGGACACCCCTGGATTAGGGCATCCTGGTCCCAGCACAGCTAAAAACACTCATGTGAAACTATGCTAAAGTACTAAAGGGCAATGTCCTCATTTTTCTCTTAAAGGAATTGTTCATGTAATGTAATGTATAAAGGCTGGAGTGAGTGGATGTCTCATAATAACATAATAGCCAGAACACTACTTCCTGCTTTTCAGCTCTCTTGGTTTCCACTAATTGGTTACCAGGCAGTAACCAATCAGTGACTTAAGGGGGGGCAACATTGGTCATAACTGTTGCTTTTGAATCTGAGCTGAATGCTGAGGATCAATTGCAAACTCACTAAACAGTTATGTCCCATGTGGTCCCCCTTCAACTAACTCAGAGTTAGAGAGCTGAAAAGCAGGAAGTAGTGTTCTGGCTATTATGTTAGACATCCAGTCACTCCAGCCTTTATACATTACATTTTTGGCTAACTAACTATATTAAAAACATTTGTTATTTTGCACAGCCTATCTATTTGCCCAGTTTTTTTTTTGCACTGAACTGTTCCTTTAAGGCCCACTCTCATTTTCTGGAGAAATGCAGAACAAAACATTGCAGAGATATGAAAATACAAAGTTAATAAAATAATTGTGAATCAGCTGTAGCAGATAGGTGGACCCAGCCAAATATTTACCAAAAATGGGGAGGACTTAGACACCCTAGGGTTATCTCCCCTACCTTTCTTTCTTTCTGTCTATGTCCCTACCTGTCCTTTCTGTCAGTCCATGAGGAGCTGGCAGCTAGGAAAAAAGTATATCATACAGAAACAAGAAGTAAAAATCACTTTCCCTAACTTGCCACACCCCATTCTGCAGCAAGAAATAGAACCAATATAATGGAGTTCGGAAAAAAGAAATTTCATGTGACCATTTAGAGTGACGTCAGAGAGACTGCAAATACTGGTTTAGCAAGTTTAAATAACGGATATAATTAAAGCAAATAGTTCCAAGTATTTTAAGGCACTACTTAAAGGAGAATTAAAGCCTTAAAAAAAGAATACGGCTAGCAATGTATGTTATATACTGAACCTGCTTTAGGTTTAGCAGACCTATAGCAATAACGATCTAGTCCTTTATCCAAGGGAGCTCTCCATCTTGGATCTTCTTTTGAGTGTCAGTGGCACTGCACATGCTCAGTGTGTTCTGGGCTACTGTTGAGAAGATAAGCTTAGGGGTCGTGGGAAATTATGAGAACATTAGCAGAAAGTAAGGTTACACCTGTCATAGAAATAGATGCATTGACCCAGAATCCACTGGTTTCTATATACAGGTATGGAACCTGTTATCCACAATGCCCAGGACCTGGAGTTTTCCTGATGTTCCTGTAATTTGAATCTTCATACTAGGAAATTATGTAAACATTAAGTAAAAGTATTAATTCTATCATAGTTTGGATAAAATACAAGGTACTATTATAGAGAGAAAGAAAATAATTTTTATAACAAATTGGAATATTTGGATAAAATGGTTATATGGGAGCAGGCCTTTCTGTAATTTGGCGCTTTCTGGATAACGGGCTTCCAGATAATGGATATCACACAAACCTTATAATAGCTTTTATTTCCATGCATGCAAATGCATTGGGAACTCTGCACATTTTTTATTCCAAATCAAAACATGAAGAAAAAGTGATCAAATTTGTGTTATTCCTTTACAGAAAGTGAAGAAAAGGGAATATTAGGCTGTTCCAAAAAATAGCAGCGTCTGTATTCTTCTTTATACACTCATTTACTGTATAAACTGATTCAAGATTTCGTTTTCCTTTGAATGACTGAACTAATATTTAGTTGTATAATGAGTGTTTCTGAGAACTGCTGCACATCTGTGTTACATGGTGGAACACTCACTAAGATTCGTTATTGCGCCAGCGTCCGCTTCGCCGCACTTCCCCAGGCGTATTTTCGCCAGCGATAATTCACTAAAATCCAAAGTTGCGATCAAGGGAAGCGTAAGGTTGCGAAGCTGCGCTAGCGTTAATTCGCCAAGCAAAGCAAAGTTACGCTAGCGATGGTTAATTTGCATACGGCGCCAAATTGAAGTTACAATGAAGGTATATGTAGCAGAACTACACAAGCCTGGGAAACCTTCAAAACAGCAAATACAATTTTTATTTTGTCCTACACATGTGCCCACTGTATAGTTAAGGTGCCATGAGTTAGGAAATGTAGGGGGGAAGGAGGGGAGCCCGAAAAAATTTTTTCGATCTTTTTCAGCCTATCACCCATAAAAAATGAAAAAACGCCAGCAGTTTTTGGGACTTAGAAAATTTTTTAACTTTTTTTGAAGCAATCCCTATCTACTCTATTGCGCTTCGCCTGGTCTGAGGTGGCGAAGGAAGTCTGGCGTAAAAGGTAGCGTTCAGAATAATTTGCGCGTCAGTGAATTTGCGTAGTTACGTCCATAAGGGTGAGAAGTAACACTAGCGAATTTATGCCAGCGTCCATTAGTGAATTGGCGTGTTAACGAAAATGCGCTACGCTGGCGCATTCACGCTAGCGTTAGGCGCTTCGTCGTTTAGTGAATTTGCCCCATGGAGTCCACCAACTTCCAACAACCTGTTACATTCCACAATTCTTCTGCATTTCTTGCTTTTGCCTCACAAACACCATTTTTGTTGTCACCCTACAAGTTTTCTATTGGATTAAGCTCTGGGGATTGGGCCACTCCATAATGTCAATCTTGTTGGTCTGGAACCAAGATGTTGCTCATTTACTGGTGTGTTTGGGGTCGTTGTCTTGTTGAAAACCCCATTTCAAGGGCATTTTCTCTCCGGCATAAGGCAACATGACCTTTTCATGTATTTGGATTGAAACTGATCCATGATCCCTGATATGAGATACATAGGCCCAACACCATAGTATGAGAAACATCCCCATATCATGATGCTTGTGCCTCCAGCTTCACTGGCTTCACTCTGTACTGTGACTTGAATTCAGTGTTTGGGGCTCGTCTGACAAACTGTCTGTGGCCCCTACACCCAAAAAGAACAATCTTGCTTTCATCAGTCCACAAAATGTTGCGTCATTTTCTTTAGGCCAGTGTATTCAGTGTGTTCTTTGGCAAATTGTAAGCTCTTCAGCGTCTTTTTTTTCTTCCAACAATGGGACTTTGCAGGGGCTTCTTGCCGATAGTATGGCTTTACATAGGTGTCTTCTAATTGTAACAGTATCACAGGTAACTTTACACCTTCTTTGATCTTCCTGGAGCTGATCATTGGCTTTGCCGTTTTGGGTATTCTTCTATCTATTCCAATGGTCATTTTCTGTTTTCTTCCACATCTTTTCAACTTGTTATTTCATAGAATGAATGACGTCACTAATTGAACTCCACACTGCTATTATTTGGAACAAGCTATTATTTGGAACCTCCATTAATGATTCAATGACAGAATCAGCAGACTGTTGGGTTTCTATTACTCTACTACACCGACTAGTAGATTATTTAGTACAATTTCTACCAAAAACAGTGATTGATCAGGTTAGTGATGTCGGACTGCTATTATTCTGAACACAACTGTATAGATACAGTATAGATCCACCCACTGAAATATGAGTAAGACAATATTATTTCAGTTGACCATTTTTATTCCTCAGAAAAAAATACACAAGGGGGAAAAAAAAGGCAAACAATTTGAAGAGAGTTTAAATTAAAACAAATAATCCATTCTTTATACAGATAATCCACTTTCATGCTCTAACTCTGTATATTGCCACCTCCAGGGGGGTACAACACAGTAGAAGCGCCTGATGAGAGTGTGCTTGTAGCCAAATCAAAACGGCTGTGTTCCGTGTAGGTTCTGATCCAATGCCGGACAGAATAGACTTTACAATCCTAACACTGGAGAAGCGGTCATGGATTATAATGAAACCAGAGGGATACCCTGTCAAAAGGTAGATCCTGCTCCTTCTCTTATGGTGAGCTCCAAATAAATATATATATATTGTGTAAATAAAGGCTTCAAGGACAACTAAATTATATACTAAATATATACTAAATTACTGTACCAAACCAGAGGTTCAGCTTCCCTGCAACTGTAATGATCCAGGCCTTCAAAGTTGTCCACAGCAGCTCCCCATCCTGGAATAGTTAATCCACCTTTTGTGTGTCACTGATTCTGCACATGCTCAGTGTGCTCTGGGGTGCTACCGAGAAGCTAAGTTTACAGCCAATCACAAATCATCAAGCAGAATGCATTAATTCTGATTCCAAAGGAACCTGTTTCTATATTGCTATGTAATGTGAATTCAAGTTATCATCCTAAATATGTTGTATATTTTTTTTATATATATATATATATATATATAAATGGGGTAAAGCGGCACTCACTATTCAATAGTTTTCTCGCCGGGTGCTAACCAATAAATCAATAGAAGTCCAGAGAAAGCACTCATGGTATTGACCATCAAATATATTTCAAAGTGTATTTATTCGTGTATGGTGCATCCACGCGTTTCAGGTCTATGGCTCTGACGACGGCTCTATGTGAGCCGAAACGCGTTGATGCACCATACACGAATAAATACACTTTGAAATATATTTGATGGTCAATGCCATGAGTGCTTTCTCTGGACATATATATATATAATCCTGTAATGTCTGTTATGAAAAAAAAAAAAAATATATATATATATATATATATATGTATATATATATATATATATATATATATATATATATATAGGTATGGGTCCTGTTATTATGAATGCTTGGGACCTTGGATTTTCCGGATGAGAGATCTTTTTGTAATTCTGATCTTCATACCTTATGTCTTCTAGAAAATCATGTAAACATTAAATAAACCCAATTAGCTGGTTTTGTTTCCAATAAGGATTAATTATACATAAAGCACTGCATATCTTGACAGTGCTACATAAATAAATGATGATGATGATGATATCTTATTTTGATCAAATGGAATCTATGGGAGACGGCCTTTCTGTAATTCAGAGCTTTCTGGATAACGGATCCCATACCTGTATATTGTGATTGGGTACAAACTCAGCAGCACAGAGCATGTGCTGTGAATGGCCAGTAATAAAGATGGGGATCTTTGAGGGTATCTTTGAAGGCACTGCTAAAGGGCTGTGGTGGCCTTGGGCTAGTACAGAAGTCGAAAACGCGCTGGATTTCTAACGTGATTCTTTTGTTGATGTTTAGTTCTCCTTTAAACCACTTAGCCAATCAAGGAAGTTAAGTAGTTGGACCAGTGCTCACAGATTCTTCATTGGTTGCAATAGAACTGCAATCGTAACTAAACTGCCAAGTGGTGTATTATACTCTACGTTTTCCAATACAAAGTCCTTATGGCTATTGTCACGATTCAGATAAAGACAAAACTACCAGAAGTGGTTCTACCGCACGTGATGTCTAAGTTCTGTGATCTGAAAGCACCTACAGAATGTCCACTATAGGACCAGTCTGCCCTCCGCACTAACGCTACAGAAGACTTACGGTGGCCGCTTTGGGCCACACACACACAGCTCTAGATAAAGCCGAGACTATTTTACACAATAAATCCCTTTACACCATAGGAGTATATTTTTCAGGAGGACCTGGCCCTGTCCTTCATTCATACCCTGTATATTTACAGATCTGCCAATACTTATATATATATATATTTTATCTGCTTTATACTTATATACATATATGTGTAGAAACATTCTGGAAAAGCCTCTAAAAATCAGAATTAGTCTGCGTATAAAAAGAGACAAAGAAAGGGAATGAAGGAACAGATAGACAAGACTCCAGCAGGTTAAACTCATTTTAACCCTCTCAGTGCCAGCACAGGCTTTATGAGGCATCAGATGCAGCACCAAAGAGTTCAAGCCTTTGGGACGGGCACATACACTATCCCTGCATAGACCATAACTTATAGCCTTAGAGCAAGGAGGGGCCGGTTCTAGAGCATCAGTCTAATGTTCGGTTCTGGAACTCCCAGCATCTCAGCTAGGCAGCTTAAAAAGGGGTGTACACTTTTACTGTATTTGCTCACAAGTATAAACTAAAAAAATAATCATTTAAAACAAGGTTGTGGCCCAACTTCCATTCTTTGGGTGTAACTTTGACTGATAAAATCCTGGCTTTTTTCATTCCCAACGCACCGGAAAGCCAATCAGCTTCTAGGTTAGGTAGGCCTAGTAGTCTCCTTGGTTATATAGGCAAGTAAATACGGGCCAATCAGGCTACAAACTTTGTTCTGTAGCCTTTATAAATATCACATACAAATATTAAATATATGTATAGTCATATATTATTTCTTAATAACACTATTGATATGGCTAACAACAAATGGGTCGCGATTGGCCAATTACAAGGCACTTTTCTGAATTGGCCAATCTCATCATTTCTCAGTGTGTGCAACATATATAGATATATATATCGTGCTGAAACTGCTGCTGCGTGTTGTTTATGGGAGAGATATAAATATAGATGTATTCTGCACTTTGTATATACAGTGAATCCTTCACGAGCAGATGCCTCTGCTGATCAGTTTAAGCTTGGAGATGGTGGACAAAATACTAGTCATTACAAGAAGGTGCAGGGTACAACAGAGACAAGAGGAATGTGCTGTGGGAGGTTGCTGGAAGCTATGCTAGGCACTGATACAGTGTCTCACCGTGTGCACCCCCTGTGTGCATTTGCTCTATGGAATACAGCAATTTCTCTATATTAAGTACTGCTACGAGAGTCCTTAAAGCAGCAATGATACGTCAGCTATAAACTGCCAGTTCCCCTGGTCAAAGATGGGGTGATGTAACAGAAGTCGCTACCACCAGGCTTACAAACCAGAACAACCAATCAAGTAGCTCACCTATTTGAAAGCCTGATTGGCTGCTAAGGGTTACCAGACCTGGAGCAGATTGTTACATCATCCCAGTAGTGTTTAGAAGTCATGTTATATGTGCACAGCTGTAATACCACGGTACAGTACTTATTACCTGCCTGCTCATGGGATATAGTACTACTGATATGTAAACTCTCTTCTGTGTGCAGGATTCCCGCTTCCATTGTGCATAGTACTACTCATGTGTGCTGCTCCGTGGGTAGTGCATACAATAGTGATGGCACAATGGGTCTCAGTGAGTTCTGGAGCCAAGGCTTAGGCTTTGAGACAACACTTGAGGTTTTCGTCTCATCCACCGTGAAGAGCAGTGAGCTGCAGGTTCTGCATGTGCAATTGTCATACAACTGAAAGTCTTGGAAGCATGACAAGAAGGTCAAACATCTTCTCCAACCAGAGCCTGCCATGTCAAAGCTTTGGAGCTGGGGTCGGCATTTGTCCAGGGCTCCGACCTGCCTCCTCTGGTTTAGGGATCATGGGCAGGATCGTTCCTGCTCAATAACAACAGAGCTGATGATGCTAATGTATTCTGCAATACAAAGAAAGATGTAAAGGAATGGTGCAAAACGACAAAAAGTATTTACATATGCTATTGCCAAAACAAGTACATGTAAAAATGCAATAACAAAAACGAGTGAAAATAGTCACAGTTCATCCCAGTCCAGGTGCACTGGAATATACAACAAAACTCGATTGTGAGATTCTTCAAAAGAAATTGTAACTACTAAATTAGTAAAAATTTGAGCCTATGAGTAAATGCCCCAACTGGCACAAAAGGCGTTAGGTTTTTTGTCTCTTATGTCCAAGTAAATGTTTTTTTACTTTTACTAATTTAGAAGTTACAATTTCTTTTAATGCATCTCACAATCCAACTTTGTAATACAAAGAAATGTCAGTTCTTCAGGACCTGGTTGTGCTGCCTGCGCTCCTTGATCTGTGAGTCTAGCCCATGTCTTCTTGTGCTCCCCACTCTCAATGATTCTTATTGTGCTCTCTAAAATTTCATTGTGTCCCTGTCCTACGTGTGTCCTCTGGCTTCCTCATCTATGGTTCCTTGCACTCTCTGTTTCTCTATGCACCATACGCTGCTTGTGTCTCCCTGTGCTACTTGCCCTTACTTCACTTCCAAGATGGCTGGGTTGGTCTCCATGATAGCTACAATGATGCGGTCGATGTAGTCCTGCAGGCGAAGGTTGATCTCTTCCTGCTTCTGAATTGCTTCCATAAGCTACAAAAAAGAGACAGGGTGAGCAAAGTAGGGATACGCCGAATCCAGGATTCTGTTAGGGATTTTGGTCTTTTTCAGCAGGATTCTGATTCGGCCGAATCCTTCTGCCCGGCCGAACCGAATCCAAATGTGCATATGCAAATTAGGGGCAGGGAGGGAAATTCTGTTACAAAACAAGGAAGTAAAAAATGTTTTCCCCTTCCTACCCCTAATTTGCATATGCAATTTAGGATTCGGTTCAGTATTCGGCCGAATCCAAAATAGTGGATTTGGTGCATCCCTAGAGAACAGTGTAGAAATCCTTAGCACCACAACCTGCCCTTCCTTTTACCAACTGCTTCTAAAGGTGAAGCACCATGAATGTAAACTTTAAAGGAGAACTAAATCTTGAAAAAGACGTTTTTAAAGGGGAAGTAAAGTCTAAAATAGAATAAGGCTAGAGACTGATTAATAATCAGAATATGCAGACTGCACTGGGTCCTGTGTTGTCATGTAATCTAATGTGGATTTTATAGTTTTTGTATTGTTTAATACAAACTTTCTCCAACTCTGCAGAACCAGAGGCTGAAGCAAAATAATCCTTCAAGGAGAATCCCAGTTTATCTGTTTAAATCTCTCTCAATGATCTTTGTCCCTGCAGCTGGAGTTGGAAACAGTAAAGGGGATGTAAAGGTAAAAATAAAATCCAATACCAATCTCTACACAGTCGCCGACTGCTCTACAGGGAAACAAACAAAGCTGCTTGAGTTCTGCATGGCTGGGAAGTAAGACGGGGGCTCCCCCTGCTGTTCATAAGTATGATTGTTTCCCTGCAGAGCAGTTAGGGACCGTCTGACAATTCCTATCCACAGCAGTAAATGAAGGGAGAATTTCACTGCATACAGTCAGGTTTGTTATAAAAACGGTCAAATACAAGAGTCCTCTGCACTCAACCCATTATCAATATATTTAAGACAGAGACATTTTGTGCATACTGCTACTGAAAAATGCCTTACCCTTTAAACAAAACAGTGATTGTTTGTCCATATATTGCAATATATTTAAGCTGGCCAACTACGTCAAAGTCATCCCATATCTGGCCAGTCCTATGCTCAATTTTATCTGATTCATTAAGAATTCTATTGCTTCATTGTACATTTTACAAAGGGACTAGGCTTTACCTGCAACTTACTTGCTGCTTTCAAAGTAAACCCCCATACTTGGCTGCCCTTTTATTAGACACCAGTGGGATCCCAGCTATAGTCAAAAATGTACAATGAAGCAATAGAATTCTTAATGAATCAGATAAAATTGAGCATAGGACTGGCCAGATATGGGATGACTTTGACGTAGTTGGCCAGCTTAAATATATTGCAATATATGGACAAACAATCCCTGTTTTGTTTAAAGGGTAAGGCATTTTTCAGTAGCAGTATGCACAAAATGTCTCAATGTCTTAAATATATTGATAATGGGTTGAGTGCAGAGGACTCTTGTATTTGACTATATGTATTTTGTGGTCACACCCTCATTGCACCCCCGCCTAATGGTTTTAAAAAATAGTGGTGAGCACAACTTTCCCTTGTTTGTTATTGTTATAAAAACGGCACATATTTTTTAATTAAAGTATATTGGAGATAGTTTTCTTTTTCATTAAAGTAAAAATGGGATTTTATTTTTTCGCCTTTAATGCTACACCTTATGATTTGGGCTTTTTTTTTTTACTACCCCAAGGCCACCAGAACCCATCTGAAATGAGAACACAGACATAGCTAGGTGGTAAGATTTCTATTACACAGACCTAGCACCTTTCATGTGGGACAGAAATACTATTTAGATAGTTAGCAGTTGTTCCCCTTCAAAGGAGAACTAAACCCCCCCCTACCAAAAGCCCCCTAAAATTGCAGGCATTGCCCCCTCCCCGCAATGTACTTTAGTGTAGTGTAAAAAAAAAAAAAAACCTTTAAAAAATTCTGACCCTTAGATGCAGAGAAGTGCAGCAGAGCTCCCGGTCGCCATCTTTCCCGGCTCTTCATATAGTGTTCAAGTCAATTTGCACATGCGCAGTTGATTCCTGGCTTGTCCCAACTGCGCATGCGCCCCAGGCTTTATGTCGGCAAAGAGACCCAAAGACTAAATGAAAAGATGGAAGATGGCTCTGCTGCGTTTCTCTGCATTTAATGGTCAGTATTTTTTAAAGGTTTTTTTGTTACATTAAAGTACATAGTGGGAAGGGGCAATGCCTGCAAGTTTAGAGGGGATTTTGGTGGGGGGTAGTTTTCCTTTAAAAACTATACAATTCTTGTACATACAACAAAAAATGCAAACACGCATAGGTATTCCCCTGCGGGAATAGTGTCTCTCTTTAATGCCCCATGTTGATACTCCCTGAACCACAAGGAATCCCCACCTCCCAACAAAGAGTCCCCTTGTGCTCTATAACCATCCAACTCCAGCCGATCCTTCTCCTTACCTCGTCCCTGGAGACATTGCTAATTTCAGCTGCTAATGAGTCTGAGAACGTTGTGGAGAATAGGTTTTTGGCTCCTTGGATGCTGAGGTTTATGATTTGTCCATTAAGCTCTTCGTTTTGTTCCTTCAGGGCTCGTTGCTCCTGCGGAATAAAAGTCGTGAGAAAGCAAAAAGCGTGCAAGGAGCTGCGAATCTCGCCAATTCCCCATGGCCCACTTTAGACACAGAGAAAAGATGAGAAGATGTGCAAATGCCGTGGGAAGCAAACAGTCATAGGCAAGAACAAACTTCTTAACCTTCAGCTCCCCCTCAGAGTAACATAAGCATCACCCACTGTGCTCCTCCAGAACTTTATTATCTTAATAAGGTACAATACCTGCTTAAGCCTCCGCACTTCATGCTCTAGCTCCGCCTCCCGTGTTCGGCTGTTGTATTCCTGCAGGGCGGCGCTGTTGCCCAACCCCAGTCTGTGCTCCATATCCAGACGCACCAGCTGCATTTGCTCCAGTTCTCGCCGAAGCTCCTCAATCACCTGCAATATAATGATATAGTCATGTGAGAAATACCCCCACACTCAAGGGTAATCAGCCAACCTAGAACAACAATCTCCCAAGACACCCAATCAGCCGCCAGATTTAAAAAGGGTAAAGGAGGATGTAGTTACCCAAGAACTACAAAGCCTGGAGATAGCCTCACCTGCAAAGCATCATTGCACAAGGGAATTGCATTACCTTAGAGGGGTTCTGTCATCATTTTTATGATGTAGCGTTTGTTTCTAAATTACACTGCAGATAATTCACTCTACAATATAAAATCTAATCCCTGAACCAATACCTGTATTTTTTAGTTGTAATATTGGTGTGCAGGTGCATCTCAGGTCATTTTGCCTGGTCATGTGGTTTCAGAAAGAGCCAGCACTTTAGGATGGAACTGCTTTCTGGCAGGCTGTTGTTTCTCCTAATGAATGTAACTGAATGTGTCGCAGCGGGACGTATTCCGCCAACCAGGCATGGACACAAGAATATCTTTTGGGGTGGCCAGGCTCAGGGGCAGGGGCTATATCTGTAGAATACATGTATCATTGTGTACTTGAAATGCTAGCATAAGGCCTCTAGGTTGCAGCGACAGGTCTCTATACTGGGTACCCTAATATTATGGCAGTAGCGATCCTAGAGGGGGACGGGCCCTGGTGCGTGATGCGCAGCCGGGCCCCGCCCCCCCTCCGTACGGCCGAATTTTCATCGGCGGAACGGACTGCCGGGGGGCCCTGAGGGCGTGCGGAGCCCTGGCCAGCTCGCACCCCCTGCTCCCCCGGTAGTTCCGCCGCTGTATTATGGGAATTCAGTCGTAGTGTAGTGGTAACACAGGTCCCAACCAGGGATGCGTTCATGGTGACACACTGTTAAACTAAAGCGTAACTAAAGAAGTAGCTCGAAATTTTGTACATTATGTTTTGGGCTACTATGCTCAGAAACCCAAAAAGAGTCAAAGCTCAATAATTCCAAGGTAGAAGGCTGGAGGTGCGGGTGTCACACCTCTGTATCAGCCAAAGAACAGCCTTTCCACTAGCACCCCATAATACAATAAGTATGACAGGCTGCACTACTTGTGAAAGAAGCAAGGGGGCAGAAGACTCCCAGGCAATACACAGAACTGTGCACTAGAATAATGCAACTCTGGCATTCATTAGGAAATAAAGATGGCTTATGGCAGTTATTTTAATAAGGTACCTAGCGGGGTGTTTAACCTTCCAAACACTTTTTTCAGTTCAGTTGTTTTCAAATTGTTCCCCAGAAATAAAGGCTTTTTTCAATTACTTTCCATTATTTATTTTTTTTTACTGGTTTTCCAAGATCTAAGTTTAAAGTTGAATGTTCTTGTCTCTGGTGTTTGAGTCTGGCAGCTCAGTAATTCAGGTGCAGACTCTGAACGGCTACAATTTTGCAACATTTAGTTAATACATTTCTCAGCAGCATCTCTGGAGTATTAGCAACTATTGTATCAATTCTAACAGCTGCCTGTAATGAAACCCAGAGATTCCGCTCAGCAGGGACAAAGATAAGAAATGTATCAACTAAATGTATCAATTTAGAACAGTTTACAGGGTCGGCGACCCCCCGCCCAGAGCTGCTTTAGTAAGTGAAAAATGACACTTTACACTTCAATATTAAAAAAACGGTGACACATACAAAATAGAAAGAAATTGGAAAAAGTAATTATTTTTGCTGATCTATCTGAAAACAACTAGTTGTGTGAAGCTGAACCAGTGTCGGACTAGCCCACCGGGATACCAGGAAAACTCCCGGTGGGCCCAGGTGTCAGTGGGCCCTCATGCTTCTAAAAATTTGGCCTATTTCATGGATTATCAATTTTAATGAGAAGAAGAAGCTTAATAGATAGATTAATAGATTATAGTATGTAAAGAAAAGAGACTAGGAGAATAGAGGTTGAGTGAGGAGAGGAAGAAAAATAGTACTGAGAGTGGACCCCTGGTCTAAGGTTTTTGGGTGGGCCCCTGGTGTCCCAGTCCTACACTGTGTGGGGGCCCTGAGGTAGCAGTCCCAGTGGGCCCAGGACCCCCAGTCCGACACTGAGGTGAACAATCCCCCTATTGTATGAATCGAGGATTCATACAATTTTCGGGCCGTGTGTGGAGAGTCCCGTCTTTTTTCGTCCAGGCGGAGATCGTTTGGTCAATTGAACAGGTTTGATTTTGTCCCGACCGATCCCGCCGGAGCCCATTGCGCTCTCATCGTGATCTGATCGTTGGGCCATAGGGCAGAACGTTCAGATTACCCCCGATATAGCCATGCACGTTAGTGGTATATCGAGGAAAGATCGGCTCGTTTGGCGATGGGGGTTGTTTAACTAAGATAGAAATGAAACTGCCCCACTGCTGAAGCCAGTCAGACACCTGCTTACATTATGCTAGCTGCACTGACAGATGAAAGCCTACTGCTGATTGGCACACAGCACTGCAGTACGCTAAAAAATTATGCCAAAAAATGTTGCTTGTCAAAGACAGCAAAGTATTTTTTTATTTCACTTTGCTAAAATTACCGGCAGTTTGCGAGGAACAGATAACAAGACGACTAGGAAAAAACACACTTATCTGGAAAAGTAAGGCCTTGTTTTTACCGTAATTTGGGTAGTGAGAATGTACAGTGTTACCCCACTATACTGATTCCTGTGCAGTTTGACAACCAAAATGACCCTTTGCCCAAACAGAGGATCATAAGGGGAGGGGGGTCTAGTGAAGATCTGTCAGATACCGAGCAGAGCGGAAAGGTCAGTTTTTTGGCTCAGCTGACATGGCCAGTAATGTAGTAATACAGCAATGTAAAATATTCTGCTTATTAATAAATGCTGACTTTTCATTAGTCAGGAGCAAATCCCAAAGAAGCTATTGAACGCTGATTATACTGTGCTGGAGATATGTTTGAGACAAACAAGCACCCTTGCTCACCTCTTGGCACCTCTCCATATGAGACTGCTGATTATGCTTTTCCTTGCTCAGCTGTCCGCTCAGTTTCTGGTTCATTTCACACTGCTCCTTCACCTGGCCCTGTAGGACTTCAACCTCATCCTGCAGCTTCTGTTTCTCCTATGGGCAAAGCCAAAAGAAATCAGCGCAGGGGTGCTTCTTGTTATACACAGCAAAGCAATGGCAGGGGGAAATGAATCAGAGAAGGAAAGAACGGACTTCCATACCTCTTCCAGTCGTTGGACTGTTGCCTTTATATCTGGTACCTGAGAGCGCAGCTCTGAATTCTCATTCTCCAGTTCTTGCACTCTGCAAAAAGCACACACTTGATGGGCTTGTGTCTTTTTTCAACCTAAACTACTATGTTACTTGAGGCTCTAGACTGGGGATCTCAGATGCAGCTCCTGTGGAACGCTGGTACCTATGTCGTACCTGGCTTTAAGGCTGCTGAGCTGGTAGCCGTTATCTCGCTCCATTTTGCGGAGCTCGTCTCGGTGTTTTCGGATTTCTTCGCTTTGTACCTCGTCGGATTGCAGCTCCTGATCTTTAAGCTGCTCCTCTAGAGCATTCGCCCTACAAGGCAGGGGGCTTGAGTTAATTTTTCTATAGAATGGCAACTAATCAGATATTTCCCCTAAACAACAGGTGCACCATCAAAACTAACCAATGGCTTGTTGTTAGGGTATATCATTACTACCCAGTAAGTGCTCCCTCTATGCTCAGTTGCAGCCCCTGTGCAGAAAAGGGATGCACTGAATCCAGGATTTGCATATGCAAAATTAGGGGTGGGGAGGGAAATCATGTGACTTATCAGAAAACAAGGAAGTAAAAAAAAAAAAAAATCCCCCTTCCCACCCCTAATTTGCATATGCACATTAGGGTTTGGATTCGGTTCAGTATTCAGCCGAATCTTTCACGTAGGATTCGGCCGAATCCAAAATAGTGGATTCGGTGCATCCCTAGTGCAGAGACACCCACCAAGAAACATTTGTCTGCACAGATTTTATATAGTGTACTCATTAAAGGGATTCTGTCATAATTTTATGATGTAGTTTTTATTTCTAAATTACACTGCAAATAATTCACTCTACAATATAAAATCTAATTCCTGATCCAGTAATATTGGTGTGTAGGTGCATCTCAGGTAATTTTGCCTGGTCATGCGCTTTCAGAAAGAGCCAGCACTTTAGGATGGAACTGCTTTCTGGCAGGCTGTTGTTTCTCCTACGCAATGTAACTGAAGGTGTCACAGTGGGACCTGGATTTTAGATCTACCAGGCAGCTGTTATCTTGTGTAAGGGAGCTGCTATCTCGTTACCTTCCCATTGTTCTGTTGTTCGGTGGCTGGGGGGGGGGGGGAGAATACAGCAGTAAAGAGTGACTGAAGTTTATCAGAGCAAAAGTCACATGACTCAAAGCAGCTGGGAAACTGACAATATGTCTAGCCGCATGTCAGATTTCAAAATTAGAAATTTTGAGAAATGGATTTCAGTGCAGAATTCTGCTGAAGCAACACTATTAATTGATATTTTTTGACAGTATCCCTTTAATAAATTGATCAGAACACCCATCATGCTACACCCACAACTTGACCATAAGGTAAGTCAGTTCAACAGCGAGCAAGTGAAAACCATTACACCTTGTGTAGTGCCCAACCAATCTCAGGGATTGAAACCCATGATCTAATAGATATCCATTGGGCAGGATTGAAAATCTGATCAGTTGTGGTGACCAAGCTAATCACAAAGCCCTAGGTCTACAGATCTTACCATGTATGGCCACCTCAACAACCACATTGCTACAGATCTCCATCAATTACCTATGTGACAACTGGAGGTTCTCTTGTCGAAGTCGATTCTGCTGTTCGCTGGTGGTGGCTGCGTCTCGCTCAAGTTCGCTGATCCGCTGCTCCAAGAACAGAACCTGTAAAGGGAATACAAGACGTAAATTGAGGTTTTGATAAAAGGGGACAACTGTACTATAAAGTCTTCTGCTTGCACCCTCTCCAGCTTGCTGGTACTTGGTCCAATGACTTTCTCTGCACTTTACTTCATACATGGGTTTAGGGAATATTGTACCCCTTATTCTATAACTCCTGGTACTTCTGTTCTGTAGATTCACCTGTGGCACAAGTGGAACTTCCTCCTGGTATATTATTTTTAGAAAACAACCTGCTCACTGAATCAGCTTTCCCAATACCCTGGGGGAGTAGCTGGACTCACTATTTGGCAACTAAGGGCCGGGACGTTCCCCACATCTCTCCAGCTCAGGGGCCCAACCAATGGAGTTTCTTGGCAAGCACATATTTCACATTCCAAAGTCTTGTGGCTGGTACAGGATTAGTCAGATATATGTGAGCGGGCAGATTTTTTTTAACCGCATTAAAAGCTGCAGACGGACAAAGCAATTTTGTCTATTCAATGGAAAAATGATACCACCCATAAGAGATCCGAGTGCGCCAAATCCATATTTAACCATTTCCACAAATCCTTAAACCAGTCACTAAAGCGGAACTCCATAATGAAAGATTGTTATTCTAACGCACATTACGGGTTATGTGTAAATGTAATTGCTATTGAAAACAGTTTCTGTCTCTTTCTGTGTTTCGGGTACTATAGGAGTCAGAACCAGCAGTGCAGAGAATATACACACAGCCATCCAGATGCAGCTTTCAGTTGCAATTGCATTTACAAATACCTTAACAACAATTGAAAAGATTTAATGAATGTATATTGGAAAGTTTCTAAGAAAGACATCTATTTTGGGTGCAGCTCCCCTTAAATATTTAAGGGCTATTGCCTTCCCCAGATACCTTGTCTGTGAGATCTGTCTCATCACAAGCCATGTCGGAAAACTGCTGCTCGGCAGAGTCCTCCTCTAAGAAATTGTTGTGTTGTAACCTCCTAAAAAACCAAAAAAAAAAAAAAAAACGACCATTAACCCCTCAAATACTGCAGAACGAAGACCTGCCCAACCAGAGAGCTCCACTTAATCGTCCAGGGCTGTAGAGCTTTCTGATGGCCAGAGAATTAGTCTGTTTATATAAAACATGCAGGAAATACTCACCGAGCTTCTTTTCTGCTCGAAGGCCTTTTGTCTGGGCTGGGGGAAAGACATATAAGCAAGTGAATAAGTGAAAGTAGCAGTAGGGGGAGTGAATGAATACAGGGTGTTAATGACAGATAAAGGATGTGGCAGTGTTGCAAGTGGGAGATGTAAGACTACAAAGATTTAGCTTCTGCTGCCTGTTGCTGAACTACATCTCCCATCTGCCTCAAGCTGACAGCACCGGCTACAAAGACGTTAGCACAACAACAGTCCGGATTTATGAAACTGCATCACCCAGAAGCACAGGGGTTAGTGAGGCCTCCACCTCATCAGACGAGAATAGTGAAAGCACAGGCTGGCAGTCAGTAAAGGGGGAAATATCATAAGCCCTAAAGTGTAACCCGGACTCTAATGAAGGTAGCGGCTGATCTGCATAGGTTTAATAATGACGAGTAGATAAACTGGGGATGCATGGAAAACAAGTGAAGCCAATATTATAGCTACCCCCCATGCTCTCTGGTACAGTCTATGGAACTCTAAACTGCCCCCTGAAAAAAGAGCTAAATGTAAAAAGAATGGGGTGATCCTGCACTAAGGCTGTATTATATTCTAGGAGTGGGGAAAGGACACATATATCTATGGGAAGAAACAGGGCCTCATTTATCCAGGGTTAGCGTCAACTGCAAGAGAGCTAGAGAACCAGTAGCACTCAATCACAAAAGAGATGTGTCTAGCTCTTTAAAGAGGAACTATTTCAAAAAATTACAATTTAATAACTGAAATAAGAAACTTTCTAAATACAATCAATGAAATATTCTGCATCGTTTATGAAATAATCAAGTTTATATTGAGTTTTCCTCTCTCAGCATCTGTTTCTCTTCATTCTGTCTTCATGCAGCAGTTGGGTGTCAGATAGATCCAATTTATCTTATAGAGGGGCTTCCTTTCCCAGCAGATGTATTAGAGCTCATTCAAATAACTGATTCCGGTACAAACAAAATCAAACAAAATAACTGCCTTTTGTACAAATTCTGCATGTAGAGAGACATGATGTCTGGTGATTTTAATAGAGTGAGATCTAATCCAACAGGCTGGTTTTGCTTCCAATTAAGATTAATTATATTTTAGTTGGGATCAAGTACAAGCTACTGTTTTATTAATACAGAGAAAAAGGAAATGATTTTTAAACATTTGGATTATTTGTATAAAACAGAGTCCTTTTCGTAATTCAAAGCTTTTCCGGTAACAGATCCCATACCTATATTTCAGTATACTGCACACCATAAAACCCCTCAGTTATGACAGGTGAGACAGCTTAAAGGAGAACTAAACCCTAAAAATGAATATGGGCAAAAAAGCCATATTTTGCTTTAATTGCCCCAGACTGAAGTTTTAGCTTCTCAATAGCAGCAATGATCCAGGACTTCAAACTTGTCACAGGGGGTCACCATCTTGGAAAGTGTCTGTGACACTCACATGCTCAGTGGGCTCTGATTGGCTGTTGAGAAGCTAAGCTTAGGGGTCGTCACTAATTATCCAGCAGAAAATGAGCTTCTCCTGTAATATAAGCTGATGCTACAGGGCTGATTATTAAATTCTGATGCTAATTGCACTGGTTTCTGTGCTGCCATGTAGTAATGATCTGTATTAATTACTAATCAGCCTTATATTGTGACATTTCTATTCTATGTGTACTGTATATTGTGAGTGGGTCCCTAAGCTCAGTAAGTGACAGCAGCACAGAGCATGTGCAGAGAATCAGCAGAAAAGAAGATGGGGAGCTACTGGGGCATCTTTGGAGACACAGATCTTTACTGCTAAAGGGCTGTGGTTGCTTTGGGCTGGTACAGAAGCACAAAACATAATGTACAACATTTTTAGGTACTTCTTTAGTTAGGCTTTACTTCTCCTTTAAGACCTAGCAGTGCCTATATATGGGGAACAGCAAGACTGAAAATGCCCACACCAGAACCCAAGGCACCAGAGCGTTGTTATATATAAGAGCAAGCACAACAGAACTCACACTGTACATTATATGTGACCCAGCATGCAGAGCCGGGACAGGGAGAGACATAGTACCTGACGAATCACAATACAGTAAAATCACAAACCATAATGACCTGAAGGTGCGACCCCAGAATGCTTTGCAAATGAGAAGGTTAATTTGGATGACTTTGCCACGTACTTAATGTCTCTCCCTGTCCCCAGTGGAAAAAAAGGGCATGCAGTGTCACCTGTCCATTTCCAGGTAGCGGAGGCGGGTGGACAGGTCTTCCAGGCGGTTGACATGTTTGTGGCATTGGCTGCAGTATAAGCCACCCAGAGAGGAGCATGAAGGAGGCGCCAGGAGCTGTCGTTCCGACAGGGAAGCGCCACTATGGAGACGCAAATATGGTCCATCAGAAGTCATTGAAGTCAGACAGTTATACAGTGACAGGGTTTTACATGAAGTCTCATATCTGAGATACCGGAGTGATACTTTGCCTTTAAGCTATGAAGCTGCCGAGTGTCAAACATTAATCCTATAGGGCAGAAGTGCTCATTCCTTACTAATGAGGGGTCTACTTTTTTGTGATGTCCCATTATGATCTACATCCACAATATCAATGTGAGCATTCTATTCCATGGAAAATATTACTTAAATATTATATTGATTTATAAGATAATTTAGATTACTATTTACTATTTATTATGTAACCTTAACAGAAGCTGTTTGTTGACATTGTCTTGAGATCTACTGATCACCAGCTAAAGGTGATTCTGTACTACCTTTTGGGCACCCTGCTATAGGGTAACAGAGGCAATGCTGGAACCCTAATAGAGATTTCTTACTGGTCACAGCATTAACCCATAAACACACGCACTGCTCCGTACTGACTCCACCCACCACAGGCTGATGGGAGGGGCAAATAGAAACTCACCTAGGTGAAAGTCGTTGGGTGACATTAGGTGCTGGGGTGAAGTTATTCTCTTCTTCATCGCAGTGATTACTGAACAGGTCCGGCTCAGCTCCTTCCCCAAAATCCTCAAACTGCTCCTCTTGGCTCGTTACTGTGACAGCCGAAATGTCACACAGAGACAGCTCCAAACCCTCTGGCCTGAGGAAAGAGAAACAAGAGGCCTGTGAGTGAGGGAGACAGGGGCGAAACGGAGGCTTAAGAAGGTATAGAAAGGGGAAAGAAAGAAGAGATCTCGGGGTACATTTATCAAAGAGTCAAGTTAGAGGTCGCCACAGTCCTCTAGAGTGAAATTCTGACACTCACCATTCATTTCTGTGGGATACATATAGGATAAATGAAGAAATATATGGTGTTGCTTTTACATGGTGCTAAAAAATGACATTATCTTTAAAAATAGCCCCTTTATTGGAGCTCCCTATAGATGTTCTCTGGATTGTGTCATGTTGACAAGACAGACAACAAGATAACCCTGGAGCTGCTCCTACACAACACTCAGCACTTAGTGAATCCCTTATCAGGGTTTGTGCTGACTGGGTACTACCTTGGCCAAACACAATAAAGGAGTCTGTCCTTCATAAACTGCATGCAAGCAGTAGCGGCCATAATGGCAACGTTTCAGGGCTCCTGGAAAAAAAACATTAGCAGGAGACAACCCATTCGGCAGTCAGAAACTTCAGGGCTGATGTCTTGAACTCCACCCTGGGAGATATTAACGGTGGGCAAAGCAAGCAGCAATTAGCTTCAGTCTACTGCAGGGAGAATAATGGAAGCAAGTGTCTTACTGGTTGCTATGGGTTTACCGCCCTTGGCAAGTTAGTAAACTAGTCCTTGTTGCTTTTGCTTCCTTAAAGGGGAACAATCGCAAAAATGAAAATTTAATATAAGCTTCCTCGTACTGAAATAAAAAATTTTCAATAGGAAATCAGGTGATGGAGTTGAGGGGGTGAGGGGTAAGGGGGCTGAGGAAGAATCTGGAAGTGACGTCACCCGCACAACATCAGCACCTACAGTATCTCCAACATAATCTAATTGAAAAATGTGTACCGTTTTTATAAGAAACCTGACTGTATGCAGTGAAATTCTCCCTTCATTTACTTGCTCTGACAGCTGCAGATAGAAAACCTCAGACGGTCCCTAACTGCTCTGCAGGGAAACGATCATACTTTCAAACAGCATGGGGCAACCCCTCACCTTACTTCCCCAGCCGTACAGAACTCAAGCAGCTTTCTTTGTTTCCCTGTAGAGCAGTCGGCAACTGTGTAGAGATTTGTATTTTTGCCTTTACATCCCCTTTAATGTTTCCAACTACATCTGCAAGGACAAAGATCATGGAGCCAGATTTAAACAGATGGGATTCTCATTAGGATTATTTTGCTGCAGCCACTGGTTCTGCAGAGTTGGAGAAAGTTTGTATTAAACAATACAAAAACTATAAAATCCACATGAGATTACATGACAACACAGGACCCAATGCAGTCTGTATATTCTGATTATTAATCAATCTTGCTGTATCGGCTACTGGCAGATATTATTTGACTTGTGCTGTTTTAATAATTTGTGACGATCCCTAAGCTTAACCTCCCAACTGATGCCCAGACCACACTGAGCATGTGCACGGTCTTGGTCTTACAAAGATATTTAACAAAGTTACAAGATGGTGACCCCCTGTGGCCAACTTTGAAAACATAAATCATTTGTTTAATTAGGCTTGTGGTGCAGTAAGTTCATGTTTAGTATACAAAATACAGCATTTCTTCTATTATTCTATTTTACACTTTAGTTCCCCTTGAACTGGGCGCAGGTTTCAGTGGAAACACAAACTGATCTGGTAAGGATTAAACAGAACCAAGTCACATTTTAAAGCAGCAGACACCTAAGGTGCCATGATACAGTGCACACAATCAGCCATGCACGTTATAGATAGACTATGGCCTTCTGGAAGAGAACAAGTATTGCCTACAAGCTAAATTTCTTAATTCCTCTTAGCGAACTAAAAACCTTTCAAACCCCCACCTGCACGACTTCCCTGTATGCCTTTACAATAGACACACATTAAACAAAAAGCTTCTAATAGCTGATAAACCGGCAAAACCCGATTTGTTAGATGATTTCTTGATATTTGGACATTTAATTCCTGCCGTAAGCACTAGAGAATAGAGCCTGGTATCACCTGCACTCAAGATAATGGGGGCGAAACCCTGACCATGGGAATCAAAGCGTCTGATTGGAGAGTAGCTTTGACTCCCTGCGATCTGAGGCAGAAGAGGAGGAACAGAGCTTTCTTGCTTCAGAAACAAAGAGACACATCCCAATAGATCCCACAGAAGAGATGAGCTCCCTCCCCGCTGCTAAGGGAAAGGCTGAATGTCAAGATGCAAAGAGGAAGATTAAGTCTCTATCTAATGTTTCTCCTAAAAAATATCACTAAAGGGCAAGTAAAATCAAATACAAAAGGGCATCATAGGAAATTCAATACAAAGGATTTAGTCTGCACGATGGGAGGATAGAGAATAATGCAGCCCTCTTTGTAAGATACAAGACAATTAGAATTCTTATTTATAGTTTATTTATTGTAAGTTATTTACTTATAATACACAAGAGCCATGAATATCCTGTAAATTATATCCTTATAAACGGTGATGTCATCAGTTATAAACAGTGAGTAGTGATGTCACAAACTTGTGTATTATAATAAATAAAGTACCCAGTGTTGGAAAATGTGAGGCCTATGGCCTTGTGCTTTTAAATAGTCATGGAACTCCTCGGTGACTTATAATATCCCTATATTTTACAATAGGGGGTCATTTATTCACTTTATTATATTAGAATTGCCAAGATTCAATGAGTCACGTGACAAGTGACACCACTAAGCACCAGGTTATATTTACTAAAGTGCAAGTGATACCTTTGACCCTCTGCACAAGTAAAGGTGGCCATATACTGGCTAATGTGCTTCACTGCATCAAGGTAACGTTATTAGTGGTCCATGGTACAGGTTAAGGCAACTTAAGGATATGTTTCTCCCCTGCAGAGGGGTCTCTTGCTGTCATTCACTCACTAATACTCACGTTGCAGGTGGGGGCAACCTCGATACCCCTCCAACTCCCTCTGTTTCAGGATCTTCATGTGGAGCTAGCACTCCAGTGTCCTCATCCGTGAATGTCTCACACTCGCTGTAAGCACTCTCTGAGCCCACGTAGGCGCTGTCTGTCACCTCGGTCACCTGAGGGACATAAGAGGGCATTAGTCAGGTTATTATTATTATTAACATGTATTTATATAGCGCATATTTCGCAGCGCTATAGTTGCTCTGATAGGAGGTATCACTTATAGGGGTACCTGAAAGGGATACTGTCATGGGAAAAAAGCATCAGTTAATAGTGCTGCTCCAGCAGAATTCTGTACTGAAATCCATTTTTCAAAATTTTGAAATCTGACATGGGGCTAGACATATTGTCAGTTTCCCAGCTGCCCCCAGTCATGTGACTTGTGTTCTGATAAACTTCAGTCTCTCTTTACTGCTGTACTGCAAGTTGGAGTGATATCACCCCTCCCCCCAGAAGCCTAACAACAGAACAATGGGAAGGTAACCAGATAGCAGCTCCCTAACACAAGATAACAGCTGCCTGGTAGATCTAAGAACAGCACTCAATAGTATAATCCAGGTCCCACTGCGACACATTCAGTTACATTGAGTAGGAGAAACAACAGCCTGCCAGAAAGCAGTTCCATCTTGAAGTGCTGGCTCTTTCTGAAAGCACATGACCAGGCAAAATGACTAAAAAATACACTTGCTGGTTCAGGAATGAAATGTTATATTGTAGAGTGAATTATTTGCAGTGTAAACATTGTAATTTAGAAATAAAAACAACATAATAAAAATCACGACAATCCCTTTAAAAAAGAAACAGACATTCTCCCCTACACTGACCATTTTCAGTCTTAGCCCCTCTAGGATAAGCTCTGGACCCTTCAAGGAATGGCAGCCCTGCAGTTTTAGAACAACAAGCCACAATATGGCAGTGAGCCTACAGCAGACAGATGCTCATAGGATTTGTAGCTCAGCTATCAGCATAGTAATTAATGGAGGTGTATGAATAAAGAAAGTTGTAGTTCAGCAAGAGTAGGATGGCTTTAGGTATGCAGAACAGAACCCCAGGCTAGGAATTTACAAGCAACCAATCAGAAGTAAGTTTATACTAGTCTATGGCTGTTAGAATAACAAAAGCATTAAAGTTCAAGGAGCAAGAGACTCTATGTGAGATTTGGCTTCCTTTTAACTCATTCACTGCCAAACCTTTCCACACCTGTGACCCTTTCACACACATATTTACAGGCCCTTCTGTGATGTATAAACATATAAAGAAGATATAAATATTCCCAGAAGAACGTCATAAATACGCCATTGGCTCTTGCCAAACCCCTGAATAAACACCTGGTGTGCCTTTACAAAGGCATGAAATGGTAACAAAACCTGCGCTTGAAATGGAATGTGAGTGTATTAGGACAAATGCAAGCCATGGGAGCACAACTGTACCAACGGAGGGCTTTGAGATCACCAGTCGCACCCAGCAATGGGCTTAGGAATAGCATTCATATGCTCTATACCAGCGTTCCCCAACCGTTTGAACCCGTGAGCAACATTCAGAAGTAAAAAGAGTTGGGGAGCAACACAAGCATGAAAAATGTTCTTGGGGTGCCAAATACAGTAAGTGCTGTGATTGGGTATTCGGTAGCCCCTATGTGGATTGTCAACCTACATTGAGGCTCTGTTTGGCAGTACACCTGGTCTTTATACAACCAAAACTTGTCTCCAAGACTGGAATTCAAAAATAAGCTCCTGCTTTGAGGCCACTGGAAGAGGTTGGAGAGCAATATGTTACTCACGAGCTACTGTTGGGAACCACTGCTCTATACAGCACATGGCTAACAGGTCAGCCAATCAAAGGCTGCTGCAGGCTAACATCCAGCATATGGTTAGCCAATAGGCCTGGGGTCCCCACTATTTTTTCACCTGTGAGCCACATTCAAACGTAGAAAGAGTTGGGGAGGAACATAACCATGAACATATCCCCTGGGGATGCCAATAAGGGCTGTGAGTGGCCCCTATGTGGACAGGTAACCTACAGGAGGCTCTATTTGGCAGTACACCTGTTTTTTATTAAACCAAAACTTGCCTCTAAGCCTAAATTGAAACACAAGCACCTGCTTTGTGGTCACTGAAATCAACATCCAAGGGGTTGGTGGGCAGCATGTTGCTCAGGAGCCACTGGTTGGGAATCACTGCAATAGGCTAATGCTTCTGGGATCATGCACTGATGTAGTGGCCTACTTACTGGCTACATAATGCAGCCCCTGCCAAGTATCAGTTTTCAGTAAACAGCGGGTTACACCTGGGCAATTCATGTATAAGAGAGCAAGCTGATGCCCAAGCTTACATGCAATATGTCTCAAAGCAGAAAGGAGCCATACAGAGAGCAGGGCAATAAGGCACTTAGTAAGTCAACATCCTGCAGCCTTACATGACTAGTGATCACGCGGTTATCTCACTTCCCTGTTAGTTGAGACATTTAATAACACACTGGTTTCTACATTAACTGAACACTTAGCTAATAATCAGCTCGTCAGCCACGGCTCATTAGCCTGCTTTCCTCATCTATGTAAACCCAGAAACACAGCGCTGTACATGCAGCCCATTATTCAGCTAATGCAGGGCAAGGAAATCATATTATTTACTAGCCTGGAGCAAACACACCAATAAGCACCTACTAAGGCAGGTCTGCCCACCCTATGGACCAACGTGTTGCTGAAATGCTCCAGCGAATGCTGGGAATTGTAGTTTGAAAGGTGATCTAGAGTATTGTATTAGCATATTCATAAAATACACTGATACATTCTGGCAAAAAAAATAATGGTGTTTTGCAACCAAATTTTGGACAGTGTTAGTAGAGGAGCCCTTATACGTGGCAATACATATGAATCCCAAGTACAGTTCAATACAGACATGTAATATATTCACAGCATACCCTGATATCCATCAAACTAGTGAGTCACACACTAAATTGCCTACCTGTGCCACTGAACTGCATTACACCTGCGTCCCACCTGTGCCACTGGGCTGCATTACATCTGTGTCCCACCTGTGCCACTGGGTTGCATTACATCTGTGTCCCACCTGTGCCATTGGGCTGCATTACATCTGCGTCCCACCTGTGCCACTGGGCTGCATTAAACCTGTGTCCCACCTGTGCCACTGGGCTGCATTACATCTGTGTCCCACCTGTGCCACTGGGCTGCATAAAAACCTGCGTCCCACCTGTGCCACTGGGTTGCATTACATCTGTGTCCCATCTGTGCCACTGGGCTGCATTACACCTGGGTCCCACTGCAGTACATTACACCTGCGTGTTCCTTACTGTATTCCCTGCCCAGTTAATCACGCCCGAGCGAAACGCTCCCTGAAACTCACCTGATATTCCATCCTTACAGGACTGCATGGCATCCCCCCTGACAGGCCTAGCAGCCGCCCGCTTGTGCCAGCGCTGGGGAGAGAAAGCAGCTTCAGTGTGAGACTGGGTGGAAGCCGGGAAGGGGAATAATCCAGGAAGCCAGTGAGTGAGAGCAGGGAATATAGAGTGGCTTTTGTTTCTGACCTCCAGAGTCTCCCCTGGAACTGGGAGGGGACAGACCTGTTGTGTGTCACATGGAGCTCAGGTACACTCCTCCTGCCCTTAACCCCTCACATGCACAGCACCTTGCTCCTGCTGCTGCCTACACTGGCAACAGTACTGCACACTCTGTTAACCTCTTCCCAACCAAAGCAGGGAGAACCATAAAACGTTTGCAGAACAGCTGCTAACAATAAAAAGTTTGCCTATATTTACAAACTAAACCAAGGATAAGGCTGGATGGGCTTATTCAGAACATTTCATTGTTGCTAAACTGCAGCTTCTAACATTCCCAATGCCAACTGCTCTACTGCAGCAACAGATGGAGCGCGTCTGCCAACATTAGGCCATTATTACATTGATCACTGGGCAGCATATCAGAATTACACAGAAAGGGGCACAATGTGCCAACCCATGCCAGACAAGTGGTAGTTCGGCTTTAAATTAGTTAGTTTAAACTATTAGTATGATGCAGATATCCTGAAACTATTTGCAATGAGTCTTCATTTTGTGGTTTTTGAATTATTTAGTTTTCGGTTCAGTTTGAAATTTCAGCAGCTATCTGGTTGCTAGGGACCGCCTGACCGTAACACATAGGCAGTTGTTTGAATGACTGGGAGATCAATAGGAGAAGGGCTGAATAGAGAGATAAGCAATAAAATGCAGGAAAGAGGAAGGCAAATAATTTAAAAGCTATTGAAAAGTTTAGAACTATAACGTACTAAGTCTAAGTTTCTGGTGAACTGTCCCTTTAATGCTCATGGCTGTAGAGGTATTGCTCTAGAAGAAATACCTTCATTTAGTAAAGGGTATGTTTGCACCAGAGCTAGTAACCCACAGCACCAATCAGATGCTTGCTTTCAAAGATGTGTATTATAAATACGACTTGCTGGTTGCTATGGGTTACTAGACCTGGTGTAAATGTTGTGCCATTTATAACAACTGACTGCTGGCTATGACGTCCCTTTAAGCACCTTTATGCTACAGAGTGAGAGTGAATTTCTGGTCATGCTTTTTCTATGCAGATGGTCCATTTGGAGACCAGGGGAGATAAAAATTCCCAGACATAGAAACTGCTCCTGGGAATTAAAATCACATAGCCTAGCCAATAGCCAGCAGCTACAGCTTTAAGAGCAGAGACACACATGGAGATTCGGGGAGATTAGAGGCGACAAATCGCCTCTTCTTCGGGCGACTAATCTCACTGTGATGCCTTCCTGCCAGCTAGAATCTAAATCGATTTGTTTCCTCGTGAGGCAATTTTGGGCGACTTCGGAAAACGAATCACTCCAAGTGCCATCCCACCAGCGATTTAGATTCTAGCCAGCGGGAAGGCAGTTTGGGGAGATTAGTCGCCTGAAGAAGAGGCGATTTGTTGCTGCGCAACTAAATCTCCCCGAATCTCCAAGTGTGTCTCTTAATGGCAAAGCAACAGGGCAAAGAGAACTTTATCAACTAGATAAGGATAAGTGCTCCTGCCTGAAGCTCCCAAACTTCCCCCCTCCCTGACCGACAGCATTATAGCAGGTACACACTGGCTGGGGGGAGAGCGATGGAGGAGGGCTGTGGGGGGCCCTGGAGTTGGCATGGGGGGGGTTGAGGGCCCCAGAAGGTGTGTTCAGGACCCTGATGTAACAGCCCTGGACCCCCACAGTCTGACACTGCAGGTCACAACAGGACTGAATTCTATTTTAGATATTATGATACAATGAACATATTTAAATTATTTGCCTTTTTTCTCAAACCCCAATACTCAGTCGCCTGGGCAGCTCAGGCAGGCTGTTTATTATTCATTATTTTTATCACCTAGCTTTCTCATCAAACCATTGCTTGGTTGCCAGGGTAAGGGGCACCATGGTAACCAGGTAATTGCATCCAAACAGAAAAGTGGAAAAACAAAAGGTGATTGCATTTAAAAACCTCAAAGATCAATATATTTTTTATATTTAATGATATTGATCAACAGAGATGGGGTGGTTTATTTTGTAATATATATATTGAGGAATGTGAGAGTAGGCCGGGGGAAACCCTTGTGTGTAGGTCTACTTCCTTTTTATTTGTAACCCTATGTCAAATGACAATACTATATGGCATTCCATTTTGTTTGTTTGTTGATATGTTTAATTGGTGCAAATAAAGACCTTATTAAAAAAAAAAACCTCAAAGAAAACAAAATAAAGACCAACTGCAACTATGTCTATATTATACTACACATTACATGAACTAGCAAGTCCACAATAATGTGTTTCCCATGGCTCCCAAGATGTTGTTGAACTACAGAATTGTATTGGTTTGCCAGTGGGAAGCTGGGAATCGTAGCTTGGCAGCATATGGGAGGCCAAGGGCTGGCTTTTTGTAATCTTGCAGCTGTAGCCACAGTTGTTATTATTATTGCATAGCTGTATATCTTGGATGCTGATCATGTGACCTCTAGGGCAAGTCCTGGATTGAGATTTAAAATAGGCCCTGGCATGTCAAGTACACAGAGGCCCAAACAGCCCAATAAATAGTGAGTGGACCAATAACCTGCCAGTGCAGAATTTCTGCCCTGCACCACTCTAACACTCCAAGTCTACTTATCCTGCCCCAATTTATCTACTGTGTCACAACCCACTATTTGCACCCAGCATCACTGCCATCCTCTGCCCACCCCTGTACCATGTATTTGCTCCGTGTGTGCCAGTCAGGCATCTGAAAGCTTATAGCTTGTATTTAAATAGTTTGAGGATTGATATCAATCAGAAATATCTAAGCTGTGCATAAAATATACCTGTTTTTGGTTGCTCATTGTTTCTACCGCCGCTCTATATGGCAAATTATCTCTGGGAAGAGACTGTCTCTTATCGTGACCTGTCCAATTGCTTTCCTCCCTGCGTCTCAACTGTCAGTTCTGCTCTCTCAATCCCTCCTCTTGTGCAAGGGTAGGAAACAGAGTAAGTTCCTTTATCTATTTATATCTATGGTTTTCATTGTCATGTATGAGGCAAGCCACACGGACTACAATTAAAACAGCCTGGTGTGCTCTCATAGGTAACAATGAACTTTATCTGAAAGGAATTTAATTAGGCTTTTGATTTCTTCCTCTCGTTCACAAAATAACAGTTCTGTCCTGCTTTATGGCAGAAATGAATGAAGACACTCAGATCATGTGCTATGTCAGCAGTTCCCCAGAAATAAAGTCAACAGTTCCCCAGAAATAAAGACTTTTTTCAATCACTTTCCATTATTTATTTTTTACCGTTTTTCCAAAATCTAAGTTTAAAGTTGAATGTTCGTGTCTCTGGTGGTTGAGTCTGGCAGCTCAGTAATTCAGGTGCAGACTCTAAACTGTTACAATTTTGCCACATAGTTGATACATTTCTCAGCAGCATCTCTGGAGTATTAGCAACTATTGTATCAATTCTAACAGCTGCCTGTAATGAAACCCAGAGATTCTGCTCAGCAGGGACAGGGATGGTAACCCCCCCCCCATCCAGAGCTGACACTTTAGGGCAGGGGCACACGGGCAGATTCCGGGAGATTTAGTCGCCTGGCAGCTAATCGCCTCTTCTTTGGGGTGACAATCTACCCAAACTGCCTTCCCCTTGCTTTCCGCCTGCTATAATGAGAAAACGCCAGTGCAATGGCACTCGCAGCTCTTCGATTTCCAAAGTCTCCCGAAGTTGCCTCACGAGGAAACTTTGGGCGACTTCGGAAATCGAAGTGCCGCGAGTGCATTGCCGCAGGCGATTTTTCATTTAACAGTCGGAAGGCAGTTTGGGTAGATTGTCGCCCCGAAGAGCTGCCATAATGTTTGCCTCAGATGTGGCCTTTTCTGTAAACTTTTTTAAAATCTATATGCAATATGGCAACTTCCATTAACATGTAATACTCAGAATTAAATCATGTTTAAATTATCCATACAGACTTGAGTTTCGGCTGAATGGAAAATGTAAACACTACTAAATAATTCTATTTTCCCAGCCATTATTACCGTACACACTTTTGTGAGTTAAACCATCTCCATGAAAATGTAATCACTGTCTGTACATTAGCAACTGATTGTTAAAAGCAGGCCCTTTAATCCTAGGTTTGACAAATCACATTAATGCAGGGGTATTAGAGAATTGGAGGGCGATGCCCCTTGAACCCTGTGCTGGCTGCACTTTACCTTTACAGTATAATGTGTAATGCCATTAATTTCCTCTGTTACATGCTGAACTGCACTTTGGCCCAGTGTGTAGGGGGGACAGTCTATTGGGTGCTGCAGATCTGCACTGGCAGCTGAAACAGATTTCTCAACTACAGCCCTGTAATACTACTTGGAGTCAGGTAAGTATATACAATCACTTGGGGGTGCCTAACTTTTGGCACCCCCAAGTAAATACCGACTTTCTGTCGCCTTTAAACACAGAGTAGCGCCACCAACCCAAATCATTACTGCCTTATTTCCTTATAACAAACTCTTCCTGAGGAGCAATTCTTGGCAACTGCAGTGATTTGGTGCCTATATGCCCAGGAGAGAACCCGGAGCATATAGAGAGCAAGGGACACCTGAGAACAAAGTAAATTCCCAGACGCCACTACGTACACCATGAAAAGGTCAGTGGTAACGTGTGGCTTGGCTCACTGCACTCTGCCCCGGCTTAATGGACTGATTCTCCCAAGAACAGGTAAAACAAGGTGTGACAGTGCAGGACGACCTGAGGGAATGAAATCAGATTTGCACACTGCTGACTCCACTGCCTGGAGATTCCATGTTACTATAAAATCCTGCCTTCTTGATAGTTCCAAGCCTTCCTATGGACACAGGACTCACCTCAAATGCTGCAAGATCATCAAAATCCACCAAACAAGCCGGCTCTTCCTCCGAGGGATATCCCATGTCATACAGCTGCATGTCCAAATCTGTTAGGGAAGAGCACACACAGTTAGACTTCATTGTTTTTCACATTATGGGATGGTAAACTGTGCTTTACATCACTGTATAGGAAAAAAGCACAATCTGCATCAGCTATCAATGCTGGTGATTGGGGATATTTATTAATTACTAGATGGAAGGGAAATCATGAAATTACTACAAAAAGCTCAGGGCTGCTGAGCATGTTCCTTTCAGAAGGTCTAGTAATATAAGAAGGATTGGAAGCTACAGTGAAAAATTGGGAGAGGCATGGACCTTCACTATCATAAGGCTGTTTCTAAACCTAAGTCAGGCTTTAGTTGGCCTTTATATACCAATACACTAGCCACTAGGGATGCACCGAACCCAGGATTCGGCCTTTTTCAGCAGGATTTGGCAAATTAGGGGTGGGAGGGAAATCGCATGACTTTTTGTCACAAAACAAGGAAGTAAAAAATGTTTTCCCACTCCTAATTTGCATATGCAAATTAGGATTCAGATTTGGTTCCGTATTCGGCCGAATCTTTCACAAAAGATTCGGGGGTTCAGCCGAATCCAAAATAGTGGATTCGGGACATCCCTACAATGCACACATATGCATGTGAATGTTCCACTATTACTGCATCTAATTTTAATATACTATTTCCCATTAAAGGGGTGCGCACCTTTAAACACTTTTTTCAGTTCAGTTGTTTTCAGATAGTTCACCAGAAATAAAGACTTTTTCCAATTACTTTCTATTTTCTATGTGCGCCTGTTTTTCTAATATTAAAGTGTAAAGTGTAATTTTTCACCTTCTAAAGCAGCTCGGGGGGGGTCGCCGACCCTCTAAACTGTTCTTAATTGATACATTTAGTTGATACATTTCTTATCTTTGTCCCTGCTGAGCACAATCTCTGGGTTTCATTACAGGCAGCTGTTAGAATTGATACAATAGTTGCTAATACTCCAGAGATGCTGCTGAGAAATGGATCAACTAAATGTTGCTAAATTGTAAAAGTTAAAAATCTGCACCTGAATTACTGAGCTGTCAGACTCAAACACCAGAGACACGAACATTCAACTTTAAACTTAGATTTTGGAAAACCAGTAAAAAATAAATAATGGAAAGTAATTGAAAAAGGAATCCCTGAGTTTCATTAAAGACAGCTGTTAGAATAAGGGTTGCACAGAATCCACTACCCTGTAGGGGTAGTTCACATTTAAATCAACATGTAGAATGGTGAAGACAGTGGCATTCTGAGCCAAATTGCAACTGGTCTTCATTTTTTTTCCATTTGTTGTGTTTTTTGAATGAATTGGTTTTTGTTTAGCAGCTATTGTATCTAGGTTCTCTTTGGTTTTTGCTGGTACCCAGGTGGTGGTTTGAATGAGACTGGAAGTTGGAGAGGCACAAATTAAAATATAAGTATTAATAACAATAGAAATGAAGCCTCACAGAGAATTGTTTTATGGGCTGCCCCATAGAGGTGGAAGCAAATTAATTATCTACAAAAAAGACCAATTGAAAAGCTGCTTAGAATTGGCCATTCTATGACATACTAAAAGTTAACCTGAAAATTAACCACCCCTTTTTAACAAAGCAAAGCTCCTAAGGCTCATAGGCAGCAAGTTGTATTTTCTGCAGATGTTTTCCAAAAAGAATTGTTGAATATGGCTGCTCAGCCTGCCCTTTGCATTGGAAAGGTGGGTTGCATTAATGAATTGGACAGGTTACCCCATAGGCTTCAGAACCAGGGGGGCCACAGGGGCCGTGGCCCCCCCAGAATTTTCCTCCTCCAGTTTGAAACCATTTTTTAAATAAAAAAAAAAATAAAATTTTTTTTTTTTTACAGGTTTTTTTTTGCCTTTTTTCTTTTAAGCCGGTGCGTGTCTGGGCTGTCTCCCTTACCTGGCCTCTCCACTTCGATTTTGCACCACCCCCTAGAAACCGGTAGTGGAAGTGGCCAGCGATGGAAAGGAAGTATCTGGGCTGGCTCCCTTACCCAGCCAGTCCACTTTCATTTTGCACCACCCCCTCCAAGCTGGTAAAGTTGAAGTGGCCAGCGAATGAAAGGAAGCTCCGCCTGCCGCACAGCTGCAGTCCGGAAGAGAAGCGAGCATCATGTTAGCGCCTGTCAGGAGTAAGGAGTACATAGGAATGCACGGATAGGCCTGCACATGTGTTCCATACAGTGCAAATAGAGCGCAGTATCCAAAGTTGTCTCTGTGCAGCACAAATCGTCAAAATGCAGCTTCACCCCTCATCCCTCTCTTACAGTACAATACTCTTCATTGCATGTGATTATTTTAATGGTAAATAATGCTATCTAAAGAAAAATCCCTTATATATTTGTGAAACATGAAGATGCATACATCTTCCATTGTAACAGATATATCTTATACCTGGACTCTGATATACACGTATTGGCACAATTTAAATGGAAATACTGTGCTAAGGTCTCAATCCCTGGCCCTAACTTATTATAAATGTATTATAATGTAATCAGAGGCGACAGGAATAAAAGGAACAGCAGACAACTAGAACCGTGTTTACCCCAGGCAAATCTATGTCAAGGAATCTATAGCAAATCTATTTTAATAGCTTTATGCATTTCTTAATGGTGTGGTTCACCTTTAAGTTCACTTTCAGTATGTTATAAAATGGCCAATTCTAAGCAACTTTTCAATTGGTCTTCCTTATTTATTTTTTATAGTTTTTTAATTATTTGCCTTTTTCTTCTGTCTCTTTCCAACTTCCAAAGGGGGTTCACTGACCCCATTTAAAAAGCAAATGCTCTGTAAGGCTACAAATGTATTGATACTACTATTTAAGTACTACATTTTCTATTCTCTCTTATTCATATTCTAGTCTATTATTCAAATCAATGCATTGTTGCTAGGGTAATTTGAACCCTAGCGACCAGATTGAATTTGCAAACTGGAGAGCTGCTGAATAAAAAGCTAAATAACTCAAAAAACATAAATAATAAAAGATGTAAACTAATTGCAAATTGTCTCAGAATACTATTCTGTACATCATACTAAAAGTATTCTCAAAAGTGAACAACCCCTTTAACACCCATTGGTGAGGGTGAGTGGCTGATCATTGCCAATTTGTCAATGTGCTCATCTACTTTTCTCTTCTCCTTCTATGGGTTCTGTGGGGTATTTATACAAAGAGTTGCCCCTTCGCCATCCTGCTATGGGTTCTGGGGAGTTTTATACATGGAATTGCCACTGTGACATCTTGATATAAGTTCTGGGTTATTTATATTTGGAATTTCCACTGTCCCAACTTGATATAAATGCTGGGGGTATTTATACATGGAATTGCCATTCTACTATGAATTCTGGGGTTATTTATAAATGAAATTGCAATTATGCTGTGAATTCTGGGGGATTTATAAATTAAGTTGCCATTCTGCTATGAGATCTAGGGGTATTTATACATGGAATTTCTACTGTGCCATCCTGCTTTCTGGGTGGGGGGGTATACAGAAAATACAGGGTTAAAGATCTTAGTACAAAGTTAATCCAGAAAATGGTCAAATTGCATCTTGGAGTCAGGAAGACATTTTTTGAAGCAAATTGGATAAGCTTTAGAAGGGGCTGTTCTCCTTCCTTTGTATCAGCTAGAAGTTAGACAGGTTTTAAAAAGGCTAGACGTGTCTTTTTTTCAACCTAAATTACTATGTTTATATATAATTATTATGCTGATGCTGTTGGATTGGAAAATTTGTACAACTGCCCCATAATAATATAACATTGCTGTCTGACTAGCAGAAAAGGTATCCATGTAGTGAGAGATTTTTCACATTACTTCAGTCACTTCATGGCTTTCCCTACTACAGGTTACACACTGCTCCAGGCCTACAGTTCCTCATACCTTGCATTTTGGCTGAGCAATAGAGTGAGGCAGTGCATGGGGAGGTGCTAGAACTTGGGAGAGTGCCTGTGCTCACTGATTCTTACTATATAATGCATTCTTGTACGTTTTTATTATGCTTGGCCTGTCAGTATTCTCTATATCTTACTGCTTGTGTGGCTGTTGTCCATTGTTCTATATGTATGTATTTGGTGTGCCAGTGCCTCGGCTTCTTACTATATAATGTTCTTTATAGTGCTTGTGGTGCCTTCTCTATATTATGTAATTGGGAGATGAGTACCTACTGCTCCTTTATGTCTTTTTAGTACCCCGTAGTCTCTGCATGTAATGTACTTTAGGTGCCAGAATCTTTTTCCCCCTTTACCCCATAATGCGCTTGTAGTGCAGCATTCACAGCTCTCAGTTAAAATTGTACATGTGGTGTTATTACCCCCTTCCTGCAGTGCCAGACTTTAAGCAAATTTTGCCCCCACTGCTATGGTTTGATTTTCCTGAAAATTCAGTGAAAGCACACAGGAAAGGGGGTGGAGTCCAAAAGGAGTGACCAAAAAGGGGCGTGGCCAAATTTTGCCGCCGCGCTACACGCGGCACCTTTGCCCTTCGTCCTGGCCACCCCTGTCAAAACCATCTTCTGCTGCCTATGGGTTACCCTATCAGGTTTGGGTGCTTCTGTTGGCAGTTTATTGGTCTGTTATGGGGGGCCCCTATAAGCTGCAGAATGAGGCTCATGGCACACAGAAGCACCTGAGCCTGATGGAATAGGCTATCCTTGAGTAGGAGAGGGGACAGATATTATTGTTCTGCTGATTAGATATAGTAGATATCTCACTACGGTTAGATACTCAACACACAAGAGATGCAGCCTTTCCTAAGGGCATAATTTAAGGGTCTCCATGGAGTCCCATTTTGAGCCAACTGTTAACCTGGAGGTCAAATGAACATATCATTCTAATTTGGTCCGCTCTGATAGTGGTCAATTAGCAGCCAAACAATTGAGGATTAGTCAGTGTGTTTGTTCACCTTTGAGTTAACTGTTAGTATAATGTATAATGAATGATATTCTGAGATAATTTGCAATTGGTTTTCATTTTTTATTATTTGTGGTTTTTGAGTTATTTAGCTTTTTATTCTGCGGCTCTCCTGTTTGCAATTTCAGCCATCTGGTTGCTAGGGTACAAATTCCCCTAGCAACCAAGCATTGATTTGAATAAGAGACTTGAATATGAAAGGGCCTGAACAGAAAGAGGAGGTATAAAAAGTAGCATTAACAATACAATTGTAGCCTTACAGAGCAATTGTTTTTTAGATGGGGTCAGTAATCCCCCCATTTGAAAGCTGCAAAGAGTCAGAAAGAAGAAAAAAAATGAAAAAACTATAACAAATAAATAATGAAGACCAATTGAACAATTGCTTAGAATTACTTCTATAACACACTAAGGGGGTTATTTATCAAGCTCCAAATATCCGAACCTCGAAAAATTCATAGTTTTCGAGTCCGATGGTCTAAAAACTCAGAATCCGAAACCCCAGCATCTCAAGGTCCTGTATAAGTCAATGGGGAAGGTCCCAGTGTCTGCGCTGATGTCCGTACCGATATCTGTAGGATTTGTGGTTTCTGCGCAAAAAACTCAGAAAACTACGAAAAAAACTTTTTTTTTGCACAAAATTCCGAACAATTCTGAGTTTTTCGGGAAAGCTCCGAAGTTTGCCCGACCCTATTTCTTCTGGCTTTTCTCTTCATAGATAAGGTCCATTTGGGAAATTGGAGTTGGATATTAGAAATACTGGATACATTTGGAGCTTGATAAATAACTGTCATGGGAAAACATGTTGCTCGTGAGGCAACTTCGGAAAACGAATCGTTGCGTGTGCTTTGTGCCGGCAATTTTTCATTTTAGCCAGCGCAAGAGTGAGGGAAGCCGTTTGGGGAGATTGGTCGCCGAAAAGATGTGGCGTTTAGTCGCCAGGCGACTAAATCTCCCCGAAATGCCCAGTGTGACCCTTTAAGAATAAAGCTGGCCATGCATGGGTACATATGCTAGTTTTGTGAGTTTGCAAAGAAAGGATCTTTGGCCCAAAAAGTGGTTCATACTGGTCTGATCCAATCTTTGCACCCGCCCCTTCCCTCCTGATCAGATTGCAGAGGGCCCTGTACAGGGCCGCCATTAGAAATCACGGGGCCCCGTACAACAAAATTTTTGGGGCCCCCTGGGCCCCGCCCACACTGACGACCAAGCTCCACCCCATTTCCCGCCCACTCCACATCGCAGTTAAAAGACCACACAGACATCAGCGCTAAAAAAGTAACCCCCCCCACACAAGTTGTAAAAAGCTATTGATGGTCAGGGCCCCCTTATAAAAAATTGGGGCCCCAAAAAAAAAAAAATGTAAAATTTTTTTTTTTAAAAAAAACATTGGTGGCAGGGGCCCCCTTACAAGTTAAAAACAAATTGGGGCCCCAAAAAAAGAATTAAAAAAAAAAAACATTGGCGTCAGGGGCCCCCTTATAAGTTAAAAACAAATTGGGGCCCCAAAAAAAAATTTAAAAAAAAAAAAAATTTTTTTGAAAAAAAAAAAAACATTGGCGGCAGGGGCCCCCTTATAAGTTAAAAACAAATTGGGGCCCCAAAAAAAAATTTGAAAAAAAAAAAAAATTTTTTTGAAAAAAAAAAAAAAAACATTGGCGGCAGGGGCCCCCTTACAAGTTAAAAACAAATTGGGGCCCCAAAAAAAAATTTAAAAAAAAAAAAAAATTTTTTGAAAAAAAAAAAAACATTGGCGGCAGGGGCCCCCTTATAAGTTAAAAACAAATTGGGGCCCCAAAAAAAAATTTGAAAAAAAAAAAAAATTTTTTTGAAAAAAAAAAAAAAAACATTGGCGGCAGGGGCCCCCTTATAAGTTAAAAACAAATTGGGGCCCCAAAAAAAATTTAAAAAAAAAAAAAATTTTTTGAAAAAAAAAAAAAACATTGGCGTCAGGGGCCCCTTACGAGTTAAAAAAAAAAATTGGGGCCCCAAAAAAACATGTTTTAAAAAAAAAGATTGGTTGCAGGGGCCTCTAGAATATTAAAATAATACATTGGTGGCCAGGAGATTAAAAAAAAAAAAAATACACAAACTGGTGTTCAGTAGAATTGAACTCACGGCTTCAGTACTTCAACTTCACCTCCTTTCGTGACTTCGGGTCTTTTCACCGCTTCAGGACTTCGGCTTCGGCTGTTTTCGTGACTTCGGGTCTTTGCGCTGCTTCAGGACTTCGGCTTCGGCTGTTTTCGTGACTTCGGGTCTTTTCGGCGCTTCGTGACTTCGGCTTTTTCCGTGACTTCGGGTCTTTTCGGCGCATCGGCTTCGGCTTTTCGGCACTTCCGCATTCGGCAGCACAGAAGCAAGACGTACGGCTCGGGCGCTCGTAAGGGGGGCCCGGATCTTCAAAAAATGCAGCGCTGCCGGGCCCCCCTTCATGCCCGGGCCCGGTACGCTTGTCCCCCCTGTCCCCCCCTGATGGCGGCCCTGGCCCTGTATATGACCAGTTTAGGAATACTTAGCAGCTGCTGAAATGAACCCTGCACATTTGCTGTAAAGTAAAATAAGGAAATCAGTAGGGGAGCTGATTTGCATAGTGTTGGGTTACGGAGCATTTAATAACAAAGAGCCTGATGATATCCTGGAGAACGCTTAGGGGCACCAGTATTTAGGTGGCATTGCATACCCGGGACAGACGCCAAGCGTGACAAGCTCCCGTGAAAAGAACTGCCAGCTAATATTCACTAAATACTAAATAAACATGGTTTTCCGGCACAATCCTGCTCTACCAACTTCTGAGTAATGATCAAACTGCCAATGACGGTTACTGTTTGGTACTAAATGCCAGTTTCCTGTTTAGCTATTTCTAGGATGAAAAGACTCATCCGAATCCTGCAATTTGCACGAGGGATTAAGGATTTTGCAAGGGTGTTAGAGCTGTAACGAAAGGTGTGACGGCGTCTAATCATTGAAAGCAAACATCATTTGGCAAATGGACACCTCAATGTGATTCAAAGTCTTCATTTTGTGTTCTCCAGAGTGTCAGGTGTATTAGGTATTGCTATTCTGCACTGCCTGTGGGAAGGGCTGACAGTTGAACAAGCAGGAGGCAATGGCTCCTGTCAGACAGTGCCAAAGAGGAAGCCTATCACCCATGCACATCCATGCCCGGCTATGGAAGCCACTATTGAAGTGCGGCTCAACAAACTGTGCCCAGCCCTCTTCCAAACTTAAAGGGGTTGTTCACCTTTGAATTAACTTTTAGGGGCACATTTACTAAGTTTGAGTGAAGGATTAGAATAAAAAAAACTTTGAAGTAGTTTCGAAGTATTTTTTTGGCTACTTCGACCTTCGACTACGAATCGAACGATTCGAACTAAAAATCGTTCGACTATTCGACAGTCGAAGTACTGTCTCTTTAATAAAAACTTCGACCCCCCCTACTTCGCCACCTAAAACCTACCGAGCATCAATGTTTGCCTATGGGGAAGGTCCCCTTTGCTTTCCAAGGTTTCGTTCGATCGATGGATTAAAATCCTTTAAATCGTTCGATTCGAAGGATTTAATCATTCGATCGAAGGAAATGCGGGAAAATCCTTCAACTTCGATATTTAAAGTCAAAGGATTTTACTTCGGCGGTCGAAATATCGAGGGTTAATTAACCCTCAATAATCGACCCATAGTAAATGTGCCTCTTAGTATGATGTAGAGAACGATAGTCTGAGACAATTTGCAATTGGTTTTCATTTTTCATGGTTTTTGAGTTATTTGGCTTTTTATTCTGCAGCTCTCCAGTTTGCAATTTCAGCCATCTGGATGCTAAGGTCCAAATGACCCTAGCAACCATGCACCAATTTGTATAAGAGACTGGAATATGAATAGGAAAGGGGCTGAATAGAAAGATGAGTAATAAAAAGTAGCAATAACAATACTTTTGTAGACTTACAGAGTATTTGTTTTTTTTTTTGGATGGGGTCAGTGACCCCCATGTGAAAGCTAGAGAGTGTCAGAAGAAGGCGGCAAATAATTCAAAAACTATAAAAAAAAAACAAAAAATGAAGGTCAATTGAAAAGCTGCTTGGAATCAGCCATTCTATAACATACTAAAAGTTAACTTAAAAATGAACCACCCCTTTAACCCAACCCAGCCCGCCATGATGAATAAACCTACACCCACCTCTGACATCACCACAGGGAGCTGCTGTTGAAAAGGGGTCATAGAAGATCATCTAAAAATAATGTCGGAGCTCAATCACAGACACCCACAAATTATTCTGTATAATAGGCCTTTGTGATCGGCACATAATTCCTATAAGCTTTTATACTTGCCTATGTGATACATATATAGGATCTGATATCCAGAATCCAGTTTTCCAGAAAGTTCCAAATTACAGGAAGGCCATTTCCCACTACACTATAAGCAAATAATTCTAATTTTTAAAAATGATTTCCTTTCTCTGTACAGGTATGGGATCCGTTATCCGGAAACCAGAAAGTCAAGAATTACGGAAAAGCCATCTTCCACTGGCCCCATTTTATCCAAATAATCCAAATTTTTTAAAAAGTATTTCCCTTTTCTCTGTAATAATACAACAGTATCTTGTACTTGGTCCCAACTAAGATATAATTAATCCTTATTGGGAGCAAAACCAGCCTATTGGGTTTTAAAGTTAAAAATGATTTTATAGTAGACTTAAGGTATGAAGATCCAAATTATCTGGAAAACCCCAGGTCCCGAGCATTCTGGATAACAGGTCCCATACCTGTAATAATAAAACAATACCTTTACCAGTACTTGATGTTAACGAAGTTGCATGAATCTATATTGGTGGAAAACAATCCTACTGAATTTAATTAAAGTATAAATAATTTTTCAAGGACCAGTAAAATCAACATTTTTTTAAAAAAAAATTAGTTAGTATACCACGAAAAAAACAAAACACCAAGGCTAATTAAACGTTAAAATCGTACAGCCTTTAAGAAATAATTTACAGAAACTCCGCTTGCGCTCCTCTTCAGAAAAGGCGACCATCCATCGTGCGGCGCTCGATTTCTCCTCCCTGGCTATATCCTATAAGGAAGGCTGGGAGGAGAAATTGAGTGCCTTTTCTGAAGAGGAGCGCAAGTGGAGTTTTGGTAAATTATTTCTTAATAAAGGCTGTGCGCTAAAGTTAATTAGCTAATAAAAGTTTAAAAAAAAATGCGTTATAAAGTTTAATTAGTCTTGGAGGCCCATTTAGGAAGGGTCGAATATCGAGGGTTAATTAACCCTCGATATTCGTCCATCTAAGTAAAATCCTTCGACTTTGAATACCGAAGTCGAAGGATTTACCGCAAATACTTCAATCGAACGCTCGAAGGAAAAAATAGTGCGATCGATCAAAAAAAGCTAAGAAAGCTTATGGGGAAGGTCCCCATAGGCTAACATTGATGCTCGGTAGGTTTAGTGCCGAAGTAGGTAGTCAAAGTTTTTTTTAAAGAGACAGTACTTCGACTTTCGAATGGTCGAATAGTCAAAAGATATTTAGTTCGAATCGTTCGATTCGAAGTCATAGTCGAAGTAGCCTATTCGATGGTCGAAGTACCCAAAAAAAAAATTTGAAATTCTACGTTTTTTTACTTCGAATCCTTCACTCGAGCTTAGTAAATGTGCCCCTTGGTGTTTTTTTTTTTTCGTGGTATACTAACAATTTTTTAAAAATTTGATGTTACTGGTCCTTTAAAGATAAGGAGATCCAAATTATTGAAAGACTCATCGTCTGGAAAACCCCAGGTCCAGAGCAATCTGCCAAATCTGTATTTGCTGACCCAGGTAAAGGGAAAATACAGCCTGTTCTCTGCAGTAAAAAATGAAACGGCCTGGTATGCCATTAGCAAGATGTACTCGTGTTATTGGCTGTCCTCCAGCGTCTGCTGAGATGCATGTAAGTATGCCAAAAAGTTTGGCTGAACAGCCAAGGGTAAGTATGCCCAGTCCCTGCGAGACATTTAAAAGGCTCACTGTGATGTGATTATACCCCAGCACACTGGACTTAAAGAAAACCTCTAATGACAATTTTTAAAAATGCACTACTGTAGTTGATGCTGAATAAAATATTAAAAAATATGTTTTATATGAATGGTTTGTTCTTGCGCCCAATGTTTTGCTTTTTTTTTCTGAGCTCCCGCAACCAAATATTTTATTTCCTGCTGCAAACTGCTCATTCCCACTGCGAGCCGCAGCCTCACTATTCAGGACTAATGAACCAATGCCAGCAGGAGGCAGTTATTTGGCGTGCTCAGCTGGCGTACAATATGACAGATTTGTAGGTGGCAGAAAAGAAATGTTATATATAAATCCTGCACATAGCATGAATAATAATAATACAAATATAGAAACTATTTGCTGATTTATTTAACGTCCAAGCTAGATGAATGTCTACATCTGTGTCGGATCCCTCTCGCCCATATAATATAAATCAGGTATATGCTACGTTTAATAACTACCCCCTTAAACATTCTAAGTCTGCCACCTAGGGGCCAGTGTTCAATTTTTTCTCCATGGCAGTACAGGTATGGGAGCCGTCATCCGGAAACCCCTTATGCAGAAAGCTCCAAATGAAGGGAAGGTTATCTCCCATAGACTCCATTTTAATCAAATAATTAAAGTTTTAAAAAACAGATTGCTTAAAAAAACGTAGTAATAAAACATTAATGTGTACTCAATCCCAATTGTCATTAGAGGCAAAACAATCCTATTGAGTTAATGAATGTTTAATGATATTTTGCAAGACTTGAATGGATACTGTCATGGGAATTTTTTTTTATTTTCCAAATGCATTAGTTAATAGTGCTGCTCCAGCAGAATTCTGCATTGAAATACATTTCTCATAAGAGCAAACATATTTTTTTTATATAAAATTTTCAAATCTGACATGGGGCTAGACATATTGTCAGTTTCCCAGCTGCCCCCAGTCATGTGACTTGTGCTTCAGTCACTCTTTACTGCTGTATTCTTTCCCCCCCCCCAGCAGCCTAACAACAGAACAACAGTCCAGGTCCCATTGAGACACATCCAGTTACATTGAGTAGGAGAAACAACAGCCTGTCAGAAAGCAGTTTCACCCTAAAGTGCTGGCTCTTTCTGAAAGCACATGACCCGGGAAAATGACCTAAGATGGCGCCTACACATCAATATTACAACTAAAAAAATAAACTTGCTGGTTCAGGAATGACATTTTATATTGTAGGGTGAATTATTTGCAGTGTAAACAGTGTAATTTAGAAATGAAAACTACATTATATAAATCTTGATAGAATCCCTTTAATTACAGAAAGATCCCTTATCTGGGAAAACCCCAGGTCCTAAGCTCTCTGTATAATAGGTTCCACACCTGTAGAATGATATAGGTAGAGTAGGAATGAATGGAGCCCAATATTGTGTACCTTGTATAAAGTGTCTCCATAGACCCTATTATGATCTGACCATTGGCCTGGAGGCCAGAAGATCAAGTCATTGTGATTTGGCTCAGCACACTGATGGCTACATCAAGTAAGGATATGCGTCAGACTTTAAGTGCGCACAAAGGCCAGATTTTTGGGTGGAAGGCAGCAGATCATATTTTCACCCCAGATGTATCTATCCTCTAAGCCAGTGAAGAAAACGTTTTATCCTAATCTTCCTAAACTGGCCTTTAGTCTGGGCACCCCCAGTCGCCACTGGGAAGGCCACTACCCCATAGTTTGGAAACCACTATCCTATAAACTAGGGATGCACTGAATCCAGGATTCGGTTTGGGATTTGGCCTTTTTCAGCAGGATTTGAATTCGGACGAATCCTTTAGCCCGGCCAAACCGAATCGGAATCCTAATTAGCATATGCAAGTTAGGGGCGGGAGGGAAATCGTTTGACTTTTTGTCACAAAACAAGGAAGTAAAAAGGTTTGCCCTTCCCACCCCTTGGATTCGGTTTGGTCTTCGGCCGAATCTTTCACTAAGGATTCGGGTGTTCGGCCAAGTCCAAAATAGTGGATTCGGTGCATCCCTACAATAAACACACATTCAAGAAACACAAAGTCAATAAAGTGCACCACAATGGAGTCAAACAGACAACACCTCAAAATATGGATTGTACACGGGCTTCAGGAACCTCAGAATTGTCTTTTGACTTCATCCTGAGGTTCCTGCAGCCTCTCTGGAATCCATAGTTTCTCCCAAAACATAAACACCGAAAGCTCTCAATGAGATATTCCAGAATGCAAATAGAATAATAAAAATTGCCCAATATCTATAGATGGCTTGAAACGCAGAGAACTTGAAAATGTAATATAAACTTCCTCATACTGAAGTAAGAAACTTTCTAAATACCATCATTTAAAAATTCTGCATTGTTTCTGAAATAATTGAGTTTATATTCACTTTTCCTCTCTCAGCATCTGTTTCTCTTCATTCAAGAGTTGGGTGTCAGATGAATGATCCAATATAGCTTAGAGGATGGGCTCCCTTTCCTAGCAGATGTGTTAGAACTCACTCAAATAACTGATTCCAGTACAAACAAAATAAGTGCCTTTTGCACAATTCCTGCATGTAGAGAGACGTGATGTCTGGTGATTTTAATAGAGTGAGCTCTAATACATCTTCTAGGCAAAAGGATCCCCCCCATAAGATATATTGGATCAAACTGTCAATAATTATCTGACACCCAACTGCTGCATGAAGAGAGAATGAAGAGAAACAGATGCTGAGAGAAGGATAGTGAAGATAAACTATTTCAGAAACAATGCAGAATATTTAATTGATTGTATTTAGAAAGTTTCTTATTTCAGTATGCTGAAGCTTATATTACATTTTCACTTTTGTGATAGTTCCCCTTTAATAAGACTGTAAATCTATTCTGTTCCACCTATCAGAGTATTCTCTGATAGGTGGAGCTTATCCGATAGCACTGCTCTTGATTACTAATCTGCTCTCTTCCACACTGCTAAACTGCTTGGCTCATTTTTATGCACCCGGGTACATCAACAAAATGCTTGTATTCTAGGCATAAAGGTAATGGGGGTGAGCTCTGCAGCAAAACATGCCCAGAATACCATTCTGATAACAGGAAGAGGAATAAAGACCTATGGGTTTATTAGCCCTTGGTACTGGTATGGGATCCGTTATCCGGAAACCTGTTACCCGAAAACCCGTTATCCAGAAAGTTCTGAATTACTGGCAGGCCATCTCCGAATTTTTAAAAACAATTTTTTCTCTGTAATAATATCAGTACTTGGTATTCCATTAAAACTAAGATATAATTAGTTGGTATTAGAAGCAAAAGAATTGGGCTTATTTTTTATTTATTTTTAATGTTCACATTCTAGTAGACAAAGTGTGAAGTTATGGAAAGATCCTTAATCCGGAAAACCCCAGGTCCTGAGCATTCTGGATAACAGGTCTCATAACTGTACTTGGAATAATGGAAAGTGAACAGTGGTGGAACTACCTGGGGAGCAGGGGGTGCGAGCGGGCCAGGGCCCGCACCCCCTCAGGGCCCCATGGCAGTCCGTTCGCCGCTGAAAATGCGGCCGTACGGAGGGGGACGTGGCCCCCGGCTGCGCGTCACGCACCAGGGCCTGTCCCCCTCTAGGATCGCTACTGGTGACCATATTTTCTGTGTAGGCATTTGAGGGGCCAAGCCCAGGATGAATATGTGGGGAGGGGAACTTTTTTCCCATAAACCTGTTCCCAGACACTGAAATCCAACATCCAAATATTGGAGGTATGCACTTCTCCTCTCCCACCCCTTCTTGACCAGGATCCAACTCAGTAGTGATGTGCCCCTCCCAAACCGCAACCGGCCCGGGCCTGCTGCTGTCCTCTATTTATTAGGGATGCACCGAATCCACTTTTTTGGATTCCCCGAATCCTTCACGAAAGATTCGGCCGAATACCGAACCGAATCCGAACCCTAATTTGCATATGCATATGCAAATTAGGGGTGGGAAGGGGAAAACATTTTTTACTTCCTTGTTTTCTGACAAAAAGTCACGCAATTTCCCTCCCGCCCCTAATTTGCATATGCAAATGCAAATTAGGATTCGGATTCGGTTCGGCCAGGCAGAAGGATTCGGCCGTATCCGAATCCTGCTGAAAAAGGCCGAATCCTGGATTCGGTGCATCCCTACAATTTATAGACCTGCCCACAGTGACATCACAAACGGGGCGGGCAGAAGTCTATAAATTCTGGCGCTGGAACTGCTAGGTCGCGGGCGGGGAGAGCAGGAGAAGAGCTCGAACATTTTGTGCAGTAGTCGGCCCAAACCACTGTGTCCCGCAGGTATCAGCCCGGCCATCACATTACTACAATTCAGCCTGAAGTTAAGCAACTTCAGAACCTATACAGATTCCTCCTCTATAATGATGTTAGATATAACAGCATAGGACGGCCTCACTGATGGTTTTGTCACTAGAAAAGGCAGGACAAGTGAAGAAGTACAGTATACTACAGTTTACTACCCCAGTCTGGTTTGCCAAATTTCACCCCGAACTCACCCAACCAGTGGTCAACCCACGGGTCACTTTGTCAACCTGCACATCACGACTAGTAAGTCTGTCTGAACCTGCAGGTTTTGGGCTAACATCTGCACCACTAGCATCCATTTTTATAAGATTTTTCGGGTAACATTACAACTGGTCAGCTCTGTTATCACTCTTTGATAAATAATGCCCCTAAAGGTCACAAAACATGGGCCAATGAAATCTGCTGACTAGGGTTGCCATCTTTCCAGTGGACTTTTACCAACCTACAGAGGAAAGTGCTGCTAGGTGACCACCTTCACTACACAAAATTAACTTTTGTGTCATGTAAATTTGCAATAACAGCCAGGGTTTTAGCTGGGGATTTATTGGCCAAATACCAGCCAGATGGCAACCATACCACTGAAAAGGTATGAAGAAGAAGCAGGGCTAACCGGCACTCGATGGATCCACAGGACCACAGAAAGTAAGTTAAAAGTTAAAAAGTGTATATTTGCACCTCCATCCACCCTACACGTTTCGCACCCACTTGGGGCACTTAGTCATGGGCTATAATTTATTCTGGGGCACCTTGTTTCAAACTGAACTGGCAGCTAAGTATGTACTGAGCATTTCTGTCAGTTGCCTGATGCAACCCACAACCTCTGGATTTCCTTTGGCTAATGGTCAGATCAGCCCAATCAGGTCCAGTGCATGGGTGGCCAAATTAAGCAAAAATCTCTAAATAAGGTGATCATCCCATGTATGGTCAGTCATTGCGTAACTATGCAACCCCCTTGATGTTTGACGCTGAATTTAGGTCTCTCTTAACAATAAAATGCAAGTTAAATCACTGCCATTAATGTATCTTAATAATCTACCTCCACTGTGCAAAAAAAGCGATGTATGGCACAAGACGCAGGGCATTCAGGGAACATGGCAGACAAGAACAGAACCATCTAACCCCGCAAGCAACATACTAAATCCCCAGACAGACAAATGAAGACAATTCATATTATTAATTCATCCATTTGAGAAAATGAAATTAAAAGAGAAACTTTCCGTGCACATAACAAGCATAAACATTCCCGACAGTCTATAAAGCTTCTTACTAGATCTAATTACGGTAATGAGATAAGGATTCGCAACTGGCAGATTGGGGCCAGCATTATGACTGCAATTGCTGCAGTTCTTCATACAGACAGCCAAGAAATGACAGAACACATAAAGGCTGAAATACACAAAGAAAAAAGCCTTTTCATTAAAGATTTTCGGGCCCCGCCTAAATGGGACAGGATAAACGGGATCGTTGGAAGGTATTTATAACGCTTAATTAAAGGCCTTTAAAGAAACTGTCATGTTTCATATCCTTGTCGCATCACTACTGCTACTATGAATGGGATCAAACTGCCTGCCCTTTGACCACTGCCCTTTTATCTATCGAGTGTGGCCCAGGATTGGCCCAAAACAGGAATCCAGTATTCCCCTCTTTATAGAACTGGCCAAAACTCACAGCTAATTGCCCAAAATCAACAGCATCAATCTTAATAGATAATTATGACTGCACCAGGGTTAATAATTAGAAGCAGCGATTCTACCATACATATGGTCCGTGCATGATAGAGCGTGATTTATGTCGAACAGATGCTACAGACTGGGGGTGATTTTGTCTATTAGCAAAGCCCTTTGGGATATATATTTATTAAAGGGTGAAAATAGAGTTCAGAGGGAAATGTCCTAGCTCTGTATTCAGTCACGTAGGATTTTTTCGGAATAAACTGAGTTTTTCTGTAATTCTGGTGAACTATGGTGGTATGCTAATGCTAATTCTCAGCCATCTTGCTCTCATCATTTATAAGTGTCATTTTGGGGGGAATTATATTACACTAGAATCAGACTTAGAGGTAAAGGACAGACTTGTTTAGTTCTGGGAAACTGTGCTTAATTCTAATTACAATAAGAAACAATATGAAGCCAGATTTACACAGGTCAACTGGGATGCTCATTGCAGGATTCATTTATATTTTAATGCTGCCCTGGAGAGCTGGGGAAAAGTTTTATTGAGCAATATTCCTTTAGGATTACAACCCAGATGTTTCTGGACTACAGCTCCCAGCATGCCTTTAGCTTGACAATAGGTTAAATTATTCTGGGATTTGTAGTCCAGCAGAGAAAAGTGGAGTGCAGCTAGGGTTGCCACCTTTTTAAAAAAAAAATGTTACCGGGCAGTAGTGGGGCGGGAACTAAAGGGGCAGGGTGTGATGGAAAAAGGGGCTGAGCCGCAGGGGGTCGTGCCGCAAAAGGGGCACTGCATACTCCAGATGAGGCCTTACCAGGGACCTATAAAGAGGCATAATTATGTTTCTCTGTTGTCTCAAGGGGGACACAGGGACTATGGGGTTAAGCTCCACCCTCCAGGAGGCAGGACACTTATTCAAATGAAAAAAGGGGGCGTGCCAGTACTGTGGCTTAACCCCAGGCTAGAGCCAATGTATTCAGTTTTTAAGTGTCCTGCTTACTAGGAGGATGGACAACCTGCAAGCTCCAAGTTTTCAAGCTTCAAGTAGACTGGGGTGCTACCACAATCAGGGTTACCTGTATCTGTTGTGTACACCCCCTCCGTGGGAGGCCCACTGGAGTCATTCCCTGGCCCATAGGCTATAACAGACTCGGTTAGGCATGCCTGCACTCCTTGAGGGGGAGCAGAGGGCCTTACAGTGTGGCTGCATGTGAGTATAAAGACTACTTTTACCTCACGCTGTGGTTGCTCTCCCCCCCCCCCCTACCCAATCTATTACTGCTCTGGCTGTTGTGCTGCATGTGGGGAATGTTTATCTTCTAGGAACACGCTGCTCCAGGGGTACTGTTTAGGCGTCTCCTTACTGTTGGCGCCATTAGCGCTTCAGCGCGCTTCCCCTGGAACGCATGGGTGAGGAGGGGGCGGAACTGCGTTCCAAGCCTCTCTCTCATGCCGCATCTCGCGCCCTTTCCATTGCGGCGGCCATTTTGCGCTCCTCAACACGCTTCTCTCCTTCCCTTTAGTAACTATTGAGCGCATCCTTCTCTCTAGCGCCTCTACAGGGTCCGTTTTTTGCAGCGCATTGCCCTTGCAGCAGCCTATATCTTTTGGGGACAAAGCTACTTTACTCCAGTGCACACAGCCAGTTATTCAGCAGGTACCACAGACACTGCTTATGGCAGAAGGTAAGTCTGGGGGACTATTCCCCAGGGCGGGGGGGGGCAGAGCACCAGCAACAGCAGGTCAAATCACCTATTTTGCCTGCAAGAATTGCCAATCCAAAATCCCAGGGGGACAGGGGGAACCCCTTTGCAGATCTTGCTCCAAGGGAGCTTCTGTTGTACCTGGTTCAGGGGGCTCTCACCTCCCTCACACAGAACTATCGGGCCCCCCATCAGGAGACGACACTCCTCAAGATAACGCAGCTGGGCCATCTTCAGAACCCCCTGCTCCTCTGTGGGCTCTGCAACTCTCACAGTCTCTGGCCTCCCTGCAAAATCTACCTGCCCTCGCAGATAATTTGGGTAAAGCCTTGACCAGACTGGGGCATAAGTCCAGCGGAAAACGCAAGAGACCAGAGCCTTCCAGACCACGCACAGGGACCCACACTCCCTCTGATGGTTCAACTGTGGGAGGGGATTCCTCCCATTCAGAGGGCGAACTTCTCCCCTCAGAGGTGTCGTCGGAGGATGAAGAGGAACTTGAGGATGAGGCTAAAGGCCACGATGTCCAACACGATATCGAACATATCATCAAAGGTGTTACTGAGGTGTTAAAAGTTTCTCAGTCAAAGGAACAGGCGCAAACTTCCAGCTTGTTCAAAAGACACCACAAATCCTCGGTTTGTTTCCCATCTCACGATCAGCTCTTAGCTATCATACAAGAAGAGTGGAATTTTCCGGAACGAAAATTTCAAGCCACTCGTAAATTCTCCAAATCCTACCCCTTCTCCAAGGAATTGGTGGACAAATGGTCTATGCCCCCTACAGTCGATGCTCCTGTCTCTCGTTTGTCAAAATCAACTACACTTCCAGTGACAGACGCGGCTGCATTCAAAGACTCATCCGACAGACGTCTCGAGGGTTTTCTCAAAGCCGTTTACTCGTCAGCAGGTTCTACCCTGCGTCCAGTTCTAGCGTCGGCCTGGGTAGCCAGGGCGATTCAAGCATGGGCTGACTCCCTCCTTACGGATATTCAGGAGGGTGTTCCTAGAGTAGACCTCGTCTCATCTGTTCAATCCATAGCTGAGGCATCGGCCTATCTGTCCGAAACCACACTGGACACCGCGCAGATCACAGCACGGACTTCAGCTCTATCAGTAGCCGCTAGGCGAACCCTCTGGCTGAAGAATTGGTCTGCTGACCTCAGTTCTAAGAAGTCCCTAACTTCTATACCCTTTAAGGGACAGAGACTATTCGGTGAGGAACTCGAGAAAATTATTTCCCAAGCCACTGGGGGAAAGAGCACATTCCTCCCACAAGCTAAAGCTAGATCTACTCAGTCCTTTCGTCAGAGAAAATTTTTTCGAGGCCAATCTGCTCGATCTTCACGAAGATACAGTCCGCCTCGACGCTCCAATTTTCGAGCCAAACCTTCTGACAAGGGACGCCCAAATTGGAAGAATTCAAAATTCCAGAACAAATCTTCCTCCGACAAGCCCGTATCAGGCTGACGGGCCACCCCCTCCGGAATCGCAGCAATCCATAGGGGGACGACTTCTGCAATTCCGGGAGGTGTGGAGTCGACACTCCTCAGACGCATGGGTCAACGAGATCATCACAGAGGGTTATCATCTCGATTTTTCGTCCCTTCCCCCAAGAAAATTCCTCATGTCCAGAATTCCAACCAGTTCCACCAAGGCCCAGGCCTTTCTGGATTGCATCAACAAGATGGAGCAAAGTGGGGTGATCGTCCCGGTACCCCCATCAGAGACCTTCTCCGGTTTCTACTCCAACCTCTTCCTTGTTCCCAAGAAGGACGGATCATTCAGGCCAGTTCTGGACCTGAAATTCCTCAACAAGTACATCCGCTCAGTTCGCTTCAAAATGGAAACCCTGCGATCAGTCATTCGGGGCATGGAGTCGAGGGAATTTCTGATGTCTCTAGACATCAAGGATGCTTACCTTCACGTCCCCATTTGGCCTCCTCATCATCGGTTCCTGAGATTCGCCTTCAAGAATCGTCACTTCCAGTTTGTGGCTCTCCCCTTCGGTCTCACATCAGCCCCCAGGGTGTTCACCAAACTCATGGCGGTGACGGCTGCGGCATTGCGGCTTCAGGGGATTTCGGTGACCCCTTATCTGGACGATCTGCTCCTCAAGGCCAGCACAGCAGAGAGGAGCGAAGAGGATCTCCGTCGAGCGATTGTCCTTCGACAAGAATTCGGTTGGACGATCAACTGGAAGAAATCCAACCTTGTTCCCAGTCATCAGATGACCTTCCTGGGTCTCGAGTTCAATACTCTGACACAACGGGTCTTTCTCCCGCTCGACAAACAGGAGAAGATACGTTCTCTTTCCAAACTTCTTCTGCACTCTCAGTCTCCTACTGTTCATCTGGCCATGAAAGTCCTGGGATCCATGGTGTCCACCATAGAGGCGGTACCCTTTGCTCAACTTCACCTACGCCCCCTTCAAGCCAACATTCTAGCTGCCTGGAAGGGCGGATCTCTCCTTCAGAAGATGACTCTCCTACCCTCCACCAAGCTGTCTCTTCAGTGGTGGCTCAAGCCGAGCAATCTTTGCAGGGGTCAATCCTGGGCCACACCGGATTGGACGGTTCTCACGACCGACGCCAGTCTCCTGGGGTGGGGAGCAACATTCAACTCCCTGTCCGCACAAGGTCTGTGGTCTCCCGCGGAGTCCAAACTCTCTATCAACATCCTAGAACTCCGCGCCGTAAAGTTGGCGCTCCTTCACTGGTCCTCTCTTCTCCAGGCCAAAGCGATAAGAGTCCAAAGCGACAACTCCACCACAGTCGCATACATAAACCGTCAGGGAGGAACCCGCAGCAGAGCAGCGCTAGCGGAAGTTCAGCAGATTCTAAGTTGGGCGGAATCCAATGCGGCAAGGCTGTCCGCCATTCACATCCCGGGAGTCGACAACACCAGGGCAGACTTCCTCAGCCGCAATCTCCTGGACCCAGGGGAATGGGAGCTTCACCCGGAAGCCTTTGCGGATCTCGTTCATCGTTGGGGGCATCCGCAAATCGACCTGATGGCCTCCAGGAACAACCGCAAAGTCAACACTTTCTTCGCCCGCTCCCGGGATCCTCTCGCTGCAGGAGTCGACGCCATGACACAACGTTGGCTGTTCGACCTGGCCTACATCTTCCCGCCTCTTCCCATGTTACCGCGGGTGCTAAAGAAGATCAAGCGGTCCCCTGTCACAGTCATTGTCATAGCTCCATTCTGGCCCAGAAGAACGTGGTTCTCGGATCTCCGGGACATGTCCATAGCACCGCCCGTTCGCTTAGCCCTCAGGCACGATCTGCTCCGCCAGGGTCCCATCTCCCACCACAACCCAGGACTCTTCGTTTTGACGGGTTGGCTATTGAGGCGGCCATCTGGCAACGACAGGGAATAGCGGAAGATGTCATTGCTACTATGCTGCACTCACGCAAGCCCACTTCGTCTAAAGCTTATCACAGAGTTTGGCGCAACTATTGGAATTGGTGCAACGACACCACCATTCCCATCTCCAGCCCCTTTTCCTTCACGGACTGTAACATCCCTAGAGTGCTGTCTTTTCTCCAACGGGGTCTGCAGTTGGGCCTGAAGCTCAGTTCCTTGAAAGTTCAAGTTTCTGCTCTATCTGTCTTGTTCCAACACCGTTTGGCTCTGGATGATTCCGTCCGCACTTTTCTGCAGGGTGTAGCACACATCAGTCCTCCATTCCGTCCACCAGTCCCCGGCTGGGACCTGAATACTGTTTTGGATGCTCTCTTGGATCCCCCCTTCGAACCTCTCGGGACTGTCTCTGAACAATGGCTTACCTGGAAAGTTGTCTTCCTCGTGGCAATATCATCAACTCGGAGAGTGTCTGAACTCGGTGCCTTATCCTGCGATCCCGCCTTCCTCGTCTTCCACAAAGACAAAGCGGTACTCCGCACCTTACCGTCCTTTCTGCCTAAGGTGGTTTCATCCTTTCACATAAATCAGGAGATCGTTCTACCCTCACTCTGCCCGGATCCCAAGAACGACAAGGAACGCAGACTTCATGGTCTGGACGTTGTCCGGGCTCTTCGCTGGTATATTCAAAGATCCAAGGATTTTCGACGGTCTCAAAATCTTTTCGTACTGCCCTCTGGGGCCCGCCGCGGTCTGGCGGCATCCAAGACCTCCATTGCTCGATGGTTACGGGAGACCATTCGTCAGGCTTACCTAGCCAAAGGTAAATCTCCGCCGGAGGGCGTCCGAGCCCATTCCACGAGGTCGGTGGGAGCCTCCTGGGCTTGGCGCAACTCGGCTTCTTTGGACCAGATCTGCAGAGCGGCTACCTGGTCCTCCGTTCACACCTTCACAAAATTTTACAAAATTGACACGTTTTCCTCTGCGGAAGCCGCTTTTGGCCGCAAGGTGTTGCACTCTGTGGTGCAATAATGTGTCTTTTCTCTCGCTCCCACCCTGCTGTTCTGGGACTGCTTTGTTAGGTCCCCATAGTCCCTGTGTCCCCCTTGAGACAACAGAGAAAACAGGATTTTTGATACTCACCGTTAAATCTGTTTCTCTGTGGTCGATAGGGGGACACAGGGCTTCCCGCCCTATGCGAGTTTGACCATGTTGGTCTGTGTGGAATTTCTTCCTGAGTTATCTGTTCTGCCGTTAATATATTTTTATGAGCATTACTTATGTTCTTTGGTTAGCAGGTCTTTGGTACCAACTGAATACATTGGCTCTAGCCTGGGGTTAAGCCACAGTACTGGCACGCCCCCTTTTTTCATTTGAATAAGTGTCCTGCCTCCTGGAGGGTGGAGCTTAACCCCATAGTCCCTGTGTCCCCCTATCGACCACAGAGAAACAGATTTAACGGTGAGTATCAAAAATCCTGTTTTTCATCACTTGAGTTAATGCCCTTTTTTATGCAAGACAGAACTTTATTTGCTTTAGCAGCCACAGAATGACATTGTCTAATTCTGGGCACTGTCATTCTGTGGCTACTAAAGCAAATAAAGTTCTGTCTTGCATAAAAAAGGGCATTAACTCAAGGGATGAAAACATAATTCTGCCTCTTTATAGGTCCCTGGTGAGGCCTCATCTGGAGTATGCAGTGCAGTTTTGGACTCCAGTCCTTAAGAGGGATATAAATGAGCTGGAGAGAGTGCAGAGACTAAGTGCAACTAAATTGGTTAGAGGGAGGGAAGAGTTAAATTATGAGGGGAGACTGTCAAGGTGGGGTTGTTTTCTCTGGAAAAAAGGCGCTTGCGAGGGAACATGATTACACTTTACAAGTACATTAGAGGACATTATAGACAAATAGCAGGGGACCTTTTTACCCATAAAGTGGATCACCGTACCAGAGGCCTCCCCTTTAGACTAGAAGAAAAGAACTTTCATTTGAAGCAACGTAGGGGGTTCTTCACAGTCAGGACAGTGAGGTTGTGGAATGCACTGCCGGGTGATGTTGTGATGCTGATTCAGTTAATGACTATAAGAATGGCTTGGATGATTTTTTGGACAGACATAATATCAAAGGCTATTGTGATACTAAACTCTATAGTTAGTATAGGTATGGGTATATAGAATTTAATTAAAAGTAGGGAGGGGTGTGTGTATGGATGCTGGGTTTTCATTTGGAGGGGTTGAACTTGATTGACTTTGTCTTTTTTCAACCCAATTTAACTATTTAACTATGTAACTATGTAACATCGCGCAAGGGCTAAGAAAAGGTACTTTCCACCGGAGGGCAAGGGTGTTTGTTAAGGGTATTACAAATTACCGGTAGCTACATTGCTCGTAAATTTGTAATACCGGCCCCGGCAGGTGTTTTACCGGCTAGGCCGGTAAAATACCGGCTGGGTGGTAAACCTAAGTACAGCAGGGCTAAGAGTCCCTTTAGGGCAGACACACGCTCAGATTCGGGGAAATTTAGTCGCCCGGCGATAAATCACCTTTCTTCAGGGCGACTAATCTCCTCAAACTGCCTCCCGCCGGCTAGAATCTGAATTTTTGGCGGGGTGGCACTTGGAGCACTTTGTTTTCCGAAGTCGTTCGACGTTCTTCGGGTGACTAAATCTCTCCGAATCTGAGGGTGTGTCTCTGCCCTTAATCATACAATGAATATTTTGCATTTCCTACATGGCAATCAGGGCCGCCATCAGGGGGGGACAGGGGGGACAAGCGTACCGGGCCCGGGCATGAAGGGGGGCCCGGCAGCGCTGCATTTTTTGAAGATCCGGGCCCCCCTTACGAGCGCCCGAGCCGTACGTCTTGCCTCTGTGCTGCCGAATGCGGAAGTGCCGAAAAGCCGAAGCCGATGCGCCGAAAAGACCCGAAGTCACGGAAAAAGCCGAAGTCACGAAGCGCCGAAAAGACCCGAAGTCACGAAAACAGCCGAAGCCGAAGTCCTGAAGCAGTGAAAAGACCCGAAGTCACGAAAGGAGGTGAAGTTGAAGTACTGAAGCCGTGAGTTCAATTCTACTGAACACCAGTTTGTGTATTTTTTTTTTTTTTAATCTCCTGGCCACCAATGTATTATTTTAATATTCTATAGGCCCCTGCAACCAATCTTTTTTTTTAAAACATGTTTTTTTGGGGCCCCAATTTTTTTTTTTAACTCGTAAGGGGCCCCTGACGCCAATGTTTTTTTTTTTTTCAAAAAATTTTTATTTTTTTTTTAAATTTTTTTTTGGGGCCCCAATTTGTTTTTAACTTGTAAGGGGGCCCCTGCCGCCAATGTTTTTTTTTTTTTTTCAAAACAATTTTTTTTTTTTTCAAATTTTTTTTTGGGGCCCCAATTTGTTTTTAACTTGTAAGGGGGCCCCTGCCACCAGTTTTTTTTTTTTTCAAATTTTTTTTTTGGGGCCCCAATTTGTTTTTAACTTATAAGGGGGCCCCTGCCACCAATGTTTGTTTATTTTTTAGTTTTTTTTACATTTTTTTTGTTGGGGCCCCAAGTTTTTTTTAACTTATAAGGGGGCCCCTGCCACCAATGTTTTTTTAAAAAAAAAAAAAAAAATTTTAATTTTTTTTTTTTGGGGCCCCAATTTTTTATAAGGGGGCCCTGACCATCAATAGCTTTTTACAACTTGTGTGGGGGGGGTTACTTTTTTAGCGCTGATGTCTGTGTGGTCTTTTAACTGCGATGTGGAGTGGGCGGGAAATGGGGTGGAGCTTGGTCATCAGTGTGGGCGGGGCCCAGGGGGCCCCAAAAATTTTGTTGTACGGGGCCCCGTGATTTCTAATGGCGGCCCTGATGGCAATTATCTGTGAAAAGTGTTCTCCCATGGCCATAACTAGGGGTAGCCAGAAGGGTCATGTACTGAGGGCACAGCTGTGGAGATGGGACACTAGGCCCATAGAGGGCGAATGAGGGAAAAGTTATTGAGTTGGTGGGGTGAGGCTTGCCTTGGGCAGCTTTCTGTGCTGGCCCAGCTTTGCCTTTTACTGTTTCAGCACTATAATTATAATGCCCCCATGAACAAAGCCAGGTCCATACTTGCCTGCTCAGAATTATGATCTCAACCCAACTGAACTCCTGTGGGAAGAATTGGAACGCTGAGACAAGCATGATCGTTCAACATCAGCGCCAACGCTCTTGTAGCTGAATGGAAGCAAATCCCTCAAACAATGTTCTAGTAGTGAAAAGCCTTCCCAGTGGAGTGATGGCTGTTATACCAAATTGCTATGCAAAGTGCTCTGGCAGGCAAAATGGAAGTAAAATGGCTAAATGACCTGAGCTGCTGCAAGCCACAGCTGGAGTCACTGACTAGGGTTACAGAAACATGAAGATTTATGTATTACCCCTCTTGGATGAATGGTTGCTGTCTGTTATAACCCAATGCCTTGTGGGGCAAATTATTTGAGTACTAAGAAAGATATGACTGTTGAAAACCAGCTGACCTATCAATTCCTATAGATTGCAAGCTCTCAGGAACAGGGCCCTGAGGTCATGGAAATATAATTTAATGCAGTTTACCCATTACATTACTAGTAAATTATTATTATTATTATGATTACAATAGAACCCCCATTTTACATCTTTTCAGGGGACCGGGAAAACATTATGTAAAATCCGGGAAAATGTAAAATCTGGAAAACTTAAAATCAGGGTACTTAAAAGGGGAAGGGATTGAGATACAAGGGAGTAAATGGTGAATTACTGGATTTAAAGGATAACTAAATCCACGACCCTATGTTTTCAACAGGGCCCCCCAGCCAACCACACAGCTGTCTGCACATTAAAATCCATGATCCCCGTTTTGAATTTCCAATTGCAGGGCTGGTCGGAATGGTTGGCAGCGGTCATATAATATCCAATGTCCATCGTCAAGGTCTTGACTTCCACTGCACATGCTCCTGGCCTACAATTGCTCTGAGGGAGGCAGATGCTAGACTTGATGTGGCCAAAGATGGCGTCCATCAATACTGAACAACTCAGCACTTTGGTTGGTACAGGGGCCCCTGGACTTTTAGAATGGACCAAGCAATATGGTTGGGGGGAAGGGATCTATTTGTCAGAGTGTTTAGTTCTTTAACATATATTTTAAAAGAACAAATCCACCTGCCAGTAAAATGCAGTCATGCTGCAAAGTGTTGCCAAAACATTATTAGATTATGTTCTCACCTTCATTCTGGATCTCTGAGATGCCTCGATAGAAATCTCGGAAGTTAATTACCCCCAGCCCAGCTGGGTCCAGGTAACCAGTTAGGTGTTTCACCTGCAAAGCACAAAAAATAGTGATAGTAGTTAAGACATTTAGCTAAAAAGATTGATTTCACTTGTGCAGAATGAAAGAGAGATACTGTGATCAATCGGAATGTATTCATTGTTCCATATTTGAAACTTGTGGTTCTTCAGAGCAATTGCAGGAGGACGAGGAGAAGGCATGTAAGCACATGACCCATCACAGTTAATCCCTACTGTATTATGATCTCCACCTCATCTGTAAGGGTAAACGCTAAGATTCGGGGAGATTTAGTCTCCCTGTGACAAATCGCCTCTTCTTCGGGCAACTAATATCCCAGAAAAGCTTTCCCGCCAGCTAGAATCTAAATCGCCGGCGGGATGACACTCTGAGCGCTTCGGATCTTTGCGTCTATGGCCAGCTTTAGGGCAGAGACACATGGTCAGATTCGGGGAGATATCGCCCGACCATAAATCTCTTCTTTGGGGGCAACTAATCTCTACGAACTGCCTTCTCACTGGCTACAATGAAAAATCACCGGCGGGATGGCAATCGGAGAGCTTTGTTTACAGATGTCGCCCGAAGTTTCCTCGTAAGGCAATTTCGGGCGACTTCGGAAAATTAAGTGATCCGAGTGCCATCCCGCCTGCGATTTAGATTCTAGCCGACGGGAAGGCAGTTCGGGGAGATTAGTCGCCCGAAGAAAAGGCAATTTGTCGCCAGGCGATTAAATCTCCCAGAATCTGACCATGTGTCTCTGCCCTTAAATCAAACAGTGTATGCTTGCCATTAAGCTGGCTGAGCCTTCTTATCTTAATTCAATTGTTAATTAATCTTATTAAGTGCTCTAGATCCTACAGTGATGCAGTGAGTTTCTGTGTCCGCTGTGATGGAATGCTATGGTACAAAGGTAGCTATTAGGCCAGTAGTTTCCAATGGTTGGGGGTTTAAATCCAAGGCTGCCATCAGGGTGGTACAGGGGGTCAGCAGTTAGGGTTCTGTGGCTGAGGGGCCCCAAGAGATGTATTCACTGGTCATGGAGATTCTTGTGGGGAAGTGGGAAGAGTTCAGCCGAATGGGGTGTAAATGAGTGGGTAATTTTTTTCATTGAGATTCCACTTGTTGGCTGGCCCCTCTGCCCAGGTGTCTATTGAGTAAATAACTGGGACCCCCTGGAGGGGAGGGCCCTGCTTACTAAATAGTATGGGTCCCTGTGATTCATCGTGGAGGCCCTGGTTGGCCTTAGTAGGCAGGACCAGAGCAATGCATGGGACGGGGCAGCCTGCAGCACTAACACAAAGAATACCCACCCTCCTTTATGAAAATTAAAATATTTGCTTTTTAGCCCAATTTCCTACTTATCCTCAACAAAAAAAAAAACCCTCTCTGAAGGCATTGTGTATGGCGAGGGTGACTGGTTAACCAAGAGCCCTTTGCAAGCTCACAGTGAATTCCCCCATCATTAATGCAGAGGAAGGGTGCAGAGGCACTGTAACATAAGCGATCTCATGTGACTTGCACCCACAGGCTCACACCCTCCCACACGCAAAAGCCTGTAACAATGTCTGTGCAGCTGCTCTTTATTGCTCTAAATGTCTTTATTCCATTTGTATAATCTAGTTAAAGTACTTTCTGATCTTTTCACTCCTCCAGTGTCAGAAGGTCTCCTGATACCCATAGGAATTTCCTATGAAACAAAGAGGGGCTGTGTTTACCAAGTGCAGAACACTTTAAGGCAAATCAGCACCTGAAACTCTTAGAATGTACACCTGCTATTTAGGAATCCCCTATTTGCCCCACCGATACACACAGAAATAGGAGTGGATCGGGAATCCTTCCTTACAACAGGGAACACATTGCTCCAGAAAAGGTTGCCTTAAAATAGGCAGTAAATTATGCAGAACTTTGTGTGATCATGGAAAATTCTATCCCCGGCTTTCCTGGATTAAGGAGTAAATCTGCACAGGTTCCACAGGCAACAACAAACAGGCACTTTGGATGTTATGTATTTCTTTTGTCTGTTATGTGCAATGTCTGGAAAAGTATGGAGACAGATAGACAGATGATAGGTAGACAAGGTCAGGAGCTTGCTGTTGGTAGAGTTGTAATTATTGTGGGACATTTCTGTGGGTGACACTGTAGAGGACACCATGTGTCCGTTTAGGTGGACCTATGTCCAGACTGGGAGGCACCTACCTGCTCTCCCCGGAACTGCTGCCCAACTCTGTCTGTAGGAGGTTAACCTTATCCAAAACTAGGAACCATGTAAACCAGAATTGATGTCACCATGGGTGATGGATAAACATTGTTTTCCTTTAGAAGAAGTGGGTGGACAAGTTCCGCCGGCAATTTACCTGTTTACCCACAAACTGCCCGCAGAGAAAAGTCCGATAGGTCCCAGTGACCAATGGATCTCATTCATAATTGTCATTATACACACTGGACAGGTCTGGGTTTTATTTGATGGAAAAACACCATTATCCCAAGGAGTACTGCCACCTTCACATGTTTCCCACTCAATTCTAAGGAGGCCATTCTAGGTAGAGCTGTGTGTGGTTAATAGTCAGGCTGGAGTGAGTGAACTCAACAATCTTTATTATGCTATGGGCACACAGGCTGTTGGCTCTGGTTGTTGTCAGCCTGTGTATTTTTGCAGAAGCAGATCTGCTCCATGCCCCTACTCCATTAATTTGAATCTGATCAGCCTGTTTGCGGTCACATACAGAAGAGCTGAAGCTGGGGTCAGTATTTGGGCTGATCTCAAGCTGTATGTGACTGCACACAGGCTGATTGGATTCAAATCAACGGAGTAGGGACATGGTGCAGATCTGTGTGCCCATAGCCTAAAGCCATATTAAAGGAGAAGGAAAGGCTTGGTGCACTTGGGGGTGCCAAATATTAGGCACCCCCAAGTGATTGTATTGACTTACCTGAAACCCCCGGGCCAGTGCTCCTATCAGCAGAAAACTGCACCGGCCCGGGGTTATACCAGTGAGCACCACGGAGCGATCTTCTTCCGTCTTCCTCTATCTTTGCGTGGCTGCACATGTGCAGTACAACGAACAGCAGAACTTTAACTAAAAAAGTCGGCTATTTCGTTTGACTGCGCATGCGTATGCCCCGGGAAATTTGAAGAAAGAAGAAGCTGGAAGAGGATTGCTCCATGGTGCTCGCTGGAAGAACCCCTGGCTGGTGCAGTTTTCTGCTGATAGGGTTCAGGTAAATACAATCACTTGGGGGTAGAGTCCTGCGCGGAACCTATTTGTTAAACCTGAACCAGACCCGCAACCTGCATACTTACCCGATTGGACCCGCTACCCGACCGGCTGACCATCAAGAAACAGGAAGTGCTGTCATTGTAAAGCTGGAAGTGATATCATTAGAAGTAGGCGTGATCAGAAAAAAAGGAGTAAAACTTGCTACTGAGACGACCCGCAACCTGACCCGCAAACCCTGAGAACTGCCAACCTGTGTCTATACCCGCTCTTGCAGGTTTTTGCTTGCAGGACATTACTTGGGGGTGCCTAACATCTGCCCCCCCCCCCAAGTTCAAGATGACTTTCCTTCTCCTTTAATTAGGGATGCACCAAATCCACTATTTTGTGATTCAGCCAAATCCAGAATCTTTCATGATAGATTTTCATGATTTTAAGGATTCATATTCAGTCCAGCCAGGCACTTGGATCCTTGAGGGACAAATCCAAAACTGAATTCTGAATTTGGTGCATCCCTAATACAATGTCCTCTGACTGCTCAGTGTTGATGGCCCAGTGTTTTTATTCTGATTTTTTAAAGTTTCCAAAATGTCAGTTGTCATGAAACTCCGAGGGCACCTTTATTTGGGCAGAGATTGTGAGCCCCTGGTGTGAGTTTGGCTGGGGCATGCAGGGGCTTTCAATTCATAACTTGCACAGACTGTTGCTCTGGGCACAATTTTGCACCTGCTAGCGATCTTGTGCTTACAGCAGGGGCAATTGTAAACAAGCTCTCATGTGTTAAATAATGTGTATTCCGTTCCCGTAGGAATGTCTGCAGTTGAATGTTGCCTATTGAGATTTTTGACAGGGATCTTCATTTTGTGTTTCTGTTTCAGTTGCTGCAAAGTTTCAACTCCCAACGTGCCTTGAGTCGGGAAGGAGCAAAAGAGAATTACGGAAAATGGAGGCGCAGTAGTGAGTGCTGTGCTTTACTTTCTTGGAAGGCTCTGCTCTATATTATTTTATATTTTACACAGCTTAATTTTGCTGCAATTAAAGCTGTGACAGAAAGCAAAACTGTCGCCTTTCAGTTATAAAGGGTAACATCCACAGCTGCGGCGTCTTTGTTCTCCATAGCTGGGAGACAACAGGTCAGACACCCAAAGCTTTAAACACATGGATTACAGCTAACTGTGAAAGAAACAGTATGACTGCTGCAATAAGGAACTGAGTTGAATTGATGAGTCAGGAATATTGTCATTGACCCGCTCCTGTCACACGGGCGGTGGGGAATAAATCCTGTTTGTAGCCCACTCAGCACTGTATCCAGGCAACCCAGGCTGTGAGATACAGGGATGAGTGCAACGCATATCCCTCTGCTCAAGGTGCTGCTGCGGTTACTGTGCAAGAAACAAGAATAACACCCTGCTGGGAAATAAAGAGTTAAAGTGCCAATCCATTCCCTCCTGTTCTTTTTAAGGGCAGCAAGTGTGGAAAAATGTCACACACTTAGGGGCACTTTTACTAAGGTTCGAATGGTAAATTCGTATTTTTCCGAATTTAAAACCGCCAACTCGAATTTGAGATTTCTCAAACGTCAACCCTGGAAACAGTTCTATAATTCAACTATTCTCCACCTAAAACCTGGCGAGTTCACGTAGAAGTCAACGGCAGAGGTCTCTTGAACGATCTGAAGATGTTAATAGTAGTCACGTGCCAAATGTTTGCCATGTTTCGCCTCTAAAATGACGCCCCCTACACTTCAATGGGAGAAAAAAAATGTGGCATGTAAAAAAGAAAATGTCGCAAATCAACTCGATTCGATTAGAATTTTCGGGTCGGGACTATTCGATCGAATTTTCGACGTTCACATTTTTTTCATAAATAACATACCATTCCAACTGAATAAGATCGAATATATTAGAGTTTAAAAAAAATTCACATTACTCTATAATTTGACCTTTGATAAATAAATCTTGTGGATTTAAAAAAAAATATATATATCAGCTGCCAATTCAGCCTCTCCAGACGAAGCTGCCAGTTTACTGGCCAGTGTATTGGGTCTGCCTGCTGACAGATAATCAGCCTGATATATATGGGGCAGGTTGGAATATCAGGTCAGACTAGACCTGTAGTCGTGTCCTGACAGGTCTGCAAAGGCCCTAAGTATGATCTGATCATGGGACCAAACCATCAGATTGTCTTGTTTTAGCCCAGCACAACTGAGGCCTAATCAGACAAAGATCCACTCTAGTGATGTGCAGGTTTTGCCCGACCCACACCTGCCCGATAACCGCCCTCTCTCCCCCCGCACCCAACTTCCGGGTTCCTTTTATAGACCCATGCTGCCCCACCCATGATGTCACAAAAGGGGCGATGCGAGCACTGTGTGGCTATAAAAACGGAACCCGGAACCGTGGGTCCTGTGGATATCGGGCAGGCCCGCACTTATCACTAATCCACTTGTTTTGTGAGGTCACTTGAATGGTTTCCCTCACTGGGTTTCACTTAGGTTTATTCCCAACTCCCATATGCTTTACAGGGATTATTCTCCCTCGGTACAAAATAACTAATAGATCAAGGTGTTTTGACATCCCATAATCACACTCCCCCCTTTTTTTCTATCCGCGGCTCCTTTATTTATAGTCTGTTTTAATTCATGGCCACGGCACAACTATTTTTGGTTACTAAGGAATAGCAGCTGCCTCATCGATGCTCAGTGGAGCAATACGGGGGCAATAACAGATTAATCATGAGAAATGAGGATATTTAAGACTTGCCAGCCGTTCTCAGGCCTGGCACTGAGCAAAGGGTGAGATAGGCCTTGGGGTTAGGAGACCAGTCTGCTGAATGTCTCCTTATGTGTGTGTAATAGTTATGCACTGATAAACTATTATATGTAGCTTGTGTGTATCTGCTGTGTAAATGTGTGCCATACAGCCCTATTATAGACTGAATGGCTGCCACCATGGCAGATTCTAATCTTATACATTGTCTGATATCAGGTCTAGACTGGAATTCAAATTAGGCTCTGGATTTCAAGCAAAGAGAGGCCCAAACAGTCTGATAAATAGTGAGTGTCTATGGCATCTCACAGCAGCCCCTCTGGCATTTACCAGAATCCACAGATTGCCAGTCCGGGCCTGGTTGTTATCATAGCCCAGTAAAAACAATCACCCTTACTCTAGGAATGGAGCATGCTCAGTTCAACATCCTAAAGGATTGTGCGTGCTCCAATCATATTGGATAACTGTGGCATCATCAATGACATGCATTAATGAGACAACAATGCAAATGTGCTGAAGAAAATCCAATATAGTGTGCCAGTGCCCATGTAGTTGAAATAGGTAATAATGATCAGGCAAAATCCACAATTACGCAAAAGGTGGGGGTCAGACCGTTTTTCACCATACAAAATGGTAAAAAATCTGTTGCTTTGCCCTTTAAAGGGTGAACTCCTACTTACCATTAAATAACTTTCAAAATTGATGGGGAGGATCAATCAGTTTACATGTATAGTTACTACTGGTATGGGTTCCGTTATATCGGAAACCCGTTATCCAGAAAGCTCTGAATTCGAATTGCCGACTCCCATAGACTCCATTATATTCAAATAATCCAAATTTTTTTAAAATTATTTCCTTTTTCTCTGTAATAATAAAACAGTAGCTTGTACTTGATCCAAAGTAAGATATAATTAGTCATTACTGGAAACCAGTCTATTGGGTTTATTTAATGTTAACATGGTATAAAGATCCAAATTACTGAAAGATCCATTATCCGGAAAACCCCAGGTCCCGAGCATTCTGGATAGCAGGTCCCATAACTGTACACAGCTGCCAGCAGAGGCTGTGTCTGATTCAGCTTTACAACTGGTAGTAGTATTAAGAAAGCTTACCGCAATGTCAATAGGTGGTGTTTCATGTGCTTGGCCAGCAAAAACTGGATATCGATAAATACCCATGCTGCATGGCTAATTTTTAGTAGTTTAGAAAGCTGCCGCATTGCTTGCTGTGTTAGTAGTGTGTCCCCTGGAACTGGTTAATATAATGGTTTGTGTTGGGAGGCCAGGTTAGGAAGACCAATGCCTTTAGGTCATATTTAAGATGGACAAGGACGTTCCACAAGAATATGGCAGTTGGGCATCCTATGACCTTTGTGAGTAGAACGGCAGGTTTAAATGTTTTCTTCACAAAGGTGTTATTTAAAGGCATAACATAGTAGGATTTACGCAGAGTGAAGGGGGTAGGTCAAGTAGACAAGTGGTGCCAGGTCCGAACCTTCGGGAACCACAAAAAGTAAAGGACAACCGAGTGGACAGTTGACATCTGTGCTCATCAACTCCACTTGTTTTTTTCAATTAGGTATATTATAAGTAGGATTACCCGCACCCCTGTTAGTAAATACCACAGCAGAAAAGATATTAGCAGCACCAGTCTATGGCAGTACAATGAATTCCAAGTAACCACATAGCTTATGTACTTAAAGATTTGGGGTATTTTGATCTCCATGTTTTTTTTCACTACTCAAAAGGCCATAAATTATCATAAAACAGAATTTCAGGCAAGGATACGGTCAAAATTGGTAGCACTGGAATTTAGGGTGTTTTGCGTTATTGCCCTGACTTGTGTGTTAACCATGTTATATCAGCAGTATCAACGGCTGAATAAAGAACAAGGAGCGCACATGCGTGTATTGCTCACTATCCTTATTTTATTGAAAGCAGAGGTTGTGCTTTTGAGTCATCAAAGCGCAAATGTTCAAAATGGTGCAAAACTAAAATAAGACTCCCTTAAATTGGAAAAGCTACTGCACTCGAGTCCTACAGCCAGAAGTCTCCACCAAATCTTAAATCTTTGGGCCCACCTTTGAGGTATAGTATCTATTTCACGGAATGCTTGGGACCTGAGGTTTTTCAATAAGGGATATTTCCATAACTTGGATCTCCATACCTTAAGCCTACTAAAGAAAAGTAGACTTGCCACAAATATGGATTCATGAAGATAGGATCAGATAAGGTAGATCAGGTACAGTTTAGAGAGAATTAGATAGAATAGGAAAGCAGGGAGATCACCTTTAAGTTAACATTTAGCATGTTAAAAAATGCCAATTCTAATCAACTTTTAATTGGTCTTCGTTATTTATTGTTTTTTAATTATTTGCCTTTTCCTTCCAACTTCTTCCAGCTTTCAAACCCCATCTTAAAAACAAAGACTCTGCAAAGATACAAATTTATTGTTATTGTTACTTTTTATTACTCATCTTTCTATTTAGTCCATCTCCTATTCATATTCCAGTCTCTTTAAATCGGTGCATGGTTGCTAGGGTAATTTAGACCCTAGCAATCAGATTGCTGAATTTGCAAATTGGAGAGTCTATTGGAGATGGCCTTCCTGTAATTTAGAGCTTTCTGGATAAAGGGATTCTAGTATTCTATACAGGTATGACATCCATTATTCAGAAAGCTCAGAATCATGGAAAGGCCGTCTCCCATAGACTATTTTATCCAAATAATCCACATTTTTAAATACAGTAAATATCTTTTTCCCATCTAATAATAAAACAGTACCTTGTACTTGATCCAAACTAAGATATAATATATAATACATATAATAAACAGGCTATTTTATTTTTAATGTTTACAAGATTTTCTTCATACGGTATGAAGATCCAAATTATGTTACCGGTTATCTGGAAAGTCCCAGGTCTCATGCATTCTGGCTACCTGTACATGCAGGAGATGGCACATACAGACATGGAAATTCCCTCTTAGAACATGGCGTAAGGCATTTGTAGGGACAAAAAATAAGGGTTGGTGTGTGGGAGGGCAAGTATATAAAGAGGAAACTATATCATATTTTCACAGGCTTTTTTCAGCCCTAATCGAAATTTATATGATGAATTTCCTTGAATCTCCAGACTGCATGTCTGTCTATTTGAGGCCTAGGGAGCACCAATAATATCTCATAATTTGGTATTTTCCCATTACAGATTTGTGACTGCTATAAATAGGTGAAGTACATTTTTGGCTACTGGAGTTCCTTTTAAAGTGGGTGGCATTGCATCAGTGCCCTCTCCCTGGTAGCGCCACACAATAGCCGTGTAACCAGAGCATCTCCCAGTAGGCTCTCATTACTCTCAACCCCGCTGTGCATTATGCACGGAACATTGATACCCAAAGGGAAAAGGTGGTGATTTAGCATTCACCCTGCCTTCACAAACACTGAAATAACAAGTCACATCCTGATCCTTGCTCGCCTATGTGGAGAGGAAGGAAACAAATTTTGGTAAAATAACATAGTAGTTTCAATTAAGAAAAGTCAAAAGTTAAACCATGAGCCAGAGGAAAGCAAATTTCTCCTATCAGTCAGAAAGATTTGTCCCTAGATCATCTTTGTACTAAGTAACCTTGTATTTTCCCCTTTAGATTGTAAGCTCTTTTGCACTGGGCCTGCCTCACCTTTTCTACCGGTACTGGTCATTGTGTATTTCACTCTGTATATTCTATGTATGTAATTGATGCGATTTCTTTGTATAAACACATTTATTTTACAGATTTGGGCAATATGTTGGCGCTCTAAAAATACATGTTAATAATAATAATAATAATAATAATAATATTTTCTCACTTCCAAAAAAAAAATGTGCCCCAGCACTTTCCTGAAGCTAGCTAGAGTATCTGCCAGTACCACAGCTTCAGAATTCTAAGTCTGTTGGTTCTTGAAGCCTTCCATTTACTGAAGGTCAGATAGAATCCCCTTATGCCAATATTGTACAATAGTCAGTGTGCCCCCCCCCCCCCAAATGTTAAATCTTTTGGAACAGATTTAAATGGCTTGAGAAATCCTTAAAGGATTTCTGTTTCAACAGAGTGCCACCCAAAGTGAATTTGGGTATAACCAACTAGGTTATAGGCACTAGCTAATCTGATTGGATGCCCAGACTATCAAACCCATTATCCAGAAAGTTTTGAATTACATGAAGGCCATCTCCAATTTTAGCAAAAGAATTCTTCTTTTGTTTTAATTATTTCTAAAAAAAAAAAAAAAAAGATTCATTTATTTTTATAAATTAATAAAATAGCACCTTGTACTTGATCCCAACTATGATATAACCAACCCTTATAGGCTACAAAACAATCCTGTTAGGTTTAATGAATGTTAAAATTATTTTTCTTAGTAGACTTAAGGCAGGAGTGTCCACACTTTACTAATGCGAGGTCTACTTTAAGTGATGTTGTCCCATTATGATCTACATCCATAAAAGCATTGTTAGCATTCTGTTCCATGGAAGATATTACTTTGAAAAATTACTTAAATTTAATTATAAGAAAGTGTATATTGCCATATTTACAACAATATATATATATATATATATACACACACACAACTATTTCTTATGTAACTTTAACATAATAACTATCTGAATGAAAAGAATGAAATAGGAGGGTGATTTAGAAAAGTTGTTTGTTGACAGTGTCTTGAGATCTACTGATCACCAGGTCTACTGGTAGATCACCATCTACCTTTTGGGCACCCCTGACTTAGGGTTTCTAGATTAGGGGTCTTTCCCTTATTTGGACCTCTATACCTTAAGTCCTGATCTTTCTGATTAACAGGTCCCATACTAACAGAGAATAACATACTTTAATGCATAAATCGCAAAGGGGTTAAAAACCCTATTTACAGTTGTGACTCATTAGAAACAGCTCATGTGTGCAAGATATGTTTGACTCCCTAGCACAAATAGCCCATTGTATTGCAAAAGCAGAACCCTCTGTACAATTGCTTTGGACCGTTGCCCTGCTTTTTTTCTCCTCTTATCGTTCTCTTTTTGATACAGCTCCATGGAACAGCAACACTGTATAAAAACATTATAATAATGGAATTAATAGCTTCCTTTCTCACCTGTTCTGCTCCATAGACAGTAGCAAACTGCACAAAATCCTCCATCTTCACAAAGCCATCTTTATCCCTGTCCAGAGCATCAAACACAGCACGGAGACGGGCCAGCTCATCTCCAAGGCCTGAAGGTTCTGTTTCCAGAGCTAATCCCAAAATTGTATCACTGCCCTGGGTGGGGGCAGAGGCTGGCTCCTGGGGGTTAGCCGGGGGTAGGTGTGTGCCCATGTCATCACAAGGTGGTAAGTGGACATTTTCTAGGGGTGACTCCGAAGGGGATAGGGGTAACTGAAGACTGGCACTAGACAGGGGCAACAGAGTATCCTTGGAGGGCCCATCTGTCTCAGACAGAGGCATTTGACATGTTGTGTCCTGTAAATCTGAGGAGGAGGCTTCCAACAGAGGCAACTGGATACTTTCAGGTGGGGTGTCTGACCGAGCCAGCAGTAATTGTCCTATTGCTTCGCTGCAAAGAGGAACCTGAGACGATTCTAGGGGTGTGTCTTTTTGACAATGGGGCAACTCAAAGGATTCATTGGGTAAGGCCTCTGGGAAACTTCTTAACTGGCCCTTTTCATGAGATGGGGCCTGTTCAGCAAGAGGCAAAGGATCAGTTACAATAATCAAAGGCAGCTTGTTAGATTCCCCGGGAAATTCTTCCAGAGAACCTTCTATTTCAATGGATGAGCCAACAGTAGACTGGTCCAAAATATTGCCTTTAATGTCCAAAGTTTTAAGCTCTTGCTCATTAGGTATAGATAAGGGGGGTGTTTTTTCGGGTGATGTCTCAACTGAAAGAGGGGGTTTGGTCTCAATATAAGAGTCTGAGGAACACTGGACTTCTGAATTATTTGTATGTCCAATGGAATTGCTTAAAGGCAACAAGTCATCGTGGACAAGGTCAAAAGAAGGAGGGGATATATGTGTGCGACTAAGGGGGCAACAATCATCTTCACCCGGCAAATTATCAGTATCAAATAACAAGTCCAGATAATAGAACTGTGATTGGTCACTCCAACCATTATGAAGTCCATGGTCATGTTCAGAATGGTTACCACTCGAATGTTGAAGAAATAGGTCTTCAACGTTGCTAGGGGCCGGCTGCCTCCATTTATCTTTAGTCAATTCATCCTTTCCCCTTATAAGGGACATGTGGTCATCTCCAAAGCCTGGGAGAGTACAAGGGATCTGATCACATGCATCAAGAACAAGCTCAGTTGAGTGTAATTCTTTCTCAATATGGACCAACTCTTCCTTACTAGATGAAGGATCCCTCATCATAAAGGGGAATGGGTCATAGGGGTCACTGGAATGCTCGCTTTCCTTTTGGGGATGAGGCACCTCCAATTGTGCAAAAGCATCAGACAGTGATAGCAGACCTTCAGATATGGTTGGATGGTCAGATTCAGCCACTTGATCAGCTTGAGGAGGAGTATCCAATCGGAATATTGCAAACTGATTTCCTGCATCATTAAAGGGCAGATCATCAGATTCTTGAGGAAATGGCCTGAAGTTTCCAGACCCCAAATCTAAACCATTAGCATAATGTTGGTCTTGGTGTGGAGTCCAGTCCCAAGGTAAAAGAGATAGCTTGTACTGTAAACAGGCAGCAGGTAAGTTCACTTGGTTGCCATCTTGAGGGGGGCCACATGGTGGCCACTGATTCATTTCTGGCGGTAAACAAGATTTGGATGAAAGCGATTGGTCAGGCTCGTCAGGTAAAAGGGAACTTGTTGTAACGACCTGACCATTTTCAGGAGCCAAAAAGGTTTCAGACCGGGGCATATAAACACTTTCAGTCACCAAGCTGGATACAGACGGGGACAACGGGGTCAAAACGGATTCGGGAAGCTGATCGTGTGGAGAGGCCAAGCACATTTCAGAAAGGGAAAACTGGTCGCTTTGTAGATGGGAAGGTTCATCTGAAAATATCTGGTCAGCATCTAGGGGCAAACAAGAATTAGTCCATGACAGGTGGTCAGTTTCAGGGGATTTAGACAGAGGAGGCTGAAAAATTCTTGTATCCAAGGGTGACATATGTAACGTTTCGGTTTTCAGACATGTCTCAGATTGGGGCAACTGGTCAGGCGTCTTAAAAAAATAGGATCCTGGGATGGGGGGGAAATCAGCCTCCGGCTCAGACTCCAGGGAAAAACAAGATCCGTGGGTGGGCGACAAATCATTATTAAGAGCTGAGGATTCTAGAAGGGGCAACTGGTCATATCCTAGGGAACTGGATCTGGGGGTGGGCTGAATGTCAGAGGTTAGGGAAAGCAGATCACTCTCTTTGGGTATAATAAGTGCCAGCTGGTGAATGAGTGAACTGGGATCTGACTGGGGGGCTTCTAAGGCTGGTATCCCATAAGACTGGGGCACAGATTCCATGTTATTGGGGGAGGCAGACTGAAATGGAGGCAATAGTTCTTCTGGTGCCAAGTCATTTAGACTTGTCTGGGAGAAGAGACTAAGGACATGCTGTGGGCAGCTGTGCAGCGAGGGCATCTGGTGGCCAATGGGGTCACAGGAATTCTCTGAATGGGGCAAAGAGGGGGCACTAATTATAGGAGTCAAATAAATGTCTGGCAGGGTAAGCTGGGGGGCTGCAGGGTAGGTACAAAGGCTCTGCCCATCCTCCGCCCACATGTCATTGGCACAAGCCGGCTGGTAGTGCCCAGGGCCTAGATGTCCCACCGGTGCCTTTATGGATTGGCCGAACTGGGAGAGAAGCACAGGGTGCGGTGCTGCCGGGATTCTGCCGCCTTGTTCATCCGGTTCCACCAGCCCGGGCTGCTTTCCTTCCTTTCCCATCATCTCAATGTACTCCTGACCCACTCTATCCCCAGCTCCCCCTCTATCCACAGCTCCCTCTCTATCCCCAGCTCCCACTCTGCCCCTCATCTCCCACCAGGAAGTCAAATCAGGGTCCCCTTCCATCCTCATCAGACCCTGAGGGAGGAGGGGGAGAAGCAAAGAGAAACCTCCGCTGGGGCTTTTACACCCGCGCTGCCGTCATGTCCTCAGTAGGCTGTGCCCAAACAGTGCCATGGTCCCCGCGCGGTCTCGGGGGGTAGAATCCCGCGGTCACATCAGGAGCCCGAGCTGCTGACAATCCGTGTGCAACTGCAAGGTGTAGATCCTCCGGATCAGCCAGTCCCTCTCTAATGTGGCTGCAGTGCCAGCAACCCCCCTCCCCGGTAGCTAATGGATCTGGCCGCGCCGATGCCAAAGCGCTGCGGATCAGTGCATTCAGGTAGTAGCGGGGGTGAAACGGTAGCTGATATGGGGACTCTCCATCCAACTGCAGCCTGGTACAGGGGAGGCTGGGAGAAATAGGAGGAGCCGAGAGAAGGGGGTGGGACGAATCTGAAACACAGGGAGAAGGAGGGCTGGGAAATGGTGGGAATGATGGAGGGAGCTAAGGTAAAAAGGAGGGATGAGCTGCGAGGGTCTGAGGGATAAAATGAAGGGGCGGGGCGGTAGAACTAATTCATCAAAGGGTCGGTCTAGTTCCCAGCCCAGGGATGCTGGGAGTTGTAGTACACCCTCCTTCTATAGCTGGTTAATGTGGCCCCATCACATGAGATAGGGAGAGGCTGTGAGACCCGGCCAAACCAGTGGCTGAATCGGGGTGCACAACCTGCAACTGCAGCTCTCGGAACTGTTTTTTTATTTCAATATGCCAAAAAAAGGATTTTTATTTAAGGGTGGAGTTCCCTTTTAAATGCATTCCAGTCCCCTGACATGATGGCGAGGAGCTGGTGAAGTGCAGGGAGGGGATGTGACTGAACACTTGTGTGAAACCTGCAAACTCTGTCATTACCACAAATGGTGGGTGGGGAGAGAAATCAGAAAGGGGAGGAGTCATGACGCAGCTGTATCACACAGAGAGGGCACAGTAACCTGTGAAGAGAACTTATGTCAGACATATTGAGTGGGGCAATTATGGAGCAATCTTTGGTGAAATTTGTTTCATCTTTGCTCCTGATCCCAGTTGCTTGGCCCCAGTAAAACACAGCAGCCTTTACTATACAAACCCACTCACTCTTGCCCTTTTACGGACAATATATCCTATTTTTTATTACTACTCTTTCTATTCAGGCCTCCCCTATTCATATTCCAGTCACTTACTCAAATCAATGTATGGTTGCTAGGGGAATATGGATCCTAACAACCAGATTGCTGAAACGGCAAAGTCAAGAGCTGCGGAATAAAATATAAAATAAATAAAAAGCTAAATAACACAAAAAACAGTTGCACGTAGCCCAGGAGGTATAGGGGCCCTGTAATACTTATATAATTTCAATACAAATTGGTAAAATAGCTCAACCTCTAGACATTTTGGCGGCCAGCAGATCTTTGCCCCAAAATTTTCTGAAATTGAGGAAAGTCACCTGAAATTGTTAGAATACGTAAGAGGGACGGGAGACTGGGTTAGCATCCAAAGTCTGATAACTCCCGACTTCTACGCAAGTCAGTCCCATGCATGCTGGGTATTGTAGTCTTACATTAAACTTGGCAAATTGTTAAACAAAAACTACATTACCCAACATGCATTGGGAGACACAGGCTTGGCTCATTAGGGCAGGAAAAAACTTTGGCTGGTTTCCAAAGTACAAACCAGCCAAAGGCCCAAAAAGTAGCCCAAATCCGTACCATGGCTAGTTAGTACTTTCAAAACCGGCCTGGGCTTTAAATTAGTAGCCCAATTTGGCTGAAAAACTGCCAACCTGGCAACCCTACTAAAAACAATTTCTCCCCACTGCTACATATTCGTCAAAATCACTGTGCAGCTCCAGCACCTGCTTGCTTTTGTGAGAAAAAAAACCTGTATTTCAGCTTCCCTGAACTGTTCTACCGATTTACCTTCAAGGGGAAAAGGGAGCAAAACAGAAATTTAAAAAAAAAGAAAGAAAGAAAGGAAGCGTGACAATGCGGCATGAGACTTTTGCTTCTGGAATGCTTTTGTTTGTGATTTTGCATAATGAAAATAAATATCATTCTAAGTACATTTTCAATAGACATTACGTAATTTTTCATTCTCTGCACCGCTGGTTCTGATTCCAGAAACAATGTAGCACAAGCCAGCTGGCAGACAACAGAAAGGGACAAACAAATGCTGCTTTCAATTGCAATTGCGTATGCACATAACTTTTAAAACCACTGGCATTTCTGTTATAAGTGTATGCCGGAATGTTTTTGAGAATGATGCTTTTAATCTCATTATGCAGAATGGCGTTCCAGTTTAAGGGATATTTACAGCAGCCCAGTTATTATCGCGCTTGTCCTTGGAGGCACTGAGCACGTCACTGCCCTGGGACTCGTTTGGTGACAAACACACCTGTTTGTTCTGACTTCCAGCCTGTGTGTTTGGAGTCAGTGCAGATAGGAAGGTTCTGTTTCTCTGTTTGGAGGTGATGTATAAAGGGAGATGATAGAAGAGACCGTGGTGCAACTAGATACAATTGGGCCCTCCAAAATGTCCCTTCCCCCAAAACCCCTCAATATATAGAGTACAACCAAGCTCTCTACACTCCCAAACCCCCTAACAATTAGTCCCTCTGGACCTCTACACACCTGTGCCCCTCAATAATTAGGTCCCCACTGGACCCTTTACATCCCCAAACCCCATCAATTATTAGAGCCCCACGGGACCCTTTACATTCCCAAACCCCTTAATACTGTAACTAGATCCCCACTGGGCCCTCTACACTCCTTAGTCCCTCTAAAATTAGAGCCTAACTGGGCCCTCTACTTTCCCAAGCCCCTCAATAATGAGTAAACTCTCTATCATCTCAATAATAGGAGCCCCACTGGGCCCTATATACTGAGACCCTCAATAATTAAGACCCCACTATGCCCTCTACAATCTAGGGATGCACCGAATCCACTATTTTGGATTCGGTCAAACCCCTGAATCCTTCTCGAAAGATTGGGCCGAATACTGAACGGAATCCAAATCCTAATTTGCATATGAAAATTAGGAGTGGGAAGGGGAAAACATTTTTTTACTTCCTTGTTTTTTGACAAAAATCATGCAATTTCCCTCCCGCCCCTAATTTGCAAATGCAAATTAGGATTCGGATTAGTTTCGGCCGAATCCAAATCCTGCTGAAAAAGGCTGAATCCTGGCCAAATCCTGAACCGAATCCTGGATTCGGTGCATTCCTACTACAATCACAAAACCCTCAATAATTAAGACCCCACTGGGCCCTCTACACTCAAAAAACCCTCAATAATTAGTGAACTCTTTATACTCGCAATCATCTCAATAATAAGAGCCCCACTGGGCCCTACCTCCTGAGACCCTCAATAATTAAGACCCCCCTGGGCCCTCTTCAATCACAAAGCCCTCAATAATTAGTGAACTCTCTACACTCGCAATCATCTTAATAATAAGAGCCCCACTGGGCCCTACACCCTGAGACCCTCAATAATTAAGAACCCACTGAGCCGTCTACAATCTAGGGATCCACTATTTTGGATTCGGTCAAACCCCCGAATCCTTCGTGAAAGATTGGGCTGAATACTGAACCCAATCCAAATCTAGTTTGCATATGCATGGTGGGAAGGGGAAAAAATGTTTTTAATTTCCTTGTTTTTTGACAAAAAGTCATGCAATTTCTCTCCCCGCGACTAATTTGCATATGCAAATTAGGATTCGGATTCTTTTCGGCCAGGTACTCTCAGCCTCCCCCGGGCACAGTGGAACCCCTGCCATCAAAGCCCACCCCACTTTCAGCCAGTGAATTGGACTTTTGCACAAGTTGAGTCCCCCGTCTGTTCCAGGTGGTGGTGTCCCTGGTTGCAGTGCTGCAGCTGCCAGAGAGCTGGAGGGTGGAATATAACTAACCAGGGAATGGCAGGTGCGTCAGAGAGTTCTCAGTAAAGAGGTTAATAAGTACCAGTGCTGCAGGCAGTCTCTGTATTTAGAGGCAGTTCCCCCCAGTGTGTGTGTTTGGGACACAGCAGCAGCTAATGACAAGTGAGCAGCTTTGTTTATAACGCACACACGGAAGGCTTCCATTGCATCAGGGCCCTAGAGGGACACAAATTCTTACATAATGAGGCCCCTGAGCCCAGCGCTAATTCATGGGATGTGCCCCCATCTACCAAACAGCTTTGGTTCTAACATAGTTGTAACATAGATATAGTTGCACAGCCAGGCCAGTACATACTCAGATCAGGGGGTCTATGTACTGAGAGTGTGTGTGCTTGCCCTAGGGAAAATCATTTCAAAATATAAAATAACTGCTTTGCCAAGCTAATTACAATGCTTAGTGCAATTGTACTGCATGCCCTCCTATAACTGTCTCAAGCATTCTGGATAACAGGTCCCATACCTCTAGTTACAGCTAGTGATGGGCGAAAATTTGTCCAATTTCGCTTCGCCGAAAAATTTGCAAAATCTCCTGCGAAATTTGCGAAACAGCGAAAATTTTGCAAAGCGCATTGAAGTCAATGGGCATCAAAATTATTTTGACATGCAACAATTGTTATACACACAGCTATTTTGGCCAAATGCATTAAAGTCAATGGTCGTCTGAATAATTTCGATGCGCAACAATGTTTATACATTTGACTATTCTGATGCGCGACCAAATGTTTTTGAAATGGCGGATTTTTCGCCAATCACTAGTTATGGTCACTGGCAGGATCTCCTGATGCTTCTATGTTTGGTTCTCTCTATTCTGTGTCTGGTGAGGATAAATTATTTTGCATTAATGTGTATACGTCTGACCTGGGGCCATCACGTTGAGCATACAACCTTTGCATACCTTTTGCCCAGAGCTATAGGTGCAAGTTTGCTGCATCAATTGAGGCAGGCCGCTGTGGGAACCCTGGAGCTAGCTCCACCTGCAAGGTTTACCTGAGTCAATAGATGCTCTGTGCTAAATTTGGAACAAAAGGGATGGACGGATCAAGTAGCTTTACTATACAGAATTGCAAAGGAGTGTAAATACCGTTGATAAATGTTTTTTATTATTGTAACAACTGTGAGCATAATTGTGCACAGGGCAGCCATCAGGGGGGGGAGTTGTAGGGGGCCTCGAGGGTAAGGGGGGCCTGGGCCACGCCACACTTAATTGATTAGCCGGGCCCCCCATCTTTCTTAGAGCTGCTGAATTCGGGAAGGCATGGACGTTTAAGGAGCCCTAGCCACCAATTTTCTTATAATGTGGGGGGGGGGGGCATCCTGGCCACCAATTTTTTTCTCATGTGGGGCCCTAGACACCAATATTTTTTTATGGGGGGCCCTGGCCACAAATGTTTTTTTATGGGGGGCCCTGACCACCAATATCTTTTTATTTTTTATTAACATGTGGGAACCAGAGCCACCAATATTTTTTTGTTTTTTTTACTGTGTTGGGGAGGGTGGACCTGTGGGGTGGGGAGGGCGAACCTGTAGGTGGGGCTTGCGGTGGGCGCAGCCCAGGGGGCCCAGGAAATTTTGTCGTATGGGGCCCTGTGATTTCTGGCGGCGGTCCTGATTGTGCAACTTCAGTTTTCCGTGTAAAAGACCCTGAAATCTCCCCTTCTGCTTCACCAGTTATTTTTCCCTGCTCCCTAGACATGAGGCAAAGTAACACTACTGAGCATGCGCAAGAAAGGGAAAGAGCCTAACCAAGATAAGAAAAGCGGGGGGCTATGGGCTTGGCTTCAGAAGTAAGGGCCGATGGGCTGGCTAAAGAGCAGTGCCCAGTGTACAAATTTAAATTTTAGCCATAATGCCCACCTGAGAGGGTTTCACCAACATGGTACAGTATCTACACTTACAACTGCTTTAAGCAATAGTGTTTGGACTACAGAATGTAGAGCTTATACTTTACATTACACTCAGATATACATATGTGCTGTATAACACTACGTGATGCATGAATGGGTAGCTAGGTCACATTATCCTCGGAATGCAGTGTAAGGCTGATACACACAAGGTAATCACTACCCTGCAACTTGACCCTCAGGTAACACAATCTAGCGTTGTTTGTTTGCAGCAATGACGACACAGGATTGGATCATCTAAATTAGAGCAGGAGCCACTTTATTCTATTGAAAGGGACACCTGTTCAGTGAGGAGTCCGACCCCTAGTGGCGAGGCTGTATATTGCATGTGTATTGTAGTTGCTCAAATATAATACATATTTACAATGAGAGTGATATTCTCAGACAATTTGCAGTTGGTTTTCATTTGAGTTATTTAGCTTTTTATTCAGCATCTCTCCAGTTTGCAATTTCAGCATTCTGGTTGCTAGGGTCCAAATCACTCTAGCAACCATGCACTGATTTGAATAAGAGACTGAGATATGAATAGGAGAGACCTGAAAAGAAAGAAGAGAAATAAATAGTAGCAATAACAATATGTTCATAACAATATATTCATAACAATATAATATATTCATATTCACCTTACAGAGCATTTGTTTTTTTTAGATGGGGTCAATGAAAATGGCAAATAACACAGAAACAATATAAAAAAAATGTAAAAATCATCGGCGGCAGGGCCCCCTTACATGTTAAAAAAAAATTGGGGCCCCAAAATTTTTTTTTTAAAAAAAAAAAACATTGGTGCCAGGGCCCCCCTTACCAGTTAAAAAAACTTGAGGCCCCAAAAGATATTTTTTAGAAAAACATTGGTGGCAGGGGTCTATAGAATATTTTTAAATAATACATTGGTGGCCAGGGAATTAAAAAAAAACACTAATTGGCGTTCGGTAGAGTTGAACTTGTAGCTTCAGGACTTCAACTTCGGCTCCTTTCGTGACTTCGGGTCTTTTCGCCGATGCGGGACTTCGGTTTCGGCTGTTTTCGTGGCTTCGGGTCCTTCGGCTGTTCCGCTTTTCGGCACTTCCGCATTTTGGCTGTTCGAGACTTCAGATATAGCCGCAGGCTTTGGCGCTCTCAAGGGGGGCCCGGCTTTTTCAAAAGTGCAGCACTGCCGCTTGCCGGGCCCCCCTTCATGTCCAGGCCCGGGCCACTTGTCCCCCCCTGCTGGCGGCCCTGGAAGCATTTGGGTGTATGTCAGCTATGCAGGCACCATACGTACAACTGCAGCCAATTCCCAGCTCCCCACTCGATAAGTCAGGCCAGTGCAGCCATTAGAAATCAAGAGTCTATGGGCCTTTCCATAATTCGGAGCTTTCTGGATAACAGGTTTCAGGATAATGGATCCCAGTTTTTTCTTAAAATAAATTTCAAGTTTCGTAGGACATTGTCATATATAATGGAAAATAGATTTACTTTTCAATTTACATTTAGGACAACTAGAGTTTTGTTGGTTTGCATACCCCTATACCCAATCACCCTATCTCTAAACCCTGCCATGAACCTTTCTGTATACATTGCTTCTGTTTTAGTTCCCATTTAATGGAGAAATTGATGAACAATTGTATAAAAGCTTCAAGTACAATAAAATTGAATTATACAGGAAATTCTCAGAACAAGCTTCTGACATAATTACAGATTACAAACGCACAGCTGGCCAGCTTTAACCAAACACCACTAATTTAAAGGGTTACATTCATGGGAAAAAATGTTTGTTTTTTTTTCAAAACACATCAGTTAATAGTGCTGCTCCAGCAGAATTCTGCGCTGAAATCCATTTCTCAAAAATGCAAACAGATTTTCTTTTTATATTTAATTGTGAAATCTGACATGGGACTAGACATATTGTCAGTTTCCCAGCTGCCCCAAGTCATGTGAATTGTGCGCTTATAAACTACAGTCACTCTTTACTGCTGTACTGCAAGTTGGAGTGATATCACCCACCTGCCTTTCCTCCAGGGTCGGACTGGGGGCTTGGGGCCCACTGGGGCTATTGGCCCCGGGCCCCCCTCCGGCACCCCCTGGCACTCCGGTGCCAGGTATGTGTATGTACTTCAGTGCGCACGCACCACATTAGTGCGAAATTTTGATTTTGCCCAGACAAAGAGGGGTCGCGCCACTGGGAAGCAGATCTGGCCCGGCTCGGCCCACAAGTGCCTGAGGCCCAGTCCCGACACTGCTTCCCCTCCCCAGCAGCCTAACAACAGAACAATGGGAAAGTAACTAGATAGCAGCTCCCTAACACAAGATAAGAGCTGCCTGGTAGATCTAAGAACAGCACTCAATAGTAAAATCCAGGTCCCACTGCGACCCATTCAGTTACATTGAGTAGGAGAAACAACAGCCTGCCAAAAAGCAGTTTTAAACTGATTTTTTTATATTTCATTGTGAAATCTGACATGGGGCTAGATATATTGTCAGTTTCCCAGCTGCCCCCAGTCATTTGACTTGTGCTCTGATAAACTACAGTCACTCTTTACTGCAAGTTAGAGTGATATCACCCCCCCAGAACAACAGAACAATGGGAAGGTAACCAGACAGCAGCTCTCTAACACAAGATAACAGCTGCCTGGTAGATCTAAGAACAACACTCAAGACATTGGCGAGGTCACCAAACAAGCAGATCTCTCCCTGACACACCCACCTTGAGATGGTCAATATTGGGATGATCCGATCGTGGGCCCTAGGGCCCAACAATTGGATCACAATGAGAATACAGGTGGTTGGATCGACAATAAATCTGTCTGATTGATCGATCAGGGAAGATTGTTGGAGTGCCCCATACACTGCCCAATAAGCTGACTTAATTTTCTGCAGGAAAGTTTGTTTTCAATACAGACATGTTAGAGCTGAATCGTCAGATATACAGGTAGAAACAATAGAATTCTACCTCTATCTGACGATTCATCAGTAACAGTGGCCATTGTTTGGGTGCCTATCAAAGTTTTTTGACCTGCTCAATCAACGAGCCGACCAATATCTGGTCAGCTCGGTCTATAGCCCCATGTCAGATTTCAAAATTGAATATAAAAAAATCTGCTCTTTTGAGAAATGGATTTGAGTGCAGAATTCTGCTGGAGCAGCACTATTAACTGAAGCGTTTTGATAAAAACATGTTTTCCGATGACAGGATCCCTTTAAAAAAACTGAATTTGTAATGAATGTGTATTACAAAGTTGCTTAAAAGTATGTTTCTTTTATTAGGCAAAAAACATTTTTTTTTTGGATTGACATTCTCATTAAGGAGACACCGGTGAATGAGAGGGTGTCTCCAGACACAACTCTACCTCAGACACTCCGTGCTGCTTTTTGTGCATTTATTGCCCATTTATACTGTAATGCATCAGTGTAAATGATGAACCAATGATGGTCCAAGAGCTGTCGTACAGTGTGGGTTTTAGTGGTGACATCTTGTGGTACTTGGCAGAAATGACAGCTCTTTGCTTCTTGACATGATAGATGCATAGAAAATATACGAACATATTCAGTGTGTGTATGGCTATAGACCAGGGGTCCCCAACCTTTTTTTACCCGTGAGCCACATTCAAATGTAAAAAGAGATGGAGAGCAACACAAGCATAAAATAGTCCCTTGGGGTGCCAAATAAGGGCTGTGATTGGCCATTTGGTTGCCCCTATGTGGACTGGAAGCCTACAAGAGGCTCTACTTGGCACTATACTTAATTTCTATGCAATTAAAACTTGCTTCCAAGCCTGGAATTCAAAAATAAGCATCTGCTCTGAGGACACAGAGAGCAACATTCAAGGGGTTGGAGAGCAACATGTTGCTCGCGAGCTACTGGTTGGGGATCACTGGGCTAGACATTTTGTCAATTTCCCAGCTGCCTCTGGTCATGTGACTTGTGCCTGCACTTTAGGAGAGAAATGCTTTCTGGCAGGCTGCTGTTTTTCCTTCTCAATGTAACTGAATGTGTCTCAGTGAGACATGGGATTTTACTATTGAGTGTTGTTCTTAGATCATCTGTTATCTTGTGTTAGGGAGCTGTTATCTGGTTACCTTCCCATTGTTCTGTTGTTTGGCTGCTGGGGGGAAAGGGAGGGGGTGATATCACTCCAACTTGCAGTACAGCAGTAAAGAGTATTGAAGTTTATCAGAGCACAAGTCACATGACTTGGGGTAGCTGGGATATTGACAATATGCAGAATTCTGCTGGAGCAGCACTATTAAATGATTCATTTGGAAAAAAAATCTTTTTCCCCATGACAGTATCCCTTTAAGTTATGTGTATATATATATATATATATTGCTATTGAAAGAAGTGTCTGTCCCTTTCTATTCTCTGTCTCAGACTGTTGAAACAATGTAAGGCAATGCAGCTGATTCACAGACCAGTCTTTGCTGGGGAACTAATATTTTTGCAGTATTGTTTAAAGGAGAAGTAAACCCTAAAAACAAATAGGGTTAAAAATGCCATATTTTATAAACTGAACTTATTGCACCAGCCTAAAGTTTCAGCTTGTCAATAGCAGCAATGATCCAGGACTTCAAACTTGTCACAGGGGGTCACCATCTTGGAAAGTGTCTGTGACACTCACATGCTCAGTGGGCTCTGAGCAGCTGTTGAGAAGCTAAGCTTAGGGCTCGTCACTAATTATCCAGCAGAAAATGAGGTTGGTCTGTAATATAAGCTGATGCTACAGGGCTGATTATTAAATTCTGATGCTAGTTGCACTGGTTTCTGTGCTGCCATGTAGTAATTATCTGTATTAATTACTAATCAGCCTTATATTGTGACATTTCTATTCTAGCCTACTTCTTTAGCTGGGCTTTACTTCTCCTTTAAAAACAACCAGGAGTTAAGCAACTGCTGGTTTCAAAAGCAATTCTTTATACCGAATCCGAATTTGCATTTGCAAATTACAAGTAGCGGATACACCTGCCAAAATGAGAATAACCCCAACGTTTCGGCAAAATAGCCTTTGTCAAGGGGATTTTAATTTTGGGGTTGACTTGCCCTTCAAGCACAGGGCTCACAGCCTGGAGAAATTCTGTTTGTGTCGTCTGACAGGCCTTCCCAATCAATATTGGGCAGATCTTGATTTTATTTTGTCAGATCTAGGAACACATTGGCTCATCTATGTGGTCATCGCGCAGACTTTCCGTATCCCCTTCATTGTAATTTGATTGTATACCCTAGGGACAAACTATCTTATTTGCACAATATCGCCCACCCAAGGTGGCTTTGTCGGGTGAAAGATTTGCTCATTTAGCGACCTTGCCAAACAAGTGACTCTTGCAGTGTGTGGCCACCCTTAGGAATCAAGCCTGTCAGGGTTCTTTTACTGTAATTAGGAATTGGTCAGCTGAATACTAAAGCCAGGTTATTTTACTCCTTTATGTGGAAGTTATGGCACCAAAATGAACTTTCCAAAAAGTACTCGCACACCCCGGCCCTCCTGAAAGGTAGAGATCCCTGGCAGTGGCGTAACTTCGGATGCCAGGGCCCCCCAGCAAAGAAATTTTCAGGGCCCCCCTCTGTACAAAATAGTGGGAGAATTTCATGTATAATATCCCCAGAACTCAAAGAAGGCTGGTACAGTAGCAATTCCATGTATAAATACCCCATAATTTTAGAAGGATGGCACAGACGCAATTTCACATATAAATACCCCAGGAAAGTAAAGTTCCAACAACATGCCACCAAAAACAAGCACACTGCTATGAACACAAGTTACCCAGGGCAAATATAAAATATGTAAAAGCAACATAATACTAAACTTATGTTTTTGTCCCATGCACTGCTTTTCTTTCACTTTTATTTTCTTATACATACATGCACTTCTTTACTTAATACATATTGCTTTTCCTCCTCCTGTTCTTCAGCTAGCAGTACCCCTCTTTTCTTTGTATCTCTAATTTATTATATGGCTTCCCCCATGGACCTAGTACAGGTATGAGACCCATTATCCAGACTGCTTGGGTTTTCTAGATAAGAGATCTTTCCGTAATTTGGATCTTCATGCCTTAAGTCTACTTGAAAACCATGTAAACATGAAATAAACCCAATAGGCTGGTTTTGCTTCTAATAAGGATTAATTATATCTTAGTTGGGATCAAGTACAAGCTACTGTTTTATTATTACAGAGAAAAAGGAAATTATTTTTAAAAACTTGAATTATTTCTATAAAATGGAGTCTATGGAAGACAGTCATTCTGTATTTAGATAACGGGTTTCCAGATAATGGATCCCATACCTGTATATACATTTATTTTAAGAAACACTTTTCACACACTTTTTTTTTTTTTGAGAAAAATTAGGAATTCTGGTGGAAATCAACAAAAACACAAGTAGCATAGAAAAGCCAGTATAGTTAATGATCTCTGCCCCAGAATGGTTTATGGTCAGTTGACAGGGCCTTCTCCAATTAACTATGGTAACTATAAATCTAACTTCCAGCACAGATGAAAGCTGATAGGAGCTTATATTGATTTCAGCAAAACTCTGAGTACCTGCACTGGATATGAATTTTTCTTTCTTCTTGCTGTTGCCCTTGCTGCACTTTCTGCCCCACTTTCCTTCTCTCTCAATTTTATTTATTCACTCTATGGCATTTTTCTCTGCAAAAATCTTTACTCTTCTCTACAAGCATTTTTCTTGTGTCTTGTTTCCTTTTCATTGCACCGCATGTTCCTTGTCTTACTGCTTATCTTCAAACCGACATGCTGAGTTTCTTTCGCCTCACCCCCTTCTCCTGCTTGTTTTCACTCCGTTCCCTCTTGCCTGTATTTAACCCTTAACCTTCTTGCCAACCTGCATAAATAAAACAGTGGCAAGGTTGGGGCAACAGTTCCCTGCCCTCCACCTTCTGACAAGTTAAAAAGAAAAAGCTCCGGTATTCTGAATTATTGCATCCCGCCAGACTGAATACAGAGCATGCGCCAGACATGAGCTACAGGAGCTCATGAAGGCCAATCCTCCCACGCGCTTTGCATTCGCACCGGATGCTTTTTAAAGTTGTTAAATGTTAGGCGGAACAGAGGCAGGAGGCCAGGAGCAAAAGACTATAACATTGTCGCTCTGTGCAAAAACATTTAGGTTTTCAATGGCAAAAGCCCCGCAGAGGTCCGGATCATCAGCACCATTCCCCTAAATGATCCTGGCTGGCTGCACATACTGAGGAAGCAGGCCCCTGCCGGGCCCCCTGAACCGCCGGGCCCCCCTGCGACTGCGGGGTCTGCTTCCTCGGTAGTTACGCCACTGATCCCTGGTGCACAGCAAAATGGAGGAAACGGCAACCTCACGATCCAATGGCGACAAGAAGTTCACCGGCACACAGGTAATGCAAGCAGGTTATACCTTGCTAAGTGTTAGGCATTGCCCCCTAAGGGGAGGCGCAATATCCTAGGTACGCAAAGCAATGGTACCTTTCCTTGTAGGAACTGTAGCCATTGCAATGCTATCATCCCTGGAAGTTATGTTACTCGCCCACATCTTGGTACGAAACATGACATTAAAGGTTTTTTTTACGTGTGACACGAAGGACGTTATTTACTGTATCAAGTGTCCATGTGGTTTAGCTTATATTGGACAGACAAGTCGGGCCATTAAATGAAGATTAAACGAACACAAATCAAATATCCGGACTTATCGGCCATTGCCCCCTATGCCACAAACTTTTACCAAAAAATCCGAAGATATACTTGATAAAACAAAACCTGAATCTTTGTTGGCGAAACATTTTTTCTTGCAAGGTCATCAATTATCCCAATTGAGATGGCAGATTTTAGAAAAGGTCAATTACAAACCAGGATTGGATAGAAAGAAATATTTATTACAAAGGGAGTGTTTCTGGATCTGGCTTCTACAATCTCGTCACCCGGAGGGGTTAAATGAAGAATTCAATATGACCTGTTTCTTATAATTATGCTAATATTGCTCTCTCTCCTCTTTCAGATAAGCAGTTTTGCCTGGAGTTGCCTCAGGGATAGATTAATTTTCTCCTTAAAGGGTAAGATAACTTTTGCCCTGCCTTTGATCAATAATAGCTTTTTTACAATGTTTTAACCTGTTTTCTGTTATCTTGCTTCTCTTTCTTGATATTGGGACAATTTTGATACTATTTTACTCTTTTGATACTTTTTGATACTCCTTTTGATACACTTTTTACATTAAGTACTGTGTCAAAAAAAAAATTTTCTTTTCAGGAAGGATTAGCCACTAATGGACACTTTTTCTACGAAAAATGTATTGCACTAAGGACTCATTTTTTTCTGCTGGTATCGGCTTTTTGCACAAGAACAAATAGATACAATTTTTTAAGTATTATTAACTACTTGTGTTAACTATTTCCACTTTGTACACGCCCGCTTATTTGATCATGTGATGTGTTTAACCTATAAATTGTTTTGTGCAGTCTGTAATTTTATGCTTGATAAAGGGGGTAACCCTGAAACGTTGCATGCTGCAATAAACACTTAGCAAGGTATAACCTGCTTGCATTACCTGTGTGCCGCTGAACTTCTTGTCACCAACATGAACTTACCAGAGTCTATATTTTCATGCTTCTCATTAACCTCTGAAGGACTTTGTATTTAGTAAGAGGTAGGGAAAGGGTTAATTCTTCTGGTGCCACAGCCTTATGCCATATTGTATATAACTTCTCTCCACTTACCACAACTGACTTCTTGTTCCTGCATTCGCAGCATGAGGTGAGCGTTGCCTCAATACTAAACACTCTACACAGACTTAAAGTGCAGGTAAAGGCAAAAAATAAAATCCCATTTTTACTTTCTTTAATGAAAATCTCCAATATACTTTAATTAAAAAATGAGTATAGTTTTCATAAGAAACCTGACTGTATGCAGTGAAATTCTCCCTTCATTTACTGCTGCGGATAGGAATTGTCAGACAGTCCCTAACTGCTCTGCAGGGAAACAATCATACTTATGAACAGCAGGGGGAGCCCTCGCCTTACTTCCCAGCCATGCAGAACTCAAGCAGCTTTGTTTGTTTCCCTGTAGAGCAGTCGACGACAGTGTAGAGATTTGTATTGGATTTTATTTTTGCCTTTACATCCCTTTATTGTTTCCAAATCCAGCTGCAGGGACAAAGATCATGTAGTGACATATAAACAGGGATTCTATTTGGAGGATTATTTTGCTGCCACCACTGGTTCTGCAGAGTTGGAGAAAGTTTGTATAAAACAATACAAAAACTTATAAAATCCACATTAGATTACATGACAACACAGGATCCAGTGCAGTCTGTATATTCTGATTATTAATCAGTCTTGTTGTATCGGCTTCTGGCAGATTTTATTTGACTTGTGCTGTTTTGATAATTTATGACGATCCCTAAGCAGCCCAGACCACACTGAGCATGTGCACAGTCTTGGTCTTGCAAAGATGTATAACAAAGTTACAAGATGGTGACCCCCTGTGGCCAACTTTGAAAGCAGAAATCATTTGTTTGATTAGGCTTGTGGTGCAGTAAGTTCATGCTTATGTTTAGTATACAAAATACAGCATTTCTAGCCTTATTCTTTTTTAGACTTTATTTCCCGCTTCCGGACATTACCAATATAAGAGTGGGCATAAGGCCAAGTGTTTCTCTACTATATATCTCTTTAAGGCATGCTGAACTGGTCCTTTAGGACTAATTTTGATTCATCCCAATTAAGTAAGTTCTTCAGGCATGGCCCTCAAGTAGAAGGGGGAAGAAAGACAGTACAATGTTCATATGTTTCTGCACACAAATGCACTTCACCCATTCTAGATGGGGCACCTTGGCTGAAAGCCCCATTTTCTGGTACATTATTTGCCCTTTGGTTTATAACAATGTGACAGATACAGCGAAGTCATCCTCATCCCTATCTGACACTCACGCTGGACACCCAGGAAGAAATCAGGCATTTTGTTTGGCATCGACCAAGTCATACAAGGTGCTTGTAGAAAACTCAGAGATCACAAGTGTACGTGTTTGCAACAATGGGGCTCATTGACCGAAGAAACCCAAGGACCTGCTCTTTAGAAAAGCCGTCTTACAGAATCTCACTGCGTATACATAATATGATAATGTTCTACTCCCTCAGCAGATGGACATTGAGAAATAAGGTCGGAGTGTGTGAAAGAACAGGGAATACTCTCATGGAGGGACGTGAGTCAAGAGATACAAAATGCAAAGCTATGTCCTTGGGGCTGATCATATAAACAGGACGTTGGCACACGGCTATTTTTACATTAAGAGGAAGGAACAGACAGAGTGTTACCGACTGCGTTGACTGCAAATCCCACGAGCTCCCAGCAACAGTTGCAAAATTAAACGTGTCTGATATAAAATAACCCTATAAGGCAGGGGTGTCCAAACTTTTTGCAACGAGGGCCAGAATTGGTGAAAATGTGTGCGGGGCCAACCATTAATACGGCTGTAGCTCCATTCTTTCCTGATCTGTAGGAAATTAGATGAGATTTTCAGTTGCGCAGCATCCTCAGAAGAAATATAGTCCTGCTGCTTTATTGAGATCAGTCCCGGAGGGTTTATGGTAGGGATGCACCGAATCCCCTTTTTTGGATTCGGCCGAACCCCCGAATCCTTCATGAAGGATTCGGCCGAATACCGAACCGAATCCTAATTTGCATATGCAATTAGGGGTGGGAAGGGGAAAACATTTTTTACTTCCTTGATTTCTGACAAAAAGTCACGCAATTTCCCTCCCCACCCCTAATTTGCATATACAAATTAGGATTCGGATTCGGTTCGGCCGGACATAAGGATTCGGCCGAATCCCGAACCGAATCCTGGATTCGGTGCATCCCTAGTTTATGGGTGTGAATTACGGGAGTCAGTGGGTAAACAATACACGGGGGGAGTGTGTGACAGTCTGAGGAGTGGCTAGATCTGTGCCAAGGGAACATCCTGGGAATATGCTGTTTGGGAGATGATGAATTGCTTGTGCCTTCTTTAGAACATTATATCCACAGAATACACAGTATTTAATGTTCATTTATTTACCTTATTAACCTCTCAACTTTTTTACTGAAATACAGTACTACTGTAGCGGTGTCCCTGCTTGCTGTGGCTGCGCTTATAAATTGCAGGTGATTGCAGCCGGGCAGAGGCACTAGCAGCCTAATTCGCATTCCATAAGTATGACTCTGTTGCGCTCAGCTCCGTGGCAGCCTCTGGTGAGAACTAGCGCCTAATCCACAGCACAGCCTCGGGCAGTTGGGTGTCAATTGTTATCAAGGCCTGCCCTTAAATGAGCGAATCCTTGTTTAAGGCTGTGGGCCAGTCTAAAATTTAAAACGGACCGCAACTGGCCCACGGGCCGGAGTTTGGATATGGCTGCTATAAGGCACCATACAAGATATATAACTCATTTAGCAAAGCACCTGCAATGTAGACAAACATTTCCATCAGCAAAAGCTGCACAGTTGGCTGGGAGTTTGTAACAATCCATGGGGTGCCTTCAGTACAAACATCACTTTATTATGCCTAAATGAAGAGCCGGCATTGGATCAAAAGGAAACATTAACTGTGCAATACAATATTGTCTGGTGGATAGGACGGGAAGCAGCCAGTCTGAAGTATGTTTACAGCAGGGGGTGATTCCTTTACATGCTCCGTGGTAGCACCGTTGTTAAACTATTAAATAAAGTTCTTGTACTTAATCCTGAGAGTAGATTCTTGGCAGGGGACTGGATTCATTAGTAAACGTAGGTACAAAAAAATAGGTTAATAACACTCCTTCCTATATTGAAGTTACAAAAGGCTTGCCCCCCCCCCCAGCAGGATTCTTTGCACTGGTGGAGGGACTCACAGCAGCATCAACCCTGGAACAAGTGACTTTGGTCAGAGGTCTCCCAGCTGATCAGCTCCCCACTGTGAAACCACAGGCTGATCTCCCGCTCGGCCCCTTCCACCGAGTCACTGGCATGAATCACGTTCCTGAGGGGCAGAGAGAGAAGAGTCAGAAGGAGACACAACTGAGTGTGGTACATAGAACTTTAGGAGAACCCACCTGCTTATATGTACACTGAGGTCCCCACGGATTGTGCCGGGTTTGGCCTGGGAAGAGTCTGTATCTCCGACCATCGCACGAGAGGTCTGTACCACGTTGTGTCCCTCCCAGACCTGCAAGAAGGAACAATGCAAGATCACACCCCCAGCAGCCAGTTACTTAAGGTTACCCAAAAGACTAATTACACTAATTAAAGGAACAGAAACATCAAAAAATGAACGTGTTTTTAAGTGATGATTAAAGAATGTAGTGTTGCCCTGCACTGGTAAAACTAGGGTGTTTGGTTTAGAAAGAATAGAAAGAATATTATATTATAGTTATATAAAAGCTGCTGTTTAGCCATGGGGGCAGCCATTCAAGCACAAGATAAATAGTAGTAGTGGGTAGAATCGTATTGTGTACTACAGGGCTTATCTGTTATCAGCTGTGTATGCTGTGTATCCTGAGCCTTATCTCCTTTTTCCAGCTTAAATGGCTACACAGCAGCTTGTTTATATCAACTATAGTAGTACTTATCTGTTATCTACTGTGTATCCTGTGCTTGAATGGCTGCCCCCATGGCAACACAGCAGCTTGTTTATATAAACCAGTGATCCCCAACCAGTAGCTCGTGAGCAACATGTTGCTCTCCAACCCCTTGGATGTTGCTCCCAGTGGCCTCAAAGCAGGTGCTTATTTTTGAATTCCAGGCTTGGAGGCAAGTTTTGGTTGTATAAAAACCAGCTGTACTGCCAAACAGAGCCTCAATATAGGTTGACAATCCACATAGGGGTTACCAAATGGCCAATCACAGCCCTTATTTGGCACACCAAGAACATTTTCATGCTAGTGTTGCTCCCCAACTACTTTTACTTTTGAATGTTGCTCACAAGTTCAAAAGGTTGGGGATCCTTGATATAAACTATAGTAGTACTTATCTTATCTACTGTGTATCCTGTGCTTGAATGGCTGCCCCCATGGCTACACAGCAGCTTGTTTATATAAACTATAGTAGTACTTATCTGTTATCTACAGTGTATCCTGTGCTTGAATGGCTGCCCCCATGGCTACACAGCAGCTTGTTTATATAAACTATAGTAGTACTTATCTGTTATTTACTGTGTATCCTGTGCTTGAATGGCTGCCCCCATGGCTACACAGCAGCTTGTTTATATAAACTATAGTAGTACTTATCTTATCTACTGTGTATCCTGTGCTTGAATGGCTGCCCCCATGGCTACACAGCAGCTTGTTTATATAAACTATAGTAGTACTTATCTGTTATCTACTGTGTATCCTGTGCTTGAATGGCTGCCCCCATGGCTACACAGCGGCTTGTTTATATAAACTATAGTAGTGCTTATCTGTTATCTACTGTGTATCTTGTGCTTGAATGGCTGCCCCCATGGCTACACAGCAGCTTGTTTATAACTATAGTAGTACTTATCTGTTATCTACTGTGTATCCAGTGCTTGAATGGCTGCCCCCATGGCTACACAGCAGCTTGTTTATATAAACTATAGTAGTACTTATCTGTTATCTACTGTGTATCCTGTGCTTGAACAATACATTATATAATCATTCATTTAAAACATTCAATCTTTGGTGTTACTGTTCCTTTAAGAGTGGAGACACCCAAGGGAAAGGCTTGTGTCCCAATATGGCTGTACACAGCAGGAAACGACAACTGCATCGAGTTTTTGGGGGCACACAATGAGCTGCTCTTCAGATCACTCCTAGATCTATTATAAAAAAGCTTTTTATTTGACTGTAAATATTTTTTTATTAAAAAAAAACAAGGTACCGAGTCAACCATATGTTTGACTATAAAGAAAAGAGCTCAAACCCCCTAACCTTTTCCCCTGAAACATCAGGTTAGAGGCAAAGGCTCGTGGCAATTCTTTCTACATGTGCTCAACCACAATGTATTGTGGGTGAGGGTGCAAAAATCATTCCTCCCACTTTCATTTCTTTCGAACAGTAAAAAAAAAAAAAGTTAAAGGGGAACTCCGGCTTCCAAACCAAAATTTGATAAAGAGGCTCACATAACACAAGAACCCCTACTATACTCATCACAGTTACCTGTTTCTTCAAACAGTATGAATAAATGACTAAAACTTAGTCCCTTTGTAAAATGTAGAATTCTTAACGAATCAGATGCAAGTTGAGTGTAGGACTGGCCAGATATGGGATGACTTTGACGTAGTTGTCCAGCTTAAATATATTGCAATATATGGACAAACAATCCCTGTTTTGTTTAAAGGGGAAGGCATTTTTAATAGCTTAAAGGAATAGTTCAGTGTGAAAATAAAAACTGTGTAAATAGATAGGCTGTGCAAAATAAAAAATGTTTCTAATATAGTTAGTTAGCCAAAAATGTAATATATAAAGGCTGGCGTGAACAGATGTCTAATAAAACAGCCAGAATCCAACTTCCTGCTTTTCAGCTCTATAACTCTGAGCTAGTCAGTGACTTGAAGGGGGGCCACATGGTACATTTCTGTTCAGTGAGTTTGTAATTGACCCTCAGCATTCAGCTCAGATTCAAAAGCAACAGAAATGACCCATGTGGCCCCCCCTCAAGTCTCTGATTGCTGTCTGGTAGCCAGGGCAACCAGTCAGTGTAAACAAAGAGAGTTGAAAAGCAGGAAGTAGTGATCTGACTGACTTGTTATACATGAAATCACTCCAGCCTTTATACATTACATTTTTGGCTAACTAACTATATTAGAAACATTTTTTATATTGCACAGCCTATCTATTTACCCAGTTTTTATTTTTACACTGAACAATTCCTTTAAGGCACAAAATGTTTCAATGTCCTTTAATATATTGATAATGGGTTGAGTGCAGAGGACTCTTGTATTTGTCTATGTGAATAAATGCCATTTTCTATGCTGAAATCCAGCTGTTTAACAGTTCTTCTCTTTCTGCATCATTTGAAATCCAGGCAGGGAAGAATTTTCAATTGATGTATATTGCAAAGTTGCTTGAAATTATGTTTACTTTTCAAAAAGCTTAAATGGATATTGTCATGGGAAATTTTTTTTTTTCCAAAATGAATCAGTTAATAGTGCTGCTCCAGCAGAATTCTACACTGAAATCCATTTCTCAAAAGAGCAAACAGATTTTTTTATATTCAATTTTGAAATCTGACATGGGGCTAGACATATCAGTTTCCCAGCTGCCCCAATCATGTGACTTGTGCTCTGATAAACTTCGATCACTCTTTACTGCTGTACTGCAAGTTGGAGTGATATCACCCCCTCCCTTCCCCCCCCCCCCAGCAGCCGAACAAAAGAACAATGGGAAGGTAACAAGATAGCAGCCCCCTAACACAAGATAACAGCTGCCTGGTAGATCTAAGAACAACACTCAATAGTAAAACCCATGTCTCACTGAGACACATTCAGTTACATTGAGAAGGAAAAACAGCAGCCTGCCAGAAAGCATTTCTCTCCTAAAGTGCAGGCACAAGTCACATGACTGGAGGCAGCTGGGAAATTGACAAAATGTCTAGCCCCATGTCAGATTTCAAAATTGAATATAAAAAAAATCTGTTTGCTCTTTTGAGAAATGGATTTCAGTGCAGAATTCTGCTGGAGTAGCACGATTAACTGATGGGTTTTGAAAAAAAAAACATGTTTTCCGATGACAGGATCCCTTTAAGTTATGTTTTTGTGGAGCTCCCCTTTAATTTTTTTTTTTTAAATATTGTTATTCATTCTAGCGAGCAGAACATTGGCCGTGGGCATAATGACTTCCCAAACGGGGACAGGATGAAACTGGAAATGGCTGAGGTGTCCTGTAGCAGGAGTCAGACGAGGACAGGTTGGAACACTGCAAGTCTTGCTGTAGCGCTCATCCTCTTGGTCACACCCCTATCTGTAACATTTATCATCTTTTGGATTTGTTTTCATATTTTGGGCATCCTCTGTCTGTACAATGAACGCGTGATCTGTGTTACCGAATCACAACTAGAAGCTTCTTGATGCTACAAAACATGTAGGAGGTTTAACCATGCGCCTTTGAACCTACGTATATAATTATTGATGCCTTAGCAGAGCTTATTACCACTTTCATCTAATGTTCTTAATTACATGATAGGCCCACATTAAATGCATCAGGAGGAATTCATTATCAGGTGTCCCATTTATCTTCTAATAGGTTATTTCGACTACTGGGTGGAAAAACAATGGATACAAACTGCCCTAAGCAAGCTAAATATCTTGGCCATTGACCAGGGCACCTTCTTAAAAGGAGTTGTTCACCTTTAAATCAACTCAAATTCACTAAGATTCACTAAGATGCGAAGTTGCGCCAGGCGCAACTTCGTCGCACTTCGCCAGGCGTATTTTCACCAGCGCTCCGCAAATTCACTAAAATCCGAAGTTGTGCACAGGGGTAGCGTAAGTTTTCAAGTTGTGCTAGCGTTAATTCGCTAGCGATGGTTCATTTACATACGGCGCGAAATTCAAATTTCAATGGAGGAACACGTATCAGCACTACAAATGCCTAGAAAACCTTCAAATCTGCAAATATAAATTTTATTTTGCCCTACACATGTGCCCACTGTCTAGGTAAGTTGCCATGAGTCAGGAAATGTAGGGGGGAAGGAGGGGAGCCCCAAAAAATTTTTCGATCTTTTTCAGCCTATCACCCATCATGTAGAAAACACGCCAGCGTTTTTTGGGACTTAGAAAAAAATGTGACTTTTTTGGAAACAATCCCTATCTACTCTATTGCGCTTCGCCAGGTCTGAGGTGGCGAAGGAAGTCTAGCGTAAAAGGTAGCGTTCAGTACACTGCGCAAGTTAGTGAATTTGCGTAGTTACATCGCTAGCAAAAATTCGCCTGGCGTAAGGGTGCGAAGTAACACTAGCGAATTTACGCCAGCGTTCGTTAGTGAATTTGCGAAGTACCGAAAATGCCAAACGCTAGCGAATTGACGCTAGTGTTCGGCGCTTCGCATCTTAGTGAATTTGCCCCTTAGTATGATGTAGAGAGTGCTATTGTGAGACAATATGCAATCGGTTTTCATTTTTCATTATTTGGGGTTTTTGAGTTGTTTAGCTTTTTATTGGGCAGCTCTCTAGTATGCAATTTCAGCGATCTTGTGGCTAGGGTCCAAATGACCCTAGCAGCCATGCTTTGATATGAATGAGAGACTGAAATATGAATAGGAGAGGCCTGAATAGAAAGATATGTAATAAAAAGTAGCAATGACAGCAAATTAGTAGCCTTACGGAGCATTTGTTTTTATATGCGGTCAGTGACCCACATTTGAAAGCCGAAGAAAGTCAGAAGGAGAAGGCAAATAATTCAAAAACGTTAAAAAAGAAAAAAATGAAGGCCAATTGAAAAGTTGCTTAGAATTAGTCATTCAAATAGCATACTAAAAACAAACTAAAAGTTGAATCACCCATGTAATGGTTTTATTATGCTCTAGCACTTCTATACAACGGAGATTATACATCATTCACATCAGTTCCTGCTCCAGTGGTTCTTACAATCTAAGGGCAGTGACTCTCCCATTTGACAGTTAGTTCAGGGAAGGGTTTAGCCATTTTGCTCACAGGCTTCCAGAGAGTCTAATTTTGCTTATCCTTTAAGCACCAGATTGAAGTGGTGCATATTAAAGGTAATGTAGTTCAAGAGCAACAAATTGGCAGACAGATTAAGTTCCTCTCTTACATTAAGAGTGTCAACTGCATACTACAGGTATGTGTTAGGATAAATATTTTTTCTTACCATGGCTACCACGGGTCCAGCGGCCATGTATCGCAGAAGAGCCGGGTAGAAAGGCTTTCTGCGCAGGTCATGGTAATGTTCTGCTAGTATTCCCTCCGAGGCCTACAATGGAAAGATACAAAAGCAGTGAGTGTCAGAAGCCCAACATAATGCGATCTCGAGTGTATCAATAAAAACATTAAAGGGATACTGTCATGGGAAAAAATTTTTTTTTCAAAATGAATCAGTTAATAGTGCTGCTCTCGCAGAATTCTGCACTGAAATCCATTTCTCAAAAGAGCAAACAGATTTTATATTCAATTTTGAAATCTGGCATGGGGCTAGACATATTGTCAATTTCCCAGCTGCCCCAAGTCATGTGACTTGTGCTCTGATAAACTTCAATAACTCTTTACTGCTGTACTGCAAGTTGGAGTGATATCACCCCCTTCCTTCCCCCCCCCCCCAGCAGCCAAAGAAAAGAACAATGGGAAGGTAACCAGATAGCAGCTCCCTAACACAAGATAACAGCTGCCTGGTAGATCTAAGAACAACACTCAATAGTAAAAACCCATGTCCCACTGAGACACATTCAGTTACATTGAGAAGGAAAAACAGCAGCCTGCCAGAAAGCATTTCTCTCCTAAAGTGCAGGCACAAGTCACATGACCAGGGGCAGCTGGGAAATTGACAAAATGTCTAGCCCCATTTCAGATTTCAAAATTGAATATAAAAAAATCTGTTTGCTCTTTTGAGAAATGGATTTCAGTGCAGAATTCTGCTGGAGTAGCACTATTAACTGATGCGTTTTGAAAAAAACATGTTTTCCGATGACAGGATCCCTTTAAAAAATAGATTACAAAGGTTCTAACTATCATTTTTCATAAGGGATAGCTCCCCTTACTACAGGACTACTATACTGTTTACAATCCCATTGCAACACACAGAATGGGTGTGGCTTAAATAATTGAACAGTAACATCAAAAGGTGAAAGTATTTTAAAGGAATGACAATGTAGTGTTGCCCTGCACTAGTGAAACTGGTATATTTGCTATAGAAACCCAACTAGTTTATATGAATAAGCTGTGTAGCCATGGGGGCAGCCATTGAAGCACAGGATACACAGTAGATAACAGATAAGTACTACTATAGTTTATATAAACGAGCTATTGTGTAGCCATGGGGGCAGCCATTCAAGCACAGGATACACAGTAGATAACAGATAAGTTCTGAAGAATCCCATTGTATACTACAGAGCTTATCAGTTATCTGCTGTGTATCCTGTGCCTTTTCTCCTTTTTCAACTTTGAATGGCTGCCCCCATAGCTACACAGCAGCTTGTTTATATAAACTATAGTAGTACTTATCTGTTATCTACTGTGTATCCTGTGCTTGAATGGCTGCCCCCATGGCTACACAGCAGCTTGTTTATATAAACTATAGTAGTACTTATCTGTTATCTACTATGTATCCTGTGCTTGAATGGCTGCCCCCATGGCTACACAGCAGCCTGTTTATATAAACTATAGTAGTACTTATCTGTTATCTACTGTGTATCCTGTGCTTGAATGGCTGCCCCTATGGCTACACAGCAGCTTGTTTATATAAACTATAGTAGTACTTATCTGTTATCAACTGTGTATCCTGTGCTTGAATGACTGTCACCATGGCTACACAGCAGCTTGTTTATATAAACTATAGTAGAGTTTCTGAGGTGAATACACAAGTTGTACTAGTGCAGGGCATTATATTTTTTATTATCATAAGTACATTTAGTATATTTTTTAGTACATTGTATTTTCATTAATTTAAAACACTGTCATTTGTTGATGTTACTGTGCCTTTAATAACCTGCAGTAACAGATTCCATAAACCTGTGCCTGCATGTATTCACCTGTAGTAATCACAACTCTGCTGGGAAAAGGTGGATTGCAGCGGCCCTGTAAAGGGGAACTCCACCCAACAGCTGATTAATACACGGAAATTCTGTCTCCATGTACACATATAGGAAAAGCTGTGCTATTAGCAGCTCAAACAAAGGTAAGCATGAAGATTGCCAACTGGTGCTACATGTTTCTATGGAAAATGCCTCATCCAACAAAATGGCAGGTACCACTGGTATGTAGAAATTAAAGTAAGTTTCTATATAAATAATATTTTGAGTGGGATATCTTATTTCCAATTACATTGCACGGGGTGATGCCCAAGGCATTATGCATAGCCCAAAGGCTTTGACCCACATGGCTCATTTTGTTCTCCATAATAAATAGGGATGCACAGAATACACTATATGGGATTCACTGAATCTCTGAATGGTTCGTGAAAGATTCGGCCGAATACTGAACCCTAATTTGCAGATGGAAAAGGAAAGGAAAAGATGGGGAAAAAAAACATTTTTTTTACTTCCTTTACAAAAAGTAATGTGATTCCCATTCCCGCCCCCTATATATGTAAATTAGGATTCGGTCTGGCCATGCACAAGGATTCGGCCGAATCCCGAAGAATCCTGGATTTGGCACATCCCTAATTAGAAAGTATATCTACCTGGAGTAGTTTTAGTCCCACTAGTGTGAAGCCACGCTGCTCAAAGCGCTTGATGATTTCTCCCACCAGTCTCCTCTGTACCCCATCCGGCTTCACGGCAACGAGTGTGCGCTCACACCCTCCCGCCGCTGCTGGGACAGAATAGAAAACGGAGCATGGATAGAGTCAGTGCCCGTCTGTGTTTGGATTTCAAAAACTTTATTGAAGTTTTACAATAAAACAAGCAGAATATTATTATTAAGATGCAGTCACGAGAATGTATATCACAAACGTCAAAACAGACAAACAATAAATAGGGACATAGAAATGAAAATTATACAGTCGAGTCAACATAAATCAATTAACCTACATAAACACATAAATACACCCAGTGGACGTAAACGAAACAAGAAAGAAAATGAGCATTGTTTCCATAAATTTGCAATTTACATATGAAGGAACCCAGTTTTGTAACCACTGGGATCTCTATTATAATCCCAGAGCAGAGGGGCCAACATTCCTACGGGCAGGAAGGAAACAGGGCACAGTGCCAGCATGTAAGGCGGCCAAAATAAGGCACAATGCCAGCCATGCAAGAGGGCAGGACAACTTGCCCAAATACAAAGCTCTTGCTTCATATTGTAAACTCTAATGAGCTGGGCCCATTCTCCTCTTCTATAGATCAGTATTGCTACGTCATTTGTACGTTTGATGTGTACATAGGGTACCTTTAAGGTCTGCTGTTGCCCTAGGACTCTGTCCTGCCCCTTACCTATTCTTTCCCTGGTTATCTTTGTAATGATCACTTCCTGTTCTACCTTTAAAGGAACAATAACAACAAAACAAGTGTTTTAAAGTAATGATAATAGCATGTCCTGTTGCTCTGCACTGGTAAAATGGTGTTTTTGCTTCACTACTATAGTTTATATAAAAAAGCTGCTGTGTAGCCATGGGGGCAGCCGTTCAAAGGTAAAAAGGAGAAAAGGCACAGGATACTCAGCAGATAAAGCTCTGTAGTATACAATGGGATTCTTCAGAGCTTACCTGTTATCTACTGGGCATCCTGTGCTTGAATGGCTGCCCCCATGGCGACAAAGCAGCTTGTTTATATAAACTATAGTAGTACTTATCTGTTATCTACTGTGTATCCTATGCTTGAATGGCTGCCCCATGGCTACACAGCAGCTTGTTTATATAAACTATAGTAGTACTTATCTGTTATCGTCTGTGTATCCTGTGCTTGAATGGCTGCCCCATGGCTACACTGCAGCTTGTTTATATAAACTATAGTAGTACTTATCTGTTATCTACTGTGTATCCTGTGCTTGAATGGCTGCCCCCATGGCTACACAGCAGCTTGTTTATATAAACTATAGTAGTACTTATCTGTTATCTACTGTGTATCCTGTGCTTGAATGGCTGCCCCATGGCTACACAGCAGCTTGTTTATATAAACTATAGTAGTACTTATCTGTTATCTACTGTGTATCCTGTGCTTGAATGGCTGCCCCCATGGCTACGCAGCAGCTTGTTTATATAAACTATAGTAGTACTTATCTGTTATCTACTGTGTATCCTGTGCTTGAATGGCTGCCCCCATGGCTACACAGCAGCTTGTTTATATAAACTATAGTAGTACTTATCTGTTATCTACTGTGTATCCTGTGCTTGAATGGCTGCCCCATGGCTACACAGCAGCTTGTTTATATAAACTATAGTAGTACTTATCTGTTATCGTCTGTGTATCCTGTGCTTGAATGGCTGCCCCATGGCTACACTGCAGCTTGTTTATATAAACTATAGTAGTACTTATCTGTTATCTACTGTGTATCCTGTGCTTGAATGGCTGCCCCCATGGCTACACAGCAGCTTGTTTATATAAACTATAGTAGTACTTATCTGTTATCTACTGTGTATCCTGTGCTTGAATGGCTGCCCCATGGCTACACAGCAGCTTGTTTATATAAACTATAGTAGTACTTATCTGTTATCTACTGTGTATCCTGTGCTTGAATGGCTGCCCCATGGCTACACAGCAGCTTGTTTATATAAACTATAGTAGTACTTATCTGTTATCTACTTTGTATCCTGTGCTTGAATGGCTGTCCCCATGGCTACACAGCAGCTTGTTTATATGAATTAGAAACACAACACAAACAAACACAGTGCAGGTAAACATAACATTATATTGTCATTCCTTTAAAGCAGTTTAATTTTTGCATGTTACTGTTCCTTTAAACACCTCAGGCAAAACGTAGGGAAAAAAATAGGAGCTAATTGGCTGGGCAGCAGGATTAGAGCAGACGGATGCAAATATCCTTATATTTAGGGTATGGGTTTATACTAGTGATGTGCAACCTCGGAACCTTCTTCCTGCTCTCACTGCCTGCCACCTTATACTGCCGGCTTCTGACTTCCGCTTTTATAGCCGCGCTTGTGCTTGTCCTGCCCCTTTTGTGACATAATCGGCGGGTCTATAAAAGGAACCCGGAATTCGGGCTCAGGCAGGCACGGGTCAAGGGAGGGTGGGTAAGGGTCGGTGCAGGTCAGGTTTTACCCAACCTGCACATCATTAGTTGATACTGCTGGAAATGTGAACCCGGTACTGGTCACAAAGCTGTAGGTACAAAGACCACTTGCATAACTACAGAGGTCTGTTTCCTCTATAATGTTGAAATCCCCCTCCCCTTCGCTATCTTTTTCTTTAAATTGAAGTGCTTTGCACACAGGAGTCCCTATGCACACCAGGTCCACCGAATATTTTTCTGGTGGGGGGGGGGGGGGCGCGGCGCGCTGTTGTTACTGCCCGCACATAATCATGGTACATAATCCTTACTTACCCCAGCTTTGTATATGCCCGAAATTTAATTAGAAATAAGACTAATTCATAGCAAGAAGTGAAAACACCCAAAACTGCCAATGCCAACCAATCAGTGATTAGCCAATTGCAAGAGGTCCCAAGACCTCAAAGTAAAAACAAAATTAATTTATTGATATTCACATTAAAACAGTATCTAGTACATACTACCCCACATATCCCACCTTACGCGTTTCGCACCCTCCGGCGCTTAGTCATAGGTGTATCGAAACGCGTAAGGTGGGATATGTGGGGTAGTATGTACTAGATACTGTTTTAATGTGAATATCAATAAATTAATTTTGTTTTTACTTTGAGGTCTTGGGACTTATATCATTTTTGATATAAACTTTTCTGCAGTTGATTGCCTTTGGAACTGGGGCGGGTCCCTTCGGCCTGGCTAAATAACTATATGGACTCCTGATTTTTAATTGATATAAGTGATTAGCCAATGTCAGGGCACACGCTCAGATTCTAGGAGATTAGTCGCCAAATCTCCTCTTCTTCGGGGCAACTAATTTACCAGAACTGCCTCCCGCCGGCTAGAATGTAAATCGTCGGTGGGATGGCACTCGGAGAGCTTTGATTTCCGAAGTCGTCCGAAGTTGCCTCACGAGGAAAACAAATTGCTCCGAGTGCCGTTCAGACGAGGCAGTTCAGGGAGATTAGTCGCCCCGAAGAAGAGGAGATTTGTCGGCGACTAATCTCCCTGAATTGCAGTGTGTTTCTCTGCCATTAGGCTACAAATGTATTGTTATTGCTACTTTTAATTACTTGTCTTTCTATTCAGACCCTCTCCTATTCATATTCCAGTCTCTTATTCTAATCAATGTATGGTAACTATGGTAATTAGGACTCTAGCAACCAGACTGCTTAAATTGCAAACTGAAGAGCTGCTGAATAAAAAGCTAAATAACAAACAAAAACCACAAATAATAATAATAATAATGCGCCATTACGCTGCTCATTTCATGAAAATTAAGCAAACTGGAGAGCTGCTGAATAAAAAGCTAAATAACAAACAAAAAACACAAATAATAATAATAATAATGCGCCATTACGCTGCTCATTTCATGAAGATTACTGAAGAGATGTCGCTCACTCTGCATGTGCGGTCACTAATTCAAGAGGGGGCAGAATTTTGGGGTAAGACTGTGCAGAGGGGAGGCAGGGAGGGGCAAGGCCGGATTTACATTGTGGGCGCCCCTAGGCCCACTGTCGTTCGTCGCCCCTGTCCCCTCCCCTTTATTTGTGGAAATTTTCATGGAAATTGTATCTCCAGCGCATCCCCAGTGTTTTTGAACCAATGTGGGTGTGGTTGGGCAGCATGCTGCTCCCCCCTAAAATCCTGCCACCCTAGGCCCGGGCCTAGGTGGCCTTTCCACAAATCCGGGCCTGGGGAGGGGGGCCAACAGGGACTTAACATCGCGGGGGGTTTAGTTCTCCTTTAATCCACTGAAACGTTACAACCATTTGGGTATATATGGCGTGAAATATGACACAGACCTCATACTTTCACTCTACTGGCCAATGTCACATTGCCTGTGGGGATGAGATGAAGACAGGAGCTTTTGGGAAGGCAGCAATGGCATGTCAGAATGACAACCCTCCTTCGGTAGCTGGGCAGACCTGAATGGCAGGCAGGATGGAAGGCATGCAAGAACTTGTTTGTGAGACATTAAACAGGTGCTACTGCATTACAACAAGGATATTAATATTCATATTTGATATTCCAGCCCATGAACTGTTGTTAAAGGAAAACTATAAAAAGATATCGCATAAAATAGCTCATATGTAAAGTCCTGCTTCATGTAAATAAACCATTTTCATAATAATATACTTTTCTAGTAGTATGTGCCATTGGGTAATCCTAAATAAAATAAAAAAAAAATCGCCATTTTAAAAAAAATAAGGGCCGCCCCCTGGGATCGTACGATTCACACAAACAAACCATACGTTAGGTCACATGAGCCAAACAGACAGAGTTGTGTCTTTTGCTTTAACACTTCTTCCTGTTACAGTTAGAGCTGCAGTATTTCTGGTCAGCTGATCTCTGAGGCAGCACACAGACCATCACTAAATGGTGGCTCAAGGCAAGAGATGTAAAAGGGCAATATTTACTTAAATATATATTCCAGTTTGGTAAAATTCTTTAATATGCCACTTAATATGATATGAACTATCTGTTGCTTAAGTGTTCATTTGGGGGTATAGTCTTCCTTTAACTACAACTCCCAGCATCCTTTCATAGTCGTTGGACAGATAAAGCTCCATGACTGCAGGGGGATAGCTATGTTATCAGCCGTCCTCCAGCTGGACATGGAAAGGAGTGGTTCTGTGGCCTTATTAACTAGGCTCTGACTCAGGGAGATGTTGGCTTAAAGCGCTGGTTCACCTTTAACATTAACTTTTAGTATTTCATAGAATGGCTAACTCCGTGCAACTTTTCAAATGGCCTTTGTATTATTTGCCTTCTTCTAAGACCTAATCTAAAAAATGCTCTGTAAGGTTCCAAATGTATTGTTATTGTTACTTTTTATTGCTCGTCTTTCTATTCAGGCCTCTGAATAATTTGGACCCGATTATGGTTGATATTGCAAACTGGAGAGCTGCTGAATAAATAGCGACATAACTCAAAAACCTTAAAGTGATACTGACACTAAAAAACTACTTTTTAAAATATGAATGTACATTAAAAGTTATCTATAGGTCATGCTGATTGTCTTTTGCTGAGAGGTTGTTTTTGTAAGTAATTGTTAGTTGAAGTTCCTAAACCTGACTGTTTTGCCAACCTGACTGTTTTGCCAACCTGACTGTCCCATCCCAGCCTGTCAGTGAGAGTTTCTAATACTAACGGACTCTTGCTGCACAAATATGGCAGTCCCCCCCATTGAGGAACATGGCTGTAAGAAAGGTAATGTAAAAGCATCAGGTAAATACTTTTATGGCAAAATTATAAATAGCATTCAAAGACAATGTTATGATAGATAATAAAAAAGATTATTTTCTGATGTCAGTATCTCTTTAAATATTAAAAAATGAAAACCAATAGCAAATGGTCTCAGAATATCACTCCCTACGTTATACTAAAAGTTCATTTAAAGGTGAACAACCCCTTTCAGTGGCTTGTTCACCCTGGTACGACGCAGACGGTAACATTCTTCAGCTGATCTTTATTTTGTGTGGTTTGGGAATAAATTCTACAGGTCTCAGTAATGGCTGCAAACTGCTTAGGTTTATAGGATTGGTAAAATTAGCGACCAAGCTTGTGTGTGGATTTCAGAATAAAGAGTGAATAGGAGGAGGCCTGAAGAGAATGGCTAATATAGACGTGGAAAAGGCTGGCGGCACATAACCAAGTGCATTTCTCAGCCAAATGAGAGGCTTTGTACAGAGAGGCCACCCTGGTCACAGGAAGGAGACTTTAAGCAACTCTGTTCATTCAACACAGAGAAGCGGCCCCCGGAGTTCCGAGAAACTCACTTCTAGGGGGAGGAGCCTCAGCTTTCCTCACTGTCACATATATAAAGGCTCTTCCACTCTGCCTAAGACACAGGGAGATCTGCACGCTGCTTACAAATCCACGTGAACAGAATCAAGCACATTTAAAGGCAGATTTATCAAGGGTCGAATTTCAAAGTTAAAAATACTTCGAAATTCGAACCATCGAATTGAAATACTTCGACTATCGAAGTCGAAGTTTTTTTCAGCGAATTTGGGTATCCTGCGGTCGAAGTAAAAACGTTCGAAGGATTTCAGCGATCGATCGAATGATTTTACTTCGACTTCCAAAAACTTAGAAAAGTGCTCTAGAAGGTCCTCATAGGCTAACATAGCACTTCGGCAGATTTAATTTGGCGAAGTATTGAAATCGAAGTTTTTTTAAAGAGACAGTATTTCGATTATCGAATGGTCGAATATTCGACCGATTTTACTTCAAATCGAATTTGAAGTATCCTATTCGATGGTCGAAGTATCCAAAAAATGACTTTGAATTTTGAATTTTTTTACTTAGAAAAGTCCCTCAAATTCACTTCCTCCACCTTTGATAAATCTGACCCTAAATATAAAGCCTATACACATTAGGGATGCACCGAATCCAGGATTCGGTTCGGGATTCAGCCTTTTTCAGCAGGATTTGGATTCGGCCGAATCTTTCTGCCCGGCTGAACCAAATCCTACTTTGCATATGCAAATTAGGGACGGGGAGGGAAATCGCTTGACTTTTTGTCACAAAACAAGGAAATAAAAAATGTTTCCCCTTCCCACCCCAAATTGCATATGCAAATTACGATTCGGTTGGTGTTTCGCCGAATCTTTCGTGAAGGATTCGCGGGATCTGCCGAATCCAAAATAGTGGATTCTGTGCATCCCTAGTATATATACATAGTAAAAACAAAGTCTGTGTGACAGAGCTTTAGACTGTAAGCTCCACTGGGCAGACAGATGCCATTGTATCTACATATAAACCTCACTCTGCCCTCCACTTGGCCATAAACTTTACAATTACGATCTTTCCAAGAAAGATCATTCATTTCAACACACACGTATAGAGTTGAATCGTCAGATATACAGGTATAAGCAATAGAACTCTACATGTAGCTGACAGTTTATCACTAACAGTGTCACTGTGTTTCTAATATTGAAGTGTAAAGTGTCATTTTTCACCTTCTAATGGTAAGGGCACACAGGGAGATTCGGGGAGATTTGTCGCTAGTGGTCCTGTGGCCTGACCCTTAAGCTGGCCATAGACGCAAAGATCCGATCCTCGATTCGTACGATATTCGGACCGTGTGTGGAGAGTCCCGAAATTTTTCGTCCGGTGGAGATCGGTCGTTTGGTCGATCGGACAGGTTAGAAAATTTCTGTCGGCTGCGGGTAATATCACTGCGTGTATTGGCGATTGTACGATTTTCAGTGGGAGACTGTCACTGGCTTTAACTATCGTACTATTAGTCCGATCGTATGTTGATTCGTACGATGGGATCTTTGCGTCTGTGGCCAGCTTTAGGGTAAGGGCATACCGGGAGATTCGGGGAGATTTAGTCGCCTGGCGACTAATCGCCTCTTCGATCTGCCTTCCCCTACCTTCCCATCGGCTATAATGAAAAATCACCAGCAGTATGGCACCCGCGGCACTCGGAAAACGAAACACCGCCATACCGCTGGCGATTTTTCATTATAGCTGGCGGGAAGGTAGGGGAAGGCAGATCGGAGAGATTGTCGTCCAGAAGAAGCGTCGATTAGTCGCCAGGCGACTAACCCTAAGGGTCAGGCCACACAGGCAGATTCGGCGAGATTAGTTGACAAATCTCCTCTTCTTTGTTTTCTGAAGTCACCTCATGAGGAGCTGGGGCGACTAATCTCCCCGAATCTGCTTGTGTGGCCAGACCCTAAAGCAACTCTGGGAGGGGGGTCGCCGACCCTGTAAACGGTTCTAAACTGCTACATTTAGTTGATACATTTCTTATCTTTGTCCCTGCTGAGCAGAATCTTTGGGTTTCATTACAGGCAGCTGTTAGAATTGATACAATAGTTGCTAATATTCCAGAGATGCTGCTGAGAAATGTAACAACTAAATGTGAAAATCTGAAAACAACTGAACTGAAAAAATTGTTTAGAAGGTGAACAACCACTTTGAGTTAAAATCCTTAAAAAATCAGCTGCACGTGGTTAGGGGTGACTTAAATTATTCTCATATGCGCGTGTGTGGGGGGACTTAGTAACTATTAGCGCTAGTCTGCCAGTACTGGGAAGTAGACTGATTTGTGAGTAATTAAGGATAGTAGGATAGTTATTATTATAATTAACATGTATTTATAGTGGGCCAACATATTTCCCCTTTAACCTCAGATCTGTTATTATTTACTGATCATACAATGACAGGAGTCTCAGACGCACCAGAGAAGGAAAAGTCTAACTATACACAGAGTATATCAGGATTATAGATTAATAAATACAGGCGGGATACCTTTCATTCAAACTCTGCTGTAGCCCCACATTCACACAGGGAACCGGCTTCCACTAGTGAACACACGTGAAACTTCATTCAGTCTGGGGATTGAAAGCCTGTGCCCAATCAGCTGCTCCCAATTAGCAGCAAAATTATTAAAGGGCCTCAGGGATGTTCCCATGAATGACTGGCATTGTGTCTGGATTACATGCCTCATGCACAGAGAGGTAATTGCTACAACTGATAGGGTTTCTCTGGATACCACTGCCAGCAACCCAGCAGAACTGCATCACTCTGCAATGATTGGCTCTGCGTTAACTCCAGCAGGACTGGGGCAAAATGAGACTGTTCAACATTTCCCACAGTCCCTTTCCATGTTTGTTATCCCTGCTGCTACTATAGGCACCATCTCTCCCTACTATACCTGCTATCCCACAGTCACACTCCCTTCCCAGAGACTATTATCCACTGTTACTATAGGCACCATCTCTCCCTACTATACCTGCTATCCCACAGTTACACTCCCTTCCCAGAGACTATTATCCACTGTTACTATAGGCACCATCTCTCCCTACTATACCTGCTATCCCACAGTCACACTCCCTTCCCAGAGACTATTATCCACTGTTACTATAGGCACCATCTCTCCCTACTATACCTGCTACCCCACAGTCACACTCCCTTCCCAGAGACTATTATCCACTGTTACTATAGGCACCATCTCTCCCTACTATACCTGCTATCCCACAGTTACACTCCCTTCCCAGAGACTATTATCCACTGTTACTATAGGCACCATCTCTCCCTACTATACCTGCTATCCCACAGTCACACTCCCTTCCCATTGACTATTATCCACTGTTACTATAGGCACCATCTCTCCCTACTATACCTGCTATCTCACAGTCACACTCCCTTCCCAGAGACTATTATCCCACTGTTACTATAGACACCAGCTCTCCCTACTATACCTGCTATCCCACAGTTACACTCCCTTCCCAGAGACTATTATCCACTGTTACTATAAGCACCATCTCTCCCTACTATACCTGCTATCCCACAATCACACTCCCTTCCCAGAGACTATTATCCACTGTTACTATAGGCACCATCTCTCCCTACTATACCTGCTATCTCACAGTCACACTCCCTTCCCAGAGACTATTATCCCACTGTTACTATAGACACCAGCTCTCCCTACTATACCTGCTATCCCACAGTTACACTCCCTTCCCAGAGACTATTATCCACTGTTACTATAAGCACCATCTCTCCCTACTATACCTGCTATCCCACAATCACACTCCCTTCCCAGAGACTATTATCCACTGTTACTATAGGCACCATCTCTCCCTACTATACCTGCTATCCCACAGTCACACTCCCTTCCCAGAGACTATTATCCACTGTTACTATAGGCACCATCTCTCCCTACTATACCTGCTACCCCACAGTCACACTCCCTTCCCAGAGACTATTATCCACTGTTACTATAGGCACCATCTCTCCCTACTATACCTGCTATCCCACAGTTACACTCCCTTCCCAGAGACTATTATCCACTGTTACTATAGGCACCATCTCTCCCTACTATACCTGCTATCCCACAGTCACACTCCCTTCCCATTGACTATTATCCACTGTTACTATAGGCACCATCTCTCCCTACTATACCTGCTATCTCACAGTCACACTCCCTTCCCAGAGACTATTATCCCACTGTTACTATAGACACCAGCTCTCCCTACTATACCTGCTATCCCACAGTTACACTCCCTTCCCAGAGACTATTATCCACTGTTACTATAAGCACCATCTCTCCCTACTATACCTGCTATCCCACAATCACACTCCCTTCCCAGAGACTATTATCCACTGTTACTATAGGCACCATCTCTCCCTACTATACCTGCTATCCCACAGTCACACTCCCTTCCCAGAGACTATTATCCCACTGTTACTATAGACACCAGCTCTCCCTACTATACCTGCTATCCCACAGTTACACTCCCTTCCCAGAGACTATTATCCACTGTTACTATAGACACCATCTCTCCCTACTATACCTGCTATCCCACAGTCACACTCCCTTCCCAGAGACTATTATCCCACTGTTACTATAGACACCATCTCTCCCTACTATTCCTGCTATCCCACAGTCACACTCCCTTCCCAGAGACTATTATCCACTGTTACTATAGGCACCATCTCTCCCTACTATACCTGCTATCCCACAGTCACACTCCCTTCCCAGAGACTATTATCCACTGTTACTATAGGCACCATCTCTCCCTACTATACCTGCTATCCCACAGTCACACTCCCTTCCCAGAGACTATTATCCCACTGTTACTATAGACACCATCTCTCCCTACTATACCTGTTATCCCACAGTTACACTCCCTTCCCAGAGACTATTATCCACTGTTACTATAGACACCATCTCTCCCTACTATCCCACAGCCCCTTCCCAGAGACAACTGGCACCATTTTCCTAACAGACACATCTGGACGACTGACTGCTCTGATCCTAAAGCAACAACTAAAAAACAACACAGCCATTGACTGGCAGCCAATGCAAAACAATAATCTAGATTTCTAAGCTCTGGTGTAAAGTCTCTTACTTTTTAAAGTGTTTTAATATTTAATGCCGCCGGCTTTGCTATACCCTATTACCCAAAGTCATACAAACCAAAACTCCTACACTTGGATAATGGAATGAGCAGCACAGCACGTGTCCCCGGTCACCTCAGGAGATGTCTGCAGGCGCAAATGGAAAGCACCGAGGGGCGGCGAGTTCAGGAATTACAGCAGCAGGAGCCGGTGGGGCCCGTAATGATATCACAATGGGCTGTGTAAGTCTGAATTCAGCTTGTGTCTAACGGTGCGCGGCTGTGGCCAAAACTGCAAAGCTCAGCAGCCCCTTCCAAAGCATCCCATGCGCTCCCCACGCACACTCACCGCTACTGTACAACTGGCAGCCGCTCCTGCTCTGGACAGCGGAAGCCGCGGATCTGATCCCCCGCCGCACAAAGTTCATTGTAGCACAATAAATCCTTCTCCTCCCGGCAGCTAAACTTGCCGAAGCTGGAGGGCGGAGCCTACAGCACAGGGCGTGTCTTCCAGTTTAACATTCGTCAAAACTTTGCGAGCTCCGCCCAACACGTGGTTTGCTCTGGGAAAGCGCTTGTTGCGTTGCTATGGTGACCTCACACTGCTGTACTTACATAGATGCCTTCTTATTATCTCTCCTCAACTTCTGCTTCCTCTTAATAAAGGGCAACTCCGCCCCAAAACTGATTTTTGTTAGAAAATATCATTCTAAGTGCCTTTCCACCACATATTCCTGAGGCATTTTTACTTTTATAGTTGTTTGTAGATGTCACAGCTGTTGAAACCAGAGTCTGCTGGTCTGTTTATATTCTCAGCACTGCTGGTTCTGACTTGAAACAAAGTAGAAGAAGCAAGCATGCTAAAGGGTGCTTCATCTGTACATTCACTTTCAGCACATTATAGAATGGCTAATTCTAAGCAACTTTTCAATTGCTCGTTATCTTTCCACTTTTATAGCCTTTGGGTGATTTCCCATCTTCTTCTGACTCTTCCCAGCTTTCAAATGGGGGTCACGGACCCCTTCTGAAAACAAATGCTCTGTAAGGCTACCAATTTATTGTTATTGCTACTTTTTATTACTCATCTCTCTATTCAGGCCTCTCCTATTCATATCAGTGTATGGTTACTAGGGTAATTTGGACCCTGGCAACCAGATTGCTGAAATTGCAAACTGGACAGCTGATGAATAAGTAGTAGCGATGCTCCGAATCCAGGATTCGGTTCGGGATTCTGCCTTTTCAGCAGGATTTGGCCGAAATCCTTCTGCCCAGCCGAATCCTAATTTACAAATGCAAATTAGGTTTGGGGAGGGAAATCACATGACGTTTGTCACTAAACAAGGAGGTAAAAATGTTTTCCCCTTCCCACCCCTAATTTGCATATGCAAATCAGGACTCGGTTCTGTATTCGGCAGAATCTTTCGTGAACGATTTGTGGGGGTTCAGTCAAATACAAGTAATGGATTCGGTGCCTCCCTAATAGGTAAATACGTTGGTGCTATATAAATACATGTTACCGTAATAATAAATAACTCAAAAATCACAATTAAAAAATGAAAACCAATTTGTCTCAGAATATCACTCACCACATCATGCTAAACGCTAATTTAAAGGTGAACAACTCCTTTAACAGACTTGGAGGAGTCAGGACCAGAGAACTGAAAAGGAGAGACAGACACTCCTTTCAATAGTACAAATTTGGAACGGATGTATAGGAGTAAATTGCCCTGCATTACATTTTATTCCATTAATGCTATTTATTTAAAACAAAAGGTTTTGGGCAGAGTTTCCCTTTAAAATACCAATAACACCAAAAAGTGGCAGTGGGTGTGGGTGGATCAGGAACAGCTGGGATGTGAGGAGGGAAGAGGCTGGAGGTGGTGTGACTACATGTTACTGGGCCCCACAGCAAATTTAATTTAGGGCCCCAAAATATTTGCAAATGATCCTTAGTTATTGAACAGCAAAGGGAACATGTTATTCTAACTCCTAGACCCAGTCTGTATGGGGCAGGATGTGAAATACAAACTCAGGAATGGTTCTACCATTTTCCTCCTGCTGATTTAGGACAGATGGGTTTTTGTGACCAGTGAAATCATCAGGCAGAACACGGCCAAGGCCAAAATGCCCCACTAGTCCTCCAGTAGATCTTGGAATAGTCCACTTATGACTTTTGTCATGGCAAACACAGCTCTAAACAAAGCAAGTTTTTTTTTTTTATTCGCAAAAAGATGTCGCGGATTCACAAAGGAATGATAAAAACACAAAAAAAATATAAAACAATCATAATATCGTCCATGTGTAGCAATCGGCCTGTATGGCCAGTTAAAATCCAGAAGCCCGAGACACGCGCAAGTCCATACTCGAGTCAGATAACAGACCACACCCTTCTTCTCCACTACAACTGGGAATGATATTGAAGGTTTGTGAAGCGTGTGCATGAATTAAAAAAATAATAATAATTTGAATATATATATATTCAAAGAACAAAAATGGCAGCCTTCCCAACCCTTCGCTGGCATAGGAACACAACCCATTTGTCAGACTAGGGGTGGAGTGGGAATGGGCACAGAAGTCCATTTATGCAATAAAACTGCTCACGCTTACAATAAAATAGACGAGGGTGTTTCACAGCTGTATAGAGGCGACTTAAGACTGTCGATGTGGAGAGAGAGAAGAGAATGATGGATAAAGTCTGTCCATTTGGCAGGAAAACGGGGGAGAGGGAGGTCACAGCTTCACAGTTCCAGGAGGGAGGCTGTCATTGCACAGTCTGTAGTATCGGAGGTCGTTAACTAAACGGTGGACACTTTGAGTAAACGAAGGCAGGTCCTGTATGTGGGGAGAGAAGAGAGGGGGGGTCAGTAAAATGAA